>JAUMHE010000051.1:12085598-12105592 GCA_032359235.1 Enteromius mattozi | reverse complement strand
AAGCCTCAATAAAAATGTAGAATGAGGTTCCAGGTTTTGTAATTTATATGCAAATGTCAAAGGCTAAAAGGGTCTTTAAAGACCTATAGCCAAGATGGTCATCTGTGATCCTAGGCAGACGCTACACTAAATTTGATTGTGACTACCGAGTCATTTCAGATACAAAAAAAAAAAGTGCTTTCATAACTGGGCTCTATATGAACGTAATTAGTTTAGTACTCCAAACGGTACAGAAAAAAATGTTTTCCTGCTGTGTGAATGTAGCCAATGTGATTTTGCTGTTACTAATGTTTTGTTTTCAGGCTGTAATTCTCTATTGAACTTAGACTAGTTTGCAGCAACCCTTGTCACCCTGCACAGATGAGTCCTTCTTAAAGTCTGTGATTATCTTAAGTATTTCTCTACTATATGAGACTTGCAGTGACTGGTTCTCAAATGCCACACAAGCCTAACCACTGTTAATGTGTTACATTTCATATAATAATAAAAGTCATCAAACAAACACCCAAATGGCACGCATGGTCAGATCAACAAACAGAATGTGACTTCAGATTGTTAAAAGGCTTCAGTTGCTGACCAGAACAATTTAATAAATGAGATGGAGAGATTTAATTGCACTCCATTTCATTTAAGTAATTAGACAGTGGGAGGCTCAATTAACACTGGGATTAGTCTTTTGATTATGCAAATTAGGACATCCAGTGTTTTACAGATTGTGCAATGCTCACTGATTTTTTTCCAATCTACTCATTGTACTGCAGAGTGTTGAATGCAACCTTATAGTAATGGATTCTGAAGTCTCTCAAGGAAAATCTAAGTGAATTTTGTGGAGAAGATCCGTGTGCATGCTGTTTGCCGACTGTGTCTGTCAAAGCCTGGATAATGAGATGTTGTGGTTAGAGTTCAAATCTTTGGATTAGTCAAAAGAAAGTAGTGGGCTGAACCCATGTGGTGGCTGTCGTACAGCTGGGACAGCAGACAAGGTCATTGTTACCTTACAGCTATTCCATACACAGCCACTGACTGTGTTCCTCTAAGCCTAGCTGAGGAGGATGCTACACCCAATTTACCAGTCGCTGACAGACTTAATGAAAAATGAGAGGACTACCGCACTATGTCATCAGCATTAATCTTTGCTTGCACTTACACCCCAGTACTAAGCATCAGGCTGATTCAAAGCTGGCGGGGAACAACTGCATTGTCACAAAACCTACACCCAGTGCTAACCACAGGACTGTCTTCTGAGACTTGAAGTGAAGAGATGACAAGGAGCATGTTATAAAGCTCTAAATGCCATCTGACATGACTGGTTCACAGCCCATGACCTGATGGCTGAGATAGTCTTTTTCTTGTATCCACAATACTGCAGCCACCTGGCGCACAAGTATTTTATGCAGGATTCAGTTTATCCCTTAGGCTCAAGGGCATTCAGTGAAATGCTGTTGGTGTAGTATAGAGAAGCTGATTTACACTAGATCTTTCAAGAGTCTGTTTTTGAGTTACGAGCAATCTGAGAGGTTTATATACATGAAGTAAAAAAAAATACATTTTGCATTTGTTTGGAGCTTGCTGATTAATATAAGTAATCGTTTCCATTGATCATTTTTACCTTTCAATATATTTAAGAAATGCAATAAATAAATACCTTTCAATAAATTCAATAATACAGTTCTGTTTAAAAAAGCATATTCAAATATTGAGAGACACTGTTAGTGTATATTTGGTTATAAATACTTGGGGTCAGTAAGATTTGTTTTTATTAAGGATGCAATAAACTGACAAATAAAGACTGTTACAAAATGTTATTGGTAAGAAATCTGCATTTCAGCATATCGTAAATAATTTTTAAAGGCTCATTTGACAAGCAGTTATTTTAAGTATTTTTAAGATTACGGTTTTAATTGTATTTTTTGGTTAAATAAATTCATCTTGGTGAGCATAAGGGACTAAATTGAAATTTCATTAGCTTGAATTTATTTTTAATTTGGTTTATTTTACCACAAAATACAAGTTCTATTAATGCATTAAGTTTTTGTTTTTTTTTCTTTATTGGTACACTTTTAGTACCTTTCATGCATTTAGCCATTGAGTGACTTTATAATGCTCATTATAACCCATGACTTTAGTGTTGCTATCACCAGTCTCTACTTCTTTAAGCTACAAGAATACCTATTCAACATTCTGGTTTTGTGTCAGACTTTATACATCATTTAGTATACGTCCACATGCAGCAGTCTTATGATTATTCATTTCCTAACTCTTACATTTTTCCAGTGATTACAGTGGATCTTCCCTGTACATTTTATTACTAAGTTTGCTTAATGAGCAGATGTTAAAAATCAGTGTATTATTAAGGCATGCAATAATTTTTTCATCAACACTTCTTTCCTGGATCGCAGTGTTGGGATGGGTCCAATACAATAGCCAACATCTACATCAGAACTGCTGCAAAAGCCCCCAGAATGCTCCATCTCCCAGGCAACATGTGAGCACAGCGTCCCCATTAGAATATGAAAAGCTTTCTCCATCGTCCTTGCTCAAGGGTATGTGTGTGTGAGCACGTGTGCATTTTGTTTGTGTTTGTTTGTGTTGAGGACACACAAACCATTAGTGGTGTTTTATGAATACACTCCCATTACTGCCAGAGTATCCACACAAGCAGCCGGTAATACATGAATCCATGATTAAAACTAACTCGATCATGATGGATATCCCACATACTGGCATCTTCATGTTTATGCAGATTTCATGGTTTCCAGAATTGGCAGGCATGCATTATTCCCAAATGCATCTCTCTCTTACTGCAGATTGCTTGCTGTCTTATTGTCTAGGAATATGGTTTTAGGAGATGTTTGGCAAGGTACATGTGATTGTTCTTCCAGATCCTCACATTCCCTTCACCAGTATCACTGGTGAAATGCTTCGAGAGTCCCCACAAGAGGTGGAATACATAACAGTATGTGCAAGGCGAAAAGCACATAATCTCAAGATAATAAATAAATAATGAGTGGCTGGTTTTTGTAGCTACAGGCTCTGATCAATGTGTTTATGAGTCTGCTGCTTTGAAATGTTGACTTAATCCATATTGTGTGTGGCTGATTGCCGGCTGAAAGAATAGACCAGCATATGAATCAGGTCACCCGTCTTTATTATAAATAAGAATCTGTCTGATCAGAACAACAAGGGCTACATTCACTGTTTGTATAGCAAACAATGAAAACTGCATGGAGAGCTGAATGCGTGGCAGGTTTTAATATTTATATCTGAAGCGTTGACGAGCTTACCTTAGAGCAATAGGATTTTCTGTGATGTTAAGGTTTTTGTCCAGTTTGCATTCCTTGGGAGTCTTTGTCATCGTTTTGCTCCATGTACAATTTAACCAACCCTCAATATAATGTCTCAACGCAACAAACTTAAAAACATTTATTTTCCTCTATATTGCCTGTCTATTTGAAATGTGCTGTTATGTTTGGGTGAAGTATTCTTTTAATAATAAAAAAAAAAAGTTGCTGCATTTGCTCAAAGGTTTAGAGTTCGAAAGCTTTTTAAAATATATATATTTTTAACTTTTCTTATTATTTTTATAATGCTTAAATCAGTTATTACTAATAACTGCTAATTAATGTTGTGGAAACTATAATTATTTTATAACTATTCAAAGAAATCGAATAGTTAATTTCTTTGAAATAGAAATATTTTGTAAAATGATTTCAAGATCAGTTTAATGCATACTTGCTAAATAAAAGTATTAATTGCATTTATTTTATATGAATGATTATTGTTATTATTAGTAATATTTTTGAACTGTGGAAAATAGTGTTGACAATATGTGAATAAATATTTTTGTTAATGACCTAACCACCCAAGTTGTGATCATGAAAGAATTATCTGATTTATGTTGTAGAATATGGGAATAATCCAGTTTTTCTATAGATCAACCCTCGTGATCCAAAAATGTGTTTTTGCCCTTTTGAGGCCTTTTGAGGCCTGCACTGGCCTCATACTTTAAAGCAGTTTCAGAATGTAGACCACCGAAGTAGCTTATTCCTCAGATCCTCCCACTGTAGCATCAGCTAAAATTGCCCATAAAAATTCTGAAGAGCTCATTCTAAATGCCATCCCATGCCTTCATAATACCTATTTTATTAGCTTCTCATTCTCATGCTGTAGCCGTGGACCATAATTGGGTGGGTGTTGAAGAAAATCTTATCATGTAAGCCATACCTCTACTGCTTGACTTCCTTTGTTACGAAGCAGGGACTATTCATTTTATTCCTTTAATGACTGTAGCTGTGGTGATGCAGTTTCACTTTATTTGTTTAATTTAATGTTTTCACACATTAACCTGATTAAGCAGTATTTCAGTGTTTATGCTCAGCTCGAAGTTCACCAGGTAATAACATCCGTTATAGATCATCTGATGACGAGCGGTCAGTTGTTTACACCTGGTACTGACACTCATGTCAAATGTTGTCGCTTGGGACGGTCCATATGTCATCATGTCTGAGATTCTTCAAAATGGTTTTGCAAGTTCTATGTGTTATTTGAGATGCATTTCTGGTTGAATGTATGTATGGTTTTAGTTACTGAATCCATTTGGACTTACATCTGTAGTGCTGTCCATTTGCATGGAGACCAGGTGTAAACAGGGTTATCTGACTGTATCAGACCATTTATCCAATAGCTTGTGTTTAGTTTGTGTCACTTCAAAGGGTGTGAAGAACAGGTTATGGGTGGTGGCAGTTTGATTTTAGTGTAAATGCAGTAATTAGGCAGTCACACTCTTCTATGTGTGCTAGTGCAGTTTGTTATTTCCTTTTTGTATGCACATGGCATTGCTGTCAAATGTTGTTCTGAGCACACCCTGATAACAGTTACATTATCCAAATTGTTTCCTATGCTGTATGACCAATGAAAGCTTTGATCACACTGAAGTCAATGCAACTGCAAATTCAGTTCAAAGAGAGACAATATCTTTTGTTTTTCTCCTTTAATTGCATTTTTATATTTTGCTGAAATGGCAGCGTGTACATTTTTATTTTGATGATGTTATGCAAACAGTTTCTGGTGTTTTTCACTTGTTAAGTAGTAACTACCGCTTAAAAGCTTGGGGTCAGGGAGTATTTACTTTGGAAGCCCATTTCTGCCACTGATTTTAAAAAATCTGGGGTGGGGTGGGGGGGGGTGGCAGGTGGGGGTTGTTGGGGAACTGAATTGCAAGATACAAGCTTGTAATTCTGAGGAAAAAACTTCAGAATCATGATATAATTGTGAGATAAAAAGTTTTTTGTTTTGTCATTTAAGTGGCTGAAACAGCCTTCCATAATTTTCTTGCTTGAATGAAATGTATTTTATCTAATGAGGTTGGATTCTTTTTGATCAGAAGTCAGTCAAAACATTTGTAAACTTAAAAATATATAATATAAAATATATGTGTGTATGTATGTATTTATAAAGCACATGTTTTCAGGTCTGAAACCTGATTGGATAAGCCATGTCTAAAGTTGTTGTACAAAAAGTGATGTATGCAAACTGATGACTGTATATGTTAAATTGAGTTCTGTAGTAAGGTGCCAAGTTGCTATATTGCTTGGCAACTATACACAGTTTAGCTAATGAACTGAACTTCTTGGCAGAACAATTGTTTATTTTGATTTTTTTTATTAATCTACTTATTCACCGAACATTGTTTCGTTTTATGAACTAAGCCAGTCAAGTCCATGCGTTACAGTGCTTATTCCATGTTGTGCCACCTTAACCATGGCAAAATGTGCTGCGCAGTCTCATGTTTTTTTGTTGTTTTTTTTAGTTTGTTGTTGAACAGCTCTGTCTAGACTGACATCCAGTTCCCTGTTTTGGTAGTAAGATGTACAGATGTGAATGTGTATTCACAGTAAAGTGCACACATTTACAAAGAACAAAGCGTCTGCATACTGGCAGGAACAGTGGGAAGCTTGTGTTTGAATTCTTTACAGTGATGCATAACCCAGCATGAGCTGTTGAAGAGTCAGCAATGTAGGATTTCCCAAAAGCTTTCTTTTATTTAGTTCACTTTCCTCAGATTTTTTTTCTCCGCTGTCCTGCTACCCTTTATCAGTTAAGTGTGCAGGGAAAGATTGTAAGCCCTTCTGGGAAATCTTTTCCATACTGACACAAGGGTCTAGTTGTCTGTGTCTTATTAAAGTTCTTACTTGTTTCCATCTAGAAGTTGATCATTTAATCATTTCCTTCAGTGCTTCCTGCCTCTTCTCAAACTTTCACTAACTAGAAAAGTGTAGACATTTCCCCCTAGTAACTTTCTGTAGCTAGGTCTTTCTTATACTTTTAATTATTATTTCATATGTAGGAATGAATATTTGATTGCTGCAATGATGTGCATTCAGGTTTATCAAAGCTTTCATTGGATTGCAGTTTTAGTCGTTTCATAAAAGACATGAATCTCTGATGAGTTTGGTTGGCTTTGTGGGTGTTTACACGTAAAGACCACATTGCAAAGCTTTTATTTGTTTGTTTGTACATTTATTTTAATTTTTGATCAAATAAAAGTTGTTGTAAAATAATACAGAAGTAAAAAGTTTTAATTCTGCAATGTAACCAATTAAATTAGAAAATAAATATTTTAAACAAAATAAACATTGCAAGTGAGGACAATAGAAGCAATCAAAACCGACAAAAAAAATTATAATAATAATTAAAATAAAACACATCAGAAGAATAGAGAATATTAGTGTTAGAGGGTCATTATTTATAATAAAGAAAAAGAAAAAAAGTAGATAGAATAGACAAATATTGGAGAAAGTTACCATCACAATTTGGATAATGTTTTCCCGTTAAACACAAAAATTATAAGAGTTTTTCTCACAACCTACCAACAGCATTTATCAATAAGCCCATTTTTGGGAACTGCTTGAGTGTAAGTGTGTGAATATCTGCAAGAAAATATTTCTAATGTTAGTTTCTAATTTGGAATATAACACAATAATCAAATAATAAACTGCACAGTTAATTTTGTATGTTTTCTCTCAAAAACATAGAGAATGACTGTAATGAAAGTAACAGTAGATCTGAATTACAGATGTCTCTAATGGAATGACCTTGGTGCTCTTTAAAACTCTGAACTTATTCAGCAGACATTTTTATCAGCAGAGTAGACGAGGGAAGGCCAGCAAGAAAACTGCTGACATATTGGCTGATTGGAATTAATACTGGATGGCATAGTTTTTGCCATGCAGTCTTTCGTATACCACTGACGCAAGTAATATGGCATAAAAACTGTAAAATGTACGGTAAAAAAACAGCAGCTATGGTTGCCGGAATTCGACTGTAAAAATACAGTAACAACGTTTTAGGTTTTACAGTTTTAAGTTACATTTACAGTTAAATACTGTAATTTTATTAACTGATGTTATTATACCATCCTATTAAAGTACTGAAATCTGTTTTGTACCTTTGAAATGCAATGATAACCACCAAATGCAGGTGGTGATGAGAAAGTCACATGATGAACCAAAGCCAATCACAAGCAGCTTTTAAATATGAACACATATAGAAAGTGCTCAGTGTCATTCACACAAACACTAATCACCATCATGGTGACACTCATTAAACTGAAATATGCAATAAACATTAATTTGACAACATTACATGTAACATAGAACCCTAATAAACCTAAGAAGAAAGTTATTTCAAAGAAAAAACATAAAATTCAAGCAAAAGTTGTATACCATCATTTCCATAATGCTTTATTTTGGATTCCTTGCTTTATTAACCTTGCTTTTTGAAAATTGTGTGTGAGAAGGCCTGAACGGCTGTTGTTATTGTATGTGTTCCTTTAAGAAACTCACAGATGAATGCTATCAATTTATGTGCCAGACGGATACGTAATTTCCTTATAGCTCTGCACCCGAACTTCCATTTGCGTAAAGCTCATCGCACAGCACATTTAGCTTGTAGCGCTGCATCCGATATTCCATGAATACATAAAAGGTCCACCACATTGGTCTTCTAAATGAGCCTCCGGAGGCCATGCGGGGTGTGAGGTGTGTGGCTAATGAAATGTGCCGAGTACGTCCTCTGTTTGTGTGTGATTACTGTGGGAATGCTCTGAATGACTGTTGATAAAGCAGAAGCGGAGGCAGATTTGCTCATGGCAAGGCTTACTGCATAGACAGAGGCTTGTCTATTTCCCTCTGTTTAGTGTTAAACTCAATTACAAGAGACTTGGGAATTCATAAGCTATAACTTTAGCGGAGATCGTCTGTGAGTACCCAGCACACACCTCTAGAACATTGGTATTTGAGACTTTGCTGGAGGGATGCACATAAAACTTCCAAATATCCCACACTGTTTGATCTTTACCCAACCTGGAAGAAGTTTAACTGAGCAGCTTGAATGGTACATGGAGTTGACTGCATCATCTTTACTTCGGTGAATTCCGTAATGTGAGCGTTGAAGTTTGGAAAGGCACTTTAAGCACAATGTACTTGAGGCTTGAGGCTCTCATTTTATTGACCTGTGTATTTTGATGAACTGTGAAATCTCCTCTAGGATTCCTTACTTTACTTTACTTATGTAAATATTTTTATCAAAGTGAAACTTTAGTTTTTATTTGTTGTTTTTTTTATCTAAGGCAAACATTAAAAAACGTATGTATTTTTATAGAAAGCCATGGAGCTGTAACATAAACAATTAATAATTTAGTAGTTATGAGTTAGGTATGAACTTTTCATATAAGCTACAGTAGTGGCCGATTTATTTATTTTCTGAGACCACACAGTACGGGGGTTTTTCCGCTTCCCTTTATTAATTAATTCTTTATTTTTGTTTATTTAGAAATGATCACATTAATGTGGTGACCTTAAAAGCATAAATAAATATTTTAACATAAAAATATAATATAATAGTTTCTGCACTTTTTCTGTATTTTAATTAAGAAAAAAAATTAGTTTTTTTACTAATTTATTTTAAATGGTCAAATAAAGCAATGTGATGACTTTCTACAGAAATATTTGAATTTCTATGTTCGACCAAAAAAAAAAAAATTAGTTTAAAGCTTTTTATTTACTTTTATTTATTTTTAAATAGTCCAATGGTATGATTCTTCATTTTGCTGTTTTTATAAGCCGGACATAATTAATTTAAAAGAGTTTTTATATATTTACTTTTATGTGATAGCAAAGTTTTGACTTGATACAGAAATATTTAAGATTCTACACTTTTTCTAGGTCACTAATCACATTTTTTTCATTGACCATGTGAAATCTTTTATACATACGGTCAGATGTTCTGGCGCCTATTAAGGCTCAATATAAAATGTTTCTTTGCAGCATTTCGTAAATCATGTTCATGAGGTTTTACATTTACCCCCTGCCCCCAATTCACCTGAATTGTTTTGGTTATGGTTTTATTTCTTTCCTTTTTTATTACAATTGGAAGTATTAATAGATTCTTAAAGTCATTTATATGATCCAAACTCCAGATTGGCCCAGCTTTTGCATCCTTTTTATTGCTTTTTATGCATATCTGTTGTCTTTGTTTTTACTGTGAGGTCTTTTGAAGTGTGTGACACCATTTGTCTTTGGAAGGAGACAGTTGTGTGTGTGCTTGCAGATTTCCAAGAGCGGAGAGAGCAGAGAGAGGTCTCATTAGATGTGTCAGTGGGAGCTCAGAGGAATGGACGGATGGCTCTTAATTATTGACCCGCTTGGCAGCTTACGACACTGAGATTGAGATTCCTCTCGCCTTCCTCTTTCTTTACTGCCCTGTCACTGCGTACCAGACACATCCATTCAGAGTCCGTCAAAGCTGCTGAAGGAAATACAAAAGTGATTACTGTACAAACTCATCTGTTCCTCTTCAAGAATAGACATTCAAAGGTGATATATGTTTCGCCTTTACAGTGAACAGATCTCCTGATGAAATCGGGTTCTGTTTTTGTTTGTTTAAGACCGTATCCTGTGCACCAATGGTGTTTCAGCCTGGTTGCCGTTAATAATTCATCTTAGTTTGACGGATTATGGTAGCTGTTATTTTCATCAATTAAGTTAAATGTATGTTTTTGTTAGTTTTTTTCCATTTTTGGTAATCAAAAGAATTCCATATTTATTTGTTTTATTGATTTTTTTTTTTTTTTTCGTGAGTGTGTGTGTATATACTGTATATATTTTATAGATGCACCCAACAAATAGGACAGAAACTGTACTTGTTTGATTGTTTGTTTTTGTCAGCAATAACAAAGACTGACAAAGTATTATTTATTAATTCATAATTACTGTTGATGAGAAAAAAAACATGGCAGAATATTAACACACAAAACAAATCTTTGTTCCTATATAGTTTTTTTTGACACATTTGTGTCAGTTTTCAAATCATTAGCTGTTGTTTTTATTTTTACAGTGTACATGCTGTTATTAATTATTAACTAAATAGTTTTAAACCTTTATTTGACCAAATATTGAAAGTAAAAATCATAAGTAACTGTAAGTTAGTTTCTGTTGCATCCTGCTGTTTTTTTTTTTTTTAATGCTTGTCAAAATAAATGATCTAATAGGTTATTCATTCAAATACAAAAAACATTTGGAAGCGTTGGAAGCTTTAAGAAGAACATTTTAAGTTGATATGAGATTTAAGTATTAGATCAACAAGAATTGAAGGAAAAAAGATGTGGAAAATGTCGAACCTGGTCTCCCATTGGAGCTTGTGCTAACTGCTAAGACCCACGCAAAATTGAACAAAAACATTTTTGAAGTCAGCTAGAGAGTTTAAAGCTGTGTGCTGGAAAGACTTGTGCCATTGTTATGTTTTCCTAATGAAAAGTGTAAATGGCTGTGTCAGCGCAAGACCTCTTTTCCTCCTTCACTATCAGGAACATCTCTCTCTCCCTTTCGTTGTTTTACTTTCTCCCATGTTTCTGTACAACAGCCAAGTCAGGAAAGTCAGTCTAGGCTTAAATTCTCTCATCTATTTGATAGCACTTGTGAAAAGCACAGTTAGAAAATAAAGGAATATGTAATGGTTTTTGCCAGTAAAGCTTTACCATTGGAGGAATAAATTGGTGTTTAAAATATATAAAACAGAAAATGGTTATTTTAAATTGTAATAATACTTCACTGTACTGTTTTTACTGTATTTCTGATCAAATAAATGCAGCCTCAGTGAGCATAAGAGACTTGCATTTGAAAAAAAAACAAAAAAAACCAGCACTCTCAAAACAAATTTAAGCTAAATCCTGAATGGTTGGGTCCCTTCAGGCTTGGATCACATAGCAGACCTCTGTTATACATTTGTAGATGAAAAAGATGAATGCGGAGATAAAATGGCAGTGACAGGGAAAAAATGGCAAGGAATGTAGAAGAGGAAGCTGAAAGCTAAATGAGGGCTTATGATGAGCATCAGCATACCGCTGACATGTTACATTCAAAAAGCTGAGGAATACACCTTCTCTCCTGAATTTTAATGAATTGAAGAAATTCATTTTTTAGCGTTATAACACATCTTTATTGTTTAATTTATTCTTGCTGTTTAAAGTATTATCTATTTTTTGTAATCACTACAGCAGTTTTAATGTTAAAATTTCCAGTGCTCATCATTTTACACTTCAGGATCTTACACATTAAAGGTTTAAAAAAGCTCAAACATGTATGTAGACCTTCATCTTTAAACAGTTCTGTGGTAAGCTTTTGTGGTGTAGTTTGGATTTTTTTTTACAGTGCTATTAAAAGTGCTTAAATGTATCAAGCAGACATAAAACACAGTTAGACTAATTTATTTCTGAAGTATTTATGACCAGTAATCATATATTCATACCACACAGTAGAGAAATGAATCATTCAAGATGCTGCTTGTTGAACCATTACTGTTCTAATCTACTACAATCATGCCAAATCGAGCAATTTTATATTCATGAGCTCATTTTGTGCAATCATAAGAATTAGGCAGTAGACCCAACATGCACTTTGTATTTGTAAGAACATGGTGACATTTCACATAGAGGTATTGTAATAGTAGTTGTGTACCTTCACATATTAACTAGAGGAAACCCTGAGAAAATTAATCAATTTGGATGCCATGTAATTAAGGCTTTTTAAAGTCACAGTACAAAGCGAGTTTAGTCAGCGTTGTGGCCAAAGGATTGTTGTGTGAAAATGAAAAGAAGCACCTAACATGTTCTTCTGTGCTTTTCATTTCTGTAGCTCTTCAGAAAATGCAAATATTGTATGGCAATCAGAGTGGCAACAAATAAGCTAGAGAAGAAAGTGCTTAGAAGTGTTTGTTCTTTGCAAAGCCTTTTAGCACAGCAGTTGTTCCTTATGTAACCGCTGCTGATGGTAACAGTACAAATGTGCAATCCTGTTTGGCTGTGTGTCCGCAGTAAATGCAGAATCGCATGAAAGCCTAATCAAAACACATTAATCATCTTCACCAAAATTTGCTGCTTGAACTTGACAACATGCCCATGCAATCCTCTGACTCCCTGGATGAGGCAGCTGACATGTCAGGACAATATTTATTTTTATCTGGCAGACCTGAAACCAGTTAAACGATTGGGGTCTGTTGGCCCTCTTGAATGGAGGCGTTTCGTTTTAAAACATTTCGAGTTTGTTAAGGACAATGAATGAATAAACAGTCACATCCAAAATAATTTCCATGAAGATAACACTTGAGTTTGACTCTAATTTGTGCCTAGTTGAGTGATTACAATGATTTTTGCTACCCAACAGCCTGCTAAACCAGGAGCAGCAACCCCAGGAGGCTTTTGACAGCTTTTGTGAGTGTATTTGATTGCAAGCTGAAGAGACTGAATCATGTCTGTATGGGGACTCTTTTAGGATGATGGGATTGGGGCCGTGTCAGCTCTGAAGGTGTGAGAATGCCTGCTGTTGCCCCCCTTCTGAAGAGCAATGGTGACATTTGTGCGTCTTTACTGTCACCCAGAGCATAAACTTGGCACCAGGAGCAGGGAGAACTGGCCTGCTGTTATTAACAGACATATAATAAGAGGCATCAATAATTCAGATCTCTCATTTGTAGTAAAGTGCAGAGGAAATCATGGCTCCGTCTATACAGTCCACATGACTGCACTTGCCTGTGTAGAAACATATTGGAAAATCTGCAAGAGCGGCAGGGGAGTTTGGAAGTGATGTGAAGAATTGGTCCAGTTTTGTTTTATTACCTTATTATACAATGTTAGGGTGCTGTGGGTGGTTGTTGGGGTATTAAGGTATTCTGGGTGGTTATTAGGTGGTTGCCATGCCATGTTCTGGGTAGCTATAATGGCATGAATGGTTGCTGGGGTGTTTCTGTGATTTGCTTAGGTGTTTTGGGCAAATACTATATGGTTTCTAGATTAGTGGTTCTCAACCAACGGCCAGGGCCAGCTCGTTTTTATTTGTCTTAAGCCTTAACACCAGATCAGATTTCGTTCATCATGTGAGTGAGTCAAGCTGAGAGTGAGGTGGGACATGCAAGACGATAGCAGTTGATTTAGTTTCAAAACAAAATTCGAAAAGGCCTGTTTTGCAGTATTTTGGATTTTGAAAAGCCTGTTGACTTTTGCCGTTTATCTAAGGTGATTTTTGGATGGTTTTTTTAAACATCCGTTTACTTTATTTAAACATTTGTGTAATTTATTCATATATATATATAAAAAATAATAATTTATTTATATATATATAAAATTTATATTTTATTTGACATCAAGGTGCATGCCGTGCTTCCAAGCTTTCCTATTTATTTTGCTAATAAATGTTCTACGTTTCTTATTTATTTGGTTTCACAGTGTTTACTTATTTTTAGTAAATATAGTCTGCCTATTTAAACTTTTAAGTTATTTATTTTATATTAGGCAGAGCCTATATAGCATGGTGTATTTATATTAGTTGTAATATAATTTCTATGATTAATAAAGGCTATGTGAGTTTGACATTGTATTTAGTTGTTGATACTGAACATTGACCCTGAATTGCTGCTAATTCTGCATTTTTAAGCTCAAACTAAAAACGAACAATGTTTTACGTCAGTTTGAAAGTGAAAGTAAAAGGCGCACTCTGCTGTTACAAGCTATTTAAAAGTGAAGAAAAGCAAGGAAAAGAGGGAAACCACACACAGTAATTATTCATTATTATTACCAGTTGGTGGCAGTAAATGTCAGTTGACTGATTCATTCAATTGATTCTTTCAAGCTCTTGATTCATTCAGGAGTGAAGTAATGTTTATGAACGGGCCATTGAATCGTTAGTCCACCGATTCATTCAGAAACCAATCACAAATTTTTTGGAGACAATAGTTCTGCTGTGGCTTTATAGGTAATATTTTCATTGCCTGTTTCTGCTCAATGCTGTAGCCCATCTGAAATATAACAACTTGAACTGTTGTATAAAATCACATTAGCACTGATTCTATTCGGTGGAAAAAACAACACCTGTCATATGATATAAATACAAAAACTCATTCAGGGGGTGTTTTATTTATTTCAGGGACCTTGCAAAACACATTTTTAGCTAAGCCAGGCATCCCTAAAAGTCATCACTATTGATTTTTTTCATTAAATCAGGATGAATGCTTTGAGATCTTAATGTTAATCTGTTATCACTTTAGCCTATTCTGTCTGTGTTAAATGGGAGCGCTTCCATTGAATATAGAAATAGCATTACTTAGTCAATGGCATATATATATCTCAGAAATGAGCAAAGCAGCACTTTGCCTTCTGGTAGATACTCATTGCATTGTTAATCGACATTTCTCAAGCAGAGCAACCCGTTAAATAAAGCTACGTAATGGTTGTGGAGTAAACTCACTCTCTTTCTATGATGATGGGCGGAGTGGTGTGCATTACATATACTCAGCAGATATTTCTGCTCTTCATTTTGCTTTCAGACTTGATGAATTAAAGTGACGGGGAAAAAAGCTCTTAAACAGCATGTGTCATCTGTGCAAATCGCTGATGCAGCATGTCTCCCTGAAGTGTCAACAGCAACGAAGGAGAATTCAATTAATGAGTGGGGTTTCTCTGCACCCATCTGTCCAGCGCTGTGTATCAGAATATCCCTGAGCGCACTGGTGTTTAGGTACATCTTCCTTGCAGGGTGTATTCGATCCCTTTAGCATCTCTGCAATCTTGTATCGGCAAGCTTTGACATGTAACATGCTGACATTCTCAGTAGTGTGAATGTTGGATACATATCAAGTCTGCACTGGTCCAAATGAAGACTATAGTGATCATACAGAAATATTGCATAATACAACAATAGATCAGGATGTTTGTGAGCTTTAGAAACAGATTACTTCACTATCAGGCCTTTATCACAAAAGGTCAACCTCTTCAGTGGTGAGATCAATATAGTATTTGATTTCTAATGTCTCAGATAATTAGAGAGGTGTGATGTATTTCATGAGTGTTATGTTACCCTTAATTATGACATTTCTGCACCTGAATACTACTGTTAGCCCTTATTTTATTTGTAACTGTTATATTGTATTTATTTGTGCTTGTCATTTGTGTATTTGTTCTCATTTACTGGCTGTTTGCTTGCCTTTAATTATGTTTGAACTTTCTTATGCTGCTAGTGTTTGCTGTGGTATTAAAGAAGTTCTTGAAAGGTACTTATAATAAATAATATACAGAAAGCAATGTTACGTTGATGTAAAATAAGTGGTATTATTTTGTTTGTTTATATTGATGTTGAAATTACGTTTTCAGATTTGAGACATTACTTTTAATGTGATGCTCAAACACTGGTCACTTTCAGAAGTTGTAGTAGCTAATGCTAATGCTTTCCAGCAAAAAAGCAAAATGAAAATAACTTGCTCTTTATATTGTCGACTCTTTTTCCACTTTCTTATAATCCATCTTCAGAACTATGTACACATACACAAGTTTTTGCAACTTTTAGAAACACATCTATTCAGTTGAGCTGTTGGTTATATGATCACTGTGTAACTCATGAGCAGTTTTTGTTTGATGTTGTTGTGTTCCATTTATTGTTTTATTGATTATTGAAGGTACTGTGCAAATTAAAGTAAATTCATCATTTGTAATCCATATCTGATATTTCAAATTACCACACATGTTCATTTAAGAAGTGTTTTGTTCTGTATATATAGAAGGATGCACACAAGGATGTTTTTATATGCAACATCTGTCTAGCTGCTTAGATATTGTACAATACACGCCACGTGACCTTCCAATGTGTGATGACTTAGCAGCTTCATATGAGTCACATTCTCAGCTCTAATTGTCTGGTAGTTACGACTGCACAAATGATGAAGAGTCTCTGGGTACTGTTATGTTTCTTTCATATCCATGGTGTGGTGATTTGAATGCCGTTTTAGGCATTTCTGCTCCATGCTGCCAGTTATTCACTCCCTGACAAACCCACTGAAACAAGCTGAAAATCATTCTTTTCTTTTAGTCTGTCAAGGTTTAGTGAATAGCAAAATACAAAGTACCCCCGCCATGCCGGCACGCACCAAACCAACTTGCTTTTTCTTGGTGAATACGTCACGTTGTCTAGCAAACTAGCTTTTTGTCTATAATTTCTTTGTCACTTTAAAGTTTTTCTCTGAGGTTTTCTGTTGATGTGCATGAAAGTTGTTGCAATTGACAACATAGATGTGTTTTATTCATCTTATTCAACAAGGTTTCTGCTCAGGATTTTCCTCAGTGCCTTGTGACAGCTGCATTGTCATTTTATGCAAGCTCTGAAGCAAATCCTTTACTCTGTTGTGGAGAAAATTGATCTGGATTTGCATGGTGTCAGTTATTTATCTTTTGGTTTATGTAGTGTTTTCCACTCTGATCTGCGTTGCTCCTTGTTCCTTGATACAAGTCTTGTTTGTTTTGGGGTAAATGCACTCACACAGTGTCACAATATAACTGTTCTTCTTTGAGTCATGTTGCTTTATTTGCTACACTTCAAGCACCATTTTTGTTTAGATGCCCAACAAAAATACACAGCCAAAGGTCATTTCTAATCACAGCATTAATGGATTCCTTATAAAAGGGTGCACTGTGGTGGTTTGGACCAAAGTATAGCAAGACAAATGACCAAATCCAGGAATAAAAGCTTTTAAGGGTACCAGAGGTGTTCCTGTAAATACTTTTTACTCCAACTGAATGACAGTACTGAACATTTATATTACTTTTTTCCAGGATATTCTACGTATCACACGACTCTCAAGATCTGAAGATCTTCAGTTACATAGCAAGAGATGGACAGAGCAACGTGTTTCGATGTAACGTCTTCAAATCAAAGAAAAAGGTAGGCATCTCTTGAGCGTGTGTTCTAGTCAGGACATTGAGTGCTGATGGTTTTCCTTGGACAATAGAATCCTGTCATTGAAGCTCCAAGTGAATGAAGGCTACTGACAGTTCTTTCGCTCTTCAGCACACTTGTTTCATTTTACTTCAGGCCATATAGTTGAAAAACCCATCAGAAAAAGGAGAACAGCAGCCCTTGGCCATGAAACTGAAGTGCGCTTTTCAGAATGGCTATATTTTTCTTCTCAGTCGGTCTAGCATGCAGAGCAGCACAATGATCCAGCAGTGGTGCATGTAGATGATATACTGACAGCACATGCTTTTAGTTCTTAAAGCTGTCGAATTCTGATCCCTTTCATGCTTCTGCACTGGATTTGAATCAGGCAAATATGAAAGCTAAGTAACTGTTTAAAGACGCCCACCACCTCTGAGAAGGATTTGACATCTGAATCTGTTTTTCTCTGCTTGACTGGTTTAAATATTTATTTTTAATATTGGCAATTAATCTACAATGTCATGAGAATAAAAATAAGATTTTTCAGAGGGAAAATATTTTTTTATTTTTTCGGGTGGCCTACACAGTCTATAAATATAGAGAGGAATTCATGCTCGGCAATAGTTGTCACTGTGACACATCACATCACATTATCACAGAAGTTTGTATGCACAAGGATCTCCGAGTGCTAAGGGCTTGAGAACAGACTGTGCAAGAAGTGTATGTGAAAATACAAGACGTCAAATATAATAGGCATTGGTGTATGAGTACTGTATTGGACAAATACAGTATGACTGCATTAAGTCACCACATCATAGTTGTTTTTTCTCAATTCACAAAAAAAAATCTTGTTAAATTTAGAGTTAATAAAAAACCGCTCCTTGAGAAATTCGCCATAAAAATAGTGGCAATGTTCACAAATAAAAATACAGTAGTTCATTGTTAGTCCATGTTAGCTCAGGTCCTATAATAGATCCAACTTTTTTGATATAAGTAAATATTGAAATAAGCAATAACTGGGAATAAGAAATTATTTTTATAAGTACTATACTTTTTTACTATATGTTCGCTAATGTAGCTAACAAATGGACCCTTATTGTACAGTGTTATGGCTTCTTCTAATATTTAGTTAGTTTTTTGTTTGTTTGTTTGTTTGTTTGTTTTGTTTGTTTTGAACTTTTTAAAAGAGAATATATGGATACATAATGTGTTGCAAAGAGACATCTGAAAGTTCTTTAGCTATTTGTCACCATGAATTATATGGTAGTTTGTTGTTATTTTTTTATTTTATTTTTTACATTTTTAAAATAACTCATAAATTAGTTAAAATAAAAATAAAATTAAAAAAATTAAAAAAAGTATGTAATGTAATCATGCATAATGCATTGTTAAACCATATGCAATTTTTCACCATGTTTTTTACAATGAGTTTTTGGCACAGCTGAGAGAAAATAAAAACTAGCAAGGATTATCAATTAACAGGTTTTTATGGTAGTGTTTTTATTTTTATTTATTTATTTTATGTTGAATTAACAAACATTTTAAAGTATGCCTTTACCTGATTTATGCATTAAAAATGAGTAAAGTTAAGACCTTAATGCAAATCGACATCCTATCTTTACACTGAAACTAGTCTGTGTTTTGTTTGTCTTGTAAGCCTGAGCAGGCCTTTCACATGAAGGACTGCAAGAGACATAACAGACACTAATCTGAGTACAACTTTCCAGTCATCTATAATCTGACTTTTTGTTTCATGCTTCATTCTTCTTTAGATGTGAAATTGCAAATAGCATACAAAATGAGCGCACTGTAATGAGTTTGCCATAATATTAAAAACTATGTAGCATAGAAAACAATTATTATGAAAGCCTGACACATGGACTCAATTTTAGCCATGTTTCTCTCATCATAAAAAATGCGGCTCATCAATGTCCATAGATTTATACAGCAGAAGTTTGGCCATGGGGAAAGGCAATCAATAAAACAGTATTCTTTCATTAACAAGGATTCTTTAGAAAGAAGTCGCTCATTTGAGTTGAAAGCTTTGTCTGGCCCATTTCACCCCAGCATCACTGTCCATTACAGACTGAGCAATTCAGAGCTGCTATGGGGATTTGTACATCAACTGCTCGTGTGTGCTCTCAATAAACTGTGAATAGATCTGCACTGATTTAAATTTCATCTTTTATTGTCTACAGACGCAATTTTAGCTGAAATAATGTTGTTTAATTTTTTTGCCATCACCTATCAAAATACTGATAAAAGATCTTCAGCATTTTGTGGAATAAGTCATTTTTGTGCAGTGGTCTTATGGAGTCTGCAGACCGGTGGTTGTATCCATTGTTTAAATGCAGCATGAATTATATATTTTTTAACACTTAATAGATTGTCACAAAGTATTCAGACCCCCTTAAATTTTTCTCTCTTTGTTATATTGCAGCCATTTGCTAAAATCAATTTTTTTTTCCTTATTAATGTACACACAGCAACCCTTATGGACAGAAAAACACAGAATTGTTGACATTTTTGCAGATTTATTAAAAAAGAAAAACTAAAACATCACATGGTCCTAAGTATTCAGACCCTTTGCTCAGTATTTAATAGAAGCACCCTTTTGATCTAATACAGCATTTTTGGGAAAGATGCAATAAGTTTTTCACACCTGGATTTGGGGATCCTCTGCCATTCCTCCTTGCAGACCCTCTCCAGTTCTGTCAGGTTGGATGGTAAACGTTGGTGGAC
>JAUMHE010000051.1:12054513-12069309 GCA_032359235.1 Enteromius mattozi | reverse complement strand
GAAACATCTTTAAAAACCATTAAATATCTTACTGTTCTAAAACTTTTGAACGGTAGTGTATATATATATATATATATTATAAAATACCTAAAAAAGTTAGTTACACTTTTTACTATTTACTTTACTATTGTAAACACAAATCTTATAAATAATAATAAGAAAATAATATAATTAATACATGTTAGTTCATAAATTTATGCAGTTTGTGTGTAAAATGTTTATGTCCTCTTTGAAAAGCTTGTATTCTGGTACACCAATGCATTAGTGTCCCAAATGAAACAGAAAATACGTAAGATGCTTTTTCTCTTGCAGTTTTGTAATGGAATACAAAAGAAGAGATGGACAGTTAGAAAGAAAATAAACACTTATCTTACTGTTGATTTAGTATTCATACAGAAATTCATACAGATAACACTTAACCGTAAGGAACCAAACCGATATTGAATGGTCTCTGCTAGGTAACAATGGATGGCTAAAAAAAGCAATCTACAAATGAATTTCAACTGAGCAACTTCGACTATGCTGAGGTGTGTAGTCTAAATGCTGATAAAGCTTTGGCATTTCACTCTCGATGATCTTTCAGACATTATAACAAAGCCCTTTTGTCTTTATAATTCATTCAGTCATAAATTTAGATCGTGTTTCGAAAGGATGCACAATTATTCAGTGCATGATTAGTTCATTCACTTCTATCCATATGCTAATGTGTTACAGTGACATTTAACATTAGTTTGAAAGCGTGGAAGACAATAAAAGCCAACAGCTTTATGGTGGCACTTAATCATCTTTAGTGTTAGTTAGCTATTTAACAGCTTGGACCTCTTTTGATTCTCCTTCAGACTGTGTCTGACAACCATCCCAGCTCATGATATTTAATGGCATTCTGTATTTTTCAAGGTACTGAATGAACCACCGCAGCGGGAAAAGGATCCTTTATAAAGTCGCATTAAAATGTCGTTATTTGAGATAGTTTGATGTTTCTGGTCATTGTTCTATAGTCTTTAAATCCTGACATCTCAATGGAGGAAATCCATGTGGACTGTGTTTTAATAGACGCGCTAGTTTTGTCTGATCTTTTTGAAGCTGTGTTATTGTCTAGGGTGTGCCGGTACCCTCAGGCAACTTTTAGTGTTATAAGTATAACAATGCAAACGGTTTTCTCTTGTGACTTTTCAGACATTATTGTCTCGAGACTGTCATGTTAGTGAGAAAGGTAACAGTGCTCGCTTACATCCTCACTGTCTTTGCTGTTAAAATCCTTCAGCATTGTATTGTAGTCCCCAATGTCATGTTCCTACGGTGGCCGAGAGAGCTCAACGCACTGCAACTTAAGAAAACACATGCAAATAGAGAAAACACCAGCACATTAAGAAAACATTTTAATCAAGTTGACAATACAAGTGCTGCCAACCTCACAACACGTGCAAATAAGAAACGCACTGCAAACGATCACAACACATGCAAACTAAGAAACGCGATTCATATTGCGCGAACCACAACGGAAATGTTTCAAGGGGACTCAAAAAAGTGACAGATAAGCTGCAATATGGGCCTGATGCACAAGATGGCGCCGGTGAGCTTCGGCTCGCATTTACTGCAAGGGAAACATAATGTATGAAGACATAATGTAGCCTATGGTAAGTTTGCATTAATTATAAGATCGGTGTTTGCATTTTTACATTTGCAGCGCGTTTCTTAGTTTGCGTGTGTTGTAAGGATTTGTAGTGCATTTCTTCATTTGCACGTGTTGTGAGGATTGGCAGCACTTGTGTTGTCAACTTGACGACAATGTTTTCTTAATGTGCTGGTGTTTTTTTCTATTTGCATGTGTTTCTTAAATTGCAGCGCGTTGAGCTCTCTCGGCCACCGTATGTTCATGTCCTCAGGGCTACTCAAGTTTGAAAAGCTCAAGGGCCTCAAAGTCTCAAGATCTCCTTTAGATTAAGGAGCTGCACTTTTGATTTGTCTTATTAATGCGGCTGGTAGAATACAAGTCAGTGTAGTCTACTGTAATTTAACATCAGAGTAAGGGTGTTTTTATTATAATTAATAACAAATTTTATTATTTATCTGAAGCATTTCTGTGACACCGTCTTTAACGTAGGCTAGTTTCGTATTCAGATAAAATATTTTTTTTTGTTCTTTAGTTAAGTATATACTCTCATTTCTTTCTTTCTTTTCCTTTTTCTTTTTTTCACCCATTTATCAAACAAAATGAATAATGAATAAATTCAGTATTGCTGATGGAATTATCTGGGCAATCGAATCCTTGACAATATTCAAGTTATTAACTGCTTACTTACTAAGTTATAAACTTCTAATCTTTCATAATTTCTTAAATCCCCCCCATGTACTAGCTGGTACTATTCTAGACAGTTTTTTAAATTATTTATTTTTTGCTCTTCTTGAGTTCTTGCCTTGTATTCATCATTTGCTCATCACAAGCTGCTTTACATAAAGTACCTGCTAAGTAAATGTAAATTATTTTTAGTTTTAAATCTTGTTTTATTTTTTCCAAGCTATTTATTTAATTATTAAATGGTGAGACACCTTTTTGTCAAACAAAATTAATAAATGCATTTAGTATTTTATTTTATTACTTTTTATTTCAAATTATTTAATTAAAATTCAGAGATGTGCCACCTCTTTTTTTTTTTTATCTATCTATATCTATATCTATATATATATATATATATATATATGAAATAAAAATGTTTTTGCATTTGCTATGAAAGTACTGTAGTAACTTTTGCAATCAAACATTAACAACATTTACACATTTCGTAATCTGCTTCTTAATGCTGTCACAAAAAGCTTCTTGTCTGAGGAACCCAGATACTAGAAAACAAATTTGTGTAACATCGCAATAATTCCCTCTATACGTCTCTAACACTGTCAAGGACGTCTCTGGAAAAAAAAAAAAGTCAATAAACAGGAGGCAGCAATCTGCCTTGCAGAAAGCCCTGAGCAAAAAAGCAATGAGGGCATTTGTGTGGCCACTAGCAAATCTCAGTCAGCCCAGCTGTGAGCTGATCATTGCTCTTTTACCCTCGTTTACCCTCAAAGGCTCAGTGCTCTCACTAGAGTACGGCTGACACTTCACGTATTCAAAAAGCTTGACATATTGCACAGGTTCAGGATAGGCAATATGTCTAGTCTACAGACATGAGTTATAGCTTTTTGCTCCCAAGCTTGTTGTATTTCACGTGCTGCTGAGTGTGTTTCGATGTGTGTCGTTCTGTGTCTGACTGGAATATCAAACAATGTCTAAAAAAAACCCTCCTTATTTACATTCAGGTCTGTACGTTTGTTTCTTGTATAATGAATATGCAGCGCTGTTAGACTCCTGAATTGTTTCACCAATTATCAAAAAGACCAGCATAGTAATTATGTGCTTGAAAGAAAGACTTGCGTTGTAATACTCAGCATATTTTCTTTTTCATGCAAGATGTGCAGACTTTCTCAGGCAGAGGTGGATTAGTTTGTTGTTAGATGTAATCCACTTTTAAATGCATTGCTTTCAAGTACAGAACATCCATCCTGGACTATCAGAGACCTCAGCACATTTTCATCTTAGCTTTACGTGCCAGATAAGAAGGTTTTTTTGATGTTTAGAAGGATACATGTAGGCATCAACCTTTTTTTTCCAAGAAGTTTCTGCTCAGGATGACAGTTAGCTTATCTGCTTTGTAAAGTCGAAACACTTTGAGGCTCTGCAAACTTTCGGTGATGTTTTTTTGACTAGTAGGTGTCTTAATAGTCTTAATAAACCTGCGTTTTGTACATGAAAATAGTAAGAGCTGACTCAAAAGCAGCTGTTTCAATTTGATTGGCTCACTTTTTCACAATTTCCTGCCTTGAAACAATTTCTGCGTATAAGGTAATTACTGGATTTGATAAAGTTGGGCTGATTTGTGCCAACAAATCTTCAGATGCTGAGAGACTCAAAGCAAGTAAAATTGTGTCAGTGAGAAAAAAACGTGTATTTTTTGCGTTTTACACTTCTGTTCAAAAGTTTTAAAGAGATTAATACTTAAGAATGTATTTTAAAAAAAAATATTTGTATTTTCAACATTGATAATTAAATAAAAAATTTTACATGAATGAATTATATATTAAAATAGATTTAAAAACTGTAGATTTTAAATTGTAACCATATTTCACAATATTACAGTGTTTATGTTTGATCAGATACATTCAGCCTTGGTGAGCATGAGAGACTTCTTTCAAACACAAAACAAAGAATCCCCAAACTTGAACCGCTGTGGGAAAAAGTCTGTACTTTTAGATGTGGATGGACAGAAAAGTCTAGGTTGGAAGTTTGCTTGTGCAGAGGAAGCTGCAAAGTGGAAAAGGCTTTCAACTGGTTGTCAAAAGTCTGGTAGTGCAACACAAATCTGTGTGACACACAAATCCAAACACAAGTTTCTTACAGTTAGTGTTATATACCTTCCCTCTGTATGAACTTTCAGTTAAAAAAACATTTGGCAGCTACCATAATAATGGATTAACATTGGCGTAGAGCAAAGAAAATAAGAGCAAAACCTTTTTTGATATTGTTATTCTTCACTCTGAAGCATGAAAAAATAAATAAAAATTCTGAACTGCAGACAGCTGTTGTAGAAAATCCAATGCATCTGCTGTGACATTTATGAAAATATGGAGATCATATGCAAGCTGTAGCACCTGTATAATTATAAGGTTATTTAATAACCGTATTTCACCAGTGGCCCTATATTCCACATGCATGCTGTAATCCAATGAAATATGAGGTTTTTTGTACTATAATAACAGTGTACGTTTTTATTTATTGTTTTTACCCGTTTTAATGTTATACTTTGTCATGCATTGAAAGCCTTCATAAGGAATCTTCTGGGCGACATCAGCCCCTAACAGCCATGTGAGAACTGCCAACCACAGAAACAAGAGAACATTTGTGAAGATTTCTCTGCTTCACAAAGCATCTCATGTGAAACGGCCTTTAGAGAGTTGAGTTTGTGAAGCATGACAGATTTTTCCATATTCTTCCTTACTGACCTTTTTCTGCTCATTGTAGGTTTATATTTGACCCAGTCCAAAACCTCAGGTGTTGATCACTAAAGCAGCACTAGAGGCTTTTAGTAGCTGCTGTTGATTACACATCCATCACATAATCACAGATGAACCAATTACAATTTTCTGCAGCGCTTAATTGAAAGCACTCAAATGAACGCTTGTTTCCCTTGATACCTTTTAACAGATGTGTTTTCTTTAACCATTTACCAAAGACTGTTCTGCATTGTATTTCCTGTTACACAGCAAAAAAAATCCAGTGTACAGATTTCAGAACAGATGATGGTGTAATTATTCCCTGTGGAGTGATGGAAATATTCCAATAACCATCATAGATAAACTGTATTTGCATTTCCACAAGGAAGTGCTGGTGCTTGCTAAGCAGCAAAAGCTTAAGCCCTGCATAAGTGAGATCTCAAATTGGAGCAGTCATAAACTTTGTCGCTGTCATAATGGCTCATGTCTTGTTTTCTGTTGGCTGTGCATGATAATCCAACACACGACATGGTTTCTGTGCCAACTTTTCAGCGTAAACGGCTTTAGATGATTAAATATATGTAGGCAGCAGATTTAAATTCAGTATAAATTAATAAATGCAACAAAGACTGGTTGTAAATATTATATCTTTGCTTTTGGTGGTGTTTTGAATAGCGAACTTAATACTCTATATACTTTTGATTGTGCTAACTCCATTACCCATATTGTGAAGTAATTTGATTGCCATATATTTTTAGATAATTAACCTCATTTTAAAGGGGTCATATAACGCCAATTTTCCTCAAGCTGATATGATTCTTTAGGGTCTAAATGGAAAGTCTGCAATATAGTTTGTTTAAAATTTCTCAATGGTAGTGTAAAAAATGCCCATTTTACCCTGTCAAAAACAGCTCTTTTCAAAACACTCTGTTCTGTGTACTTCCCCTTTAAATCTTCACGAGCTCTGCTGACCCTGCCCCTCTTTTCCGAGGCACTCTCAGAGGATCTTTGTTTAGCTGTATTCATAGTTAAACTTGCTAATTAGCACGTTATTAGAAAAGGCGATTTGCAAAGATTCATTAAAAGACATTATACTGACTGCTTCTGTAGGTGAGGCTGGATCATGAAGGATTCTCGCGAACATAAACACATTTAGGTAGATCAAGGGCACATTCCCTTTAGAACCAAACGTTAATCCTCTGCGTCTTCAGGCACTTAGATGTTGGGGGTAAATGGCTACTGGTATGTTCATTATTACATTCAACAACAAACCACCTCAATAGCTTAGAAGTCATGCTTGTCTCTGCATCTCGGTCTGAAGACCGCTCACTCAGGGCGGGTCTGAGGTAAGTCCAGTCTGTGTGAAACGCTGCTGTCAATCAACAATTGTGGGAGGGGCCTCCGACTGTGTGACACCACACGGTCGGATGGCTCAATTGAGAAAGGGGAAAACATTTACAGAGATTGTAAAACAACCACTAATTGGATTTTTATCATTATAGGATGGTTCTGTACAGACACTGATAACATACATTTCAGTTAAGACAACGTATACAAGCGGTTGAACCTCCAAATGACCGCTTTAAGAAAAATGGCAGAAAAAAACTAAATTTAATTTGAATGTGTTTTGTTTTTGAGCTATAAGCTATCAAAACCATGCGATTTCTTTTATCTGTCAGTGGTGACAATTCAATATATGGAGCTGAAAATCAGTTTTAAAGCATCATGTGGTATAATTTCCTCCTTTATAATTTGCTGAATGCTAAATTTGCAGGGGTTATAATAATTTAGCATAGCATTTGTTGAGATAAAGCAAGAAAAACACATTCCGGAAGAACGAGGAACTTTTTTTTTCTTCATTTCTATAGCCGGTTTTATCTCATGTCTCAGAAAGCATGAAAAGCCCTTTTAGTCTGTCTCACACATCAAGGATCTGTTTCTGCAGCATTTGTTGAGCTCTGCTGTACAATTTGAAGTCTGTAAAATATATTCATCGATGAATCATTTATTAAGAATGTGCTAATTCATTAACCCCGTTCAAACTTCTTCCTGTGCTTGTTTTTCAAACAGTTGCACAGTACTCGCTCAAGACACTCTGTTCATAACAAATGACTTTGTCCATGATTTATGCTTCGTGATATGATGACTTCAAACGTGCACGGCACAAAAGTAGCAAATATTTTATCAGCAGTCACGCTTATCTTCAATTTTTCAGTTTATATCATGAGATGGGCAGTAATATAATTCACAAAATATTTTCCCCAGACACACTATGCAGATTTTTCAAGCTATGAATTGAGGATGTCACCGGTCTCTCCAGCTGAGGTAGATTCACTGTGAGACGTCTGTGAGAGCAGGTGTTGTTTACAACATTCCATTCTGCAGCACTGCCCAAATAAACAGCTGTCAGTAGACACACACAGAAGGAAATCCTCATCAGTCGACCTGAACCACCACTCAGCCAATATGTGAGAAATGAAAAACATGAGAAGCTGAGGTGAACATCTTTTCCAATATACTGCCTGCAATCTTATTCGACATCAATCTGAAGCAAAAGCCTCCTTCACTGGATGCGTGGTTTTCTGGAAATATATAAAAAAGGTCAATTGTGCCATTGGATTATGAATTGTTTAAAGGACAATGTACTTTCTCTGCCACTGAGGTCAAATAATAGGAAATAATAGGCTTCATTCACCATTCTGAAGTTAAAGGGTTAGTTGACCCAAAAATTTTAATTCTGTCATTAATTACTCACCCTTATGTCGTTCCAAGCCCGTAAGACCTTTGTTCATCTTCAGAACACAAATGAAGATATTTTTGATGATATCAGAGAGCAATCTGTCCCTCCATAGACAGCAGCTCAACTGAAATGATCCCAGGTCTAGAAATGTAGTAAAAACATTGGTAAAACAGTCCATATGACATCAGTGGCTGAACTTCATTTTGTGACGGTAGGAGAATACTTTTTTGCACAAAGAAAACAAAAATAACATCATTTAATTCTACCAATCTTCTGCCATGCTGAATGCACCGCATACGCAAGCTTTAACAGCCTTGTTTACATCCGGGGTAAAGCACATGCATGTATGTAATCTGCGGCTGTTTACGCCTAGAAGAAAGCGGATGGCGCGCATTGTGATATCATTTAAAATGGTGGAAGATGTAAGTCATGGGAGAAGAATTGCTTTCTTTGCGCAAAAAAAGTGTTCTCATATTGTCGCAAAACTGAAGTTTAGCCACTGATGTCACATGAACTGTTTTACCGGTGTTTTTACTATGTATCTGGATCTTGGATCATTTGAGTTGTATTGTTGCCTATGGAGGGTCAGATGGCTCCCTAATATCATCAAAAATATCTTAATTTGTGTTCCGAAGATGAACGAAGGTCTTCTGGGTTTGGAATGACATGAGGGTGAGTAAATAACATCACAATTTTCATTTTTGTGTGAACTAACCCTTTAAAACAAAATAAACATATAGATTAGACTACATGTCAATCGCCTCTTAAGATCACCAAGGCTGCATGTATATGATGTAATACAGTAAAATCAAAAATCTGATAAAATATTGCTTCAATGTAACTTTTATATGTTTTAATATATTTTAAAATGAAAATGTAGTCCTGTGATAGCAAAGGTAAAGTCATTACTTAACTCTTCAGTGGTGCACGATTCTTCAGAAATCATTCTAATACATTCTAGTACATTTGGTACTCATTATTATCATTATTTATGTTGAAAATGTGCTGCCTAATTTATTTTTATTTTTGAGGACTCCATGATACATTTTTTTCAGTGTTCTTTAATGAAGGTTTAAAAGAACTTGTTTAGAAATACAGTTTATTTTTGATCTTTTATTAAAGTGTCCTTGAAAACTTAACCAGTAGCAAATATTTTAAAATGTTTACAATTTAAAAATCTCTTTACACTTACAATTTCTTTTAGAACTACTGGATAATATCTTATATATGGAATAAATTTCATATTAAATTCTTGATGAATCAAGATTAATTTTTAAATTGTGATGATTTTACACACAAAAGCGTGATTTAATAAATAAAATATAGAAAGTTTTCAGCCCATCTTCACTTTCTGACCTGCTTGGGTTTCCATTGTTTGTACAGATAGTCCTTCCCAAAACTTTCTTTTTAGACCACTCCAAAAGCAGTGCTTTGAAGCACAACTGAATCAGGTTCTGAACAGCATTCTTGTCACATTAAATTGGGATAAGAGAACTTTGGGGAAAACTTAGCAGTTTTATATATATATATAGTAGATGCTCATGTTTGATTTTTCAAAAGAGAGGTCTGGTCTAGCCATCCGTTTAGTGATTCAGCACCAGGCAATGCCTGAATATTTCAAAGGACTCTTTGCAGCACATCAATCTCAGCCAAAATCAGTCTTATCTCTGGCCGCTGCTGCTTTTGCGGCTTTCATACTCAGTCCTTCATTCTGTACATGGGAGGTCAATATCTGACGACTGGCATTACCATATTTTCATCCCGACCGGGGTATAAATAAGTTGGCCGTGTAGGGTAAAACTAACAATTTGTCACAGTTGACTGCCTCCCACCCCTCTGAGCTCTGTTTGTTTGCACAGCTATACATGCTGCAAGTGCTACTGTAATTAATATCTGAGTCTCAGTAGGGGCCGGCAAAGAGACATCTTTGACCACAGAGCTGGTCAGAGAGGTGAATTGTACCCTAATGGCAAGCATGCAGTTGTTTTTAAGCTGGAGACATCAGCATAAAGCACAGGGGATGAAATGGAGTTTGTCGTGCACTAATGACTGCTAAACTAGTTTGTATTGTTATTTTGCTGATAATTAAAGACCCTTGCCAATTCTGCATTGTCTGTTTTAATGCCTTTTCAACTTATTCAGATTTTTCATGTCGTTCCTTATCCTCACACCAAGCTATCGTATGGCTACAGAAGGCTTTTTTTTATACTCTTAATCATGAACATGTAGATTAATTACCGATCTTGACAAAACAACTGTTCTTTCTTTTTCTCCAGCCCTCTGAAGAGCCCAACATCCTGCTGGCTTCCCCCAAGTTGCTGCTTCCTTCAGGCAGTCAGCTGCCGGCCAGCACTCCCCTGTCTGTGCACCACCAGCTCCAGCTGCTCCAGCAGCAGCTCACCCAGCAGCAGCAGCAGACACAGGTGGCCGTGGCCCAGGTGAGATGGACTACATGCAACATTGCACTTTAAATGAACATTTAATAGAACTGTAGAAGTGGTGGGATTTAGGGAATTTTCTGTTTGTTGTGTGCACTTTTAACATAGTATAAATTTTCACATCAAAAGTATGAGGTTAGTAAGTTCATTTATTTATTTTAATATTTTTGAAAAAATATGTTTTTGAAAGAAGTATGTTATGCTCACAGGCTTGAGGCTTCTTTTACTTGATTAAAAATGGTAACATTGTGAAATATTCTTACAAATTAAAGCAACTTTTCCATTTTAATATATTGTAAAACATAATTTATTTCTGTGATGGCAAAGCTGAATTTTTTTTTAGCAGTCACTCCAGCCACATGATCCTTCAGAAATTCTAAAATGTAGATTTGGTGCTTCTTTTTAATGTTGAAAACTTTAACTGATACTTTTTCATGGTTATTTTGTTGATACAAAAGATACAAAGGAGTTTTATTTAAAATAATTATTTTGTAACATTACTGTCACATAACATTTACTGTCACTTTTGATCAGTTCATCCTTGTTTTATAAAAGTACAAAATCTTACTGACCCAAAACTTCTGAGTGTGTGTGTGGCAGTCGTCGGAGGGTATAATTAAAAAAAATAATAATAATAGCTAGCTCATCTAATTTGTCTCTATAATTACATGTATTATTCTTTTGAGCATGGTTTTATTAATGGGATTTGTGCATTATGCAAATTTGTTGTTGTTGTTTTTTTTTTTATGGGTCAGATGAATTTAAGTGATTTATTTATTTATTTTTATTTATTTTCCCCAAACACATAAACACAATACAAACAATAAGTGTTCCTGCAGAAATTTGAGCAGGAAAATTGGGTAAAATATTTCTACACTGACAACCTTGGGCTTTTGTCAGGTGTCAACTAGCTCTTTTTTTTTTTTAATACTTGAGCTGTTTTGTCAAACTGTTTGTTCAATATATTATTATTTTTTCTTAATTGTCTTGCCAATCTTAATTGTGGAGTAAAATGTTCACCAACATTGTTATTCTGTGAAGAAAATCCATTTCTTGTAGTAACACTTTTACAAAAACTGTTGCCTCCAATTTAAAGTCTTCTCTTATGCTCGATCAGCTTCGGTGCTCTCAATGTGAATCTTGGCTACAAATCCCAACATTAGAACTGGTTGTTAATGACTTGGAGTGCACAAAACAGCTGTATTCTACTGTGCCTGAAGCATTTTCGTTCTTTCCGGCACTAGACTGGTTTATTTATTCAGCCTTTGAGAGCATGCGGTTTGCTTGTTTAGCCACAGTTCTACACCAAGTGTTTGGCAAAAGGAGAAAGTCGTTGTTTTTTCAGAAGCATTGTGCTCAGCCAGAATAGTACTCTCTCTCTTAAGAAAGTGCTTTTTTGTTTTGTTGTGGGTGGGTGTGTGTGAGAAAGACACTTGGCGCTCTTCACAGGTCTGAGAATGGTGTTACAGGGGGTGGAATTTGTCCACGCTCCTTTGACCCACATCTTTGTGTCTGCTTGTCGCTTTGAGGTGTGTTGAGGATAGTCAGGGATGTCCATCCTGTCATAACTCTGATAAGCAAAGCCAGCCAGTTGAAAACATACCCAGATTTGCAACACAACACGGTCAAAGAGAAACAAGCTGTAGCTTTGCTCTGGCTGCTGTGATCTCTTCAGTCACTGAAGAAGAGGAGACGCTTTGAAGCACGCTATCAAAGCGGCACACGCAAGTCAATCGTCGCTTATTAATTTATTTCTCCATTTGTTTTGCAGTGGCTCTCATCCTTAGGGAAAATGATCGGCAGATGAAAAGATATTTGCTTTTCTGAAGTCTGGATTAGTGGTGGAGTGGGTTATTTGTGGAGGAAGGTTTTTGTGTGTTTCGTGTTTCTTTTAATCAGTCTGGTGGAAATTTCTCCTATAGACAGTTCATTAGAGATAACACATTTAGCTCCTGCCATGTCCTGAAAACGATGCCCATGTCAAATCTCTCAAATATCAGTTTGGGATGTTTGTGTATTAAAGTGTTTTTTTGAGAGCAAAGAGTTCTAGTACTGCATGAGTCAGATGGTTTCTCTTAAATGAAAACCTTATGGTTGCTGTTTAGTTAAGAGATATGTATACATAGGGTTTATAAAAAATAGCCTGTCTGAGTGCTTCGTATATCACTACGGCTTGTTTTCCACTTACTTTCTTTCATGCCCTCTTGCAGCTTTCAGTAGGGTGTTTAAAGGAAAATCAGCACTGAAATATTTGATGTAATTTCTTTGTGCCATTTGAGGGCAGCAACAATGGAATAAACAGCCTTATAAAAACATTGTAATGACTACAGTGCAGTGGAAGAAAAAAAGATTGCATTTGTGCTTTGAAATGACTATGGTCATGAAAGTCTCCATCTTAAATATGTGTGATTAAATAGATTGTTAGAACATGAATCACACAAATTACCTTTTTAGAGCTCTCTAGGTTATGTCAGTGAAAGTGAATCATTTGGTGACATCTAAGTGACATTTAAATCGTTTCTCTTGTGAAAGCGTGGAAAAGGGTTTAGAAAACATTTAAGGGTGTTTTTACATAAGATTAGTGCATGCAGACTAAGCACTGATCCTTCCTTACCCATGAACCTTAAAACAAAAGCGTCTGATTGTTTTGTTTTTTGTTTGTTTTTGTGGTTTTGTTTTTTTTTTGTTTGTTTGTTTGTTTTTTGTGCATATGTGTGTGTGTGTGTGTGTGTTTTTGTTTGTGTGTTTTTAAAAGGGTGGTTAACCCAAAAATGAAAATTCTGTCATGAATTACCCTCATGTCATTAGACCTTCATTCTTCTTCATAACACAAATCTATATATTATTGATGAAATCCGAAAGCTTTCTGTCCCTGCATCAACACAACAAAACTGACACATTCAAGACTACAGAAATGTTTTCTTTGTGCACAAAAAGTAATCTCATAGCTTCATAACACTATGACTATTTTAACAATGTCCTTACTATCTTTCTGGGCCTGAACGTCTCTGTTTTCCTATCACTTTATTTTACTTTTTGGTTTTTAAAGGCCAATTTGGGATTTAAAAAGTAACTACAACTCAAAACAAAACAAGAAACAGTAGTTAATTTCAACCTGTTTTGAAATTCAATACTATACCATGATAATACCATAACAAGGTAAGAGCATGGGGGAGCAATCAGGATAAGAACAGTTGATGTCTACTTGTACTTGACCTTAGATGCTTCCTGGTTAAGTTGCTGAAATTCATGTCCTTGATGTTGAAACAGACTCTGCTCTATTTACTTTGTAAATTTCTTTTTTTTTTTTTTTTTTTTACACAACAGCACTGTAACTAATATATCTCACACTATACCCTAATATTGCTGCCAGAAAATATTGTTAATCTTTTCTACCACACAGTCAAAGATATTACTGTTCTCTTTTCATTTTCTAGCCATAATTGGACAGAGAACTTTTAATTGCTTAATTAGTAGATGTGAAAATTAACCGAAGAATAACTGATTGCAGTGACAATGCGTCAATGTTAAACAGTTCTTCATTGCTGCTTTTGTTATTTACCGTTTTTTAAAACAAGAAAAAGAATACTGCTTCTGTATGTCATCGAGGAAAATGATGATCATCAAAGCATTTGGACTCCAACATTTACCCTGACTTGCCTTGCTGATGAATGTACCCCACTCAGATTGAGATATAAAAACATGAAAGCATGAAATATGAGGCTTGTATACGTTTACATCCTATATCATTTTGAAAACAACATCTTTTGTCATTGTAGGCAGCTCTTTCCCCGAAGACAATCACTCTTTGTCAGAAAACATACACGCACACATACATACAAGCACTACAATCCAGAACTGATGGCAGGCGGCTCAACCTGAACTAAGCTTTCAGTCCACATTTACAGTATGGTAATTTTTTTTCCTCAATCTTTTGCACTACTCCCTGCTGGCCTGATCTTGATGGCTCATTGGCTTTGTCTGGAGAATGTATTGTTCTTAAGGGCAGGCAGCGCGAGCAGGCACGCTGTTTAAGCTGGCTCATAAATCACCCTGGACCCCTTGGAGGGCAGCCGCGGTGGCTTTAGGAGCAAACAGACACTTAGACAGTGCTCAGGATAAGCCACTGGCGGAAATAGATTTGTCTGTCTATCGCTGGGTAGAATCGTAGGACTTATGAAGGACACTCAAGTGCATCATAATCGCTTTGGGAATCTTTATAGCTGGCCATTTGTCATTAGCCGGACAAACCAAGCAGTAATTCATAACAAAATGTGTGGAGGACTTTTTCTGGTACTAATGGAAATCTGGGATTAAGTTAAATATTACTTGACTAAAGCTGTGTCAATTGAATACTCCTTAAGTATTCAGTGATCATATTTAACTGTAATATTAAATGGCTTTTAATATATATATATATTTGTGGGGGAAAATGTTGCTCTGATTTCATTATAAATTATATAGCTAAATATTAAAATACTGAATAATAATAATAATTATTTTATATATATATTTTTTATATATATATATATATATATATATATATATATATATATATAATTTTTATAACATATATAACAGGCTTTTGTT
>JAUMHE010000051.1:12039587-12050289 GCA_032359235.1 Enteromius mattozi | reverse complement strand
TGAACACTCCCACTGTTTACTAACTGCCACCATTGGCTTTGACGCCAGAAACAGCTGTATGTGTTAACGCTCTTTTAGAGTCTACAAGCGAGTGCTGGTTATTCACAAACAAGTCATTGTTTTTAACTGCAAGAGATACAAGTGAAATGTAGAACAAATTTTATACATTAGCCTGTGATATTGTATCTATGACATCAGTTGTACAGTTGCGGGTTTGTTTCTGGGCGGTATTAGACATGTTTGCACTGATATGCTCAGCCACTTAGATCACCTTTCATCAGAAGTGCTCAGAATGAAGACAATTACCCAGCTACATCTGTTTTAGCATGCACGACAGAACAGACTCTTAATTGAATGACTGTGGACTGAGGACGCTAAGCTAATTATACCCTAAGGGTAACGAGGCGTCTAAACCGGTCAGATCTTTACCAACAGAAACCCCAATTAGAGTGTCAGAGTTTTCACAACCCACATCCCTTATTCATTATTTTCATACTCAGAAAAGCTTGTCGTGTCTGACTGCTTCACATATTAACTTTTGTACACATTTTGCTTTCTTGCGTTTCGTTTTTCTGTGCTTCTAAAAAAATTATATTTCGGTGTCTTACCTGTATCTCTGATAAACTGCTGACTCTTTAACCTCTCTGTTTATGTTTTGCAGTTTTTCTCTCTCTCTCTCTCTCTCTCTCTGTTTCTCTCTGTGTGCCCAGTGTCATTTAGAGGCAGACAAGTGCACACAATTAGACTGGTAATAATAGAGTGGTAAGCAATTCTTCCCACACATAAAGGACATAGAATGCACTTTCTGTTGTTGGTTTACTCTTAAAGGTCTGTGTTTTCTTTTTTTCTTTCCACCAAGAAAACAAAATTTAAGAATTTACCATCTTTAAATCTCCTTCAGGCTTGTTACAGTCTTCCCACAGATTTTTCGCTGCGTCTGTAATGAGGGTTCATGATCAGTTATGTTGGCTCGCAGCAGGTCTGGAGGCCAAGACCCAGCTGTGAGCTGTGGTCTAAATCCTCCACAGGAAAACGTGTCATTGTCTGAACCAAAAAAAACCTGTATTTTTATTTATTTATTTATTTCTCCTCCTTCAAGGGCACAGTATATTTGTATTAGTGGTGTTTGCTAAGGCGCATGCATCACAGCTACTATTGCATGAAAGCATTTTTGGAGCATCAACTGTGGGCTCTTTTAATTAAAAAAGGTAATTTGCATAGAACCGCCCTAGCAACTCCATAACAGTGAAAACCAATCAAAACACTCTAGCAGTGAGTTTCTTTTATATGATACTGATGCCTGAGGAAGCACAGCTAATTATTAAAAAATCATCATCATCATTGATCTTGTCCTTGAATCCTGGCACTTCGAAAAAAGAAAAATTCAATAATTATTCCACAGAAAACAGCCTTTGGTTTGACGAATAATAAACCACGAATTGTGCCTCCTGTAGGTTACTGCAGGTTTTCAAAGTATATGACTCATTTCAAAACATTCACTCATTTTAAATGAGTTGTCATTTTTAAGAGCTTTGAGGTGACACATCGTTACTCTGTTCATTCAGTGTGAGAGTCATTCTCAGTGAATGTTTGGTGACGTACATCGAGTCGATTTACCAGGTCAAGGAGTTGTATGTACTAGCTTTTAAAAATGCCTATACAAACTGCCATTACAAAATGCACACTAGTTAAGTTACACATATATCCATCATGAATATATCTGATTGACTTTTATAGTTTAACTGTGGTTCAGTTGTTCTGCGATTCCAAGAATCGCTGGCTTGCGAATTGAACCACTTCAGACACCATATGCTTGCACAGATGCTTCAAGAAATAGAAATAACCACAAAAACGTGTAGTGCTCACAGAACCAGCAAGTGCAGAGAACACCATCTGAATCGCTGTGTAATTTAGAGGATGCTCTGGAGCGTCCCTGTCTCATCTTTACTCGCTCAGGGAAACGAGCGGCTGTCGGATTGATCCTTCTCCCTGCGGCATAATTGAAATTGCATAACAATATCACATCTCATTTTAGTACAGCTGCCGCTTCTGAGAGAAGCTGTTGGAAACCCGGGTGCCTCTGAATTAGAGAATCATGCCCGGGACCACCTGCTCACTCTGGAGGCTTTTGAGAACATTCATTCTCCTGAAGTTGCCATGGTACTTTAGCTTTAAGTGTTCAGCTCCAACTATTGTAGAGACCATAAACCTTTTTTTATCGTGGCCTAGTAGTGCACAAAACAATGTAATCTCCACAACACAACGGAAATAAGCCACACCCATGAAATTAGCACAACACAACTAAACAAGTTGCAACACAATGGAAACAAGTCTCAACGCAACAAAATTAGCGCAACACAACAGAAACAAGCTGCAACACAGCAAAATTAGTGCAACACAATGGAAACAAGTCACAACACAATGATATCGCAACACAACAGAAACAAGCTGCAACAAAGCAAAATCAGCACAACACAACTAAAACAAGCTTTAACACAATGATAAGTTTCAACACAGTGAAATTACCACAACACAACATAATTAGTCCTGTGCGTTGTGTTGTGCACTACTGGACCACCATATTTATTCTATTTCCTTTTAGGATTGCAAAATTAGACATTATGGCCTACAAGAATGCCCAAGGAGATCCAGGACATGGTCTCTGCACTTGGCTGGGAAAAAAAAAAAAAACTTGTTAAAAAGTGAACTCCAGTACAATTGAATTGATTTGAACTCCTTCGTGCCCCACAAGGGTGACACACCATGAAATTAAAAACTGCCCTTTTAATTAATTAAATTAATTGGCCATATTTCATAGAATGTGCGGTTACGCACCGTTAGTTCAATCAGGCTCTAATGATTTCTTCAAAGACACATGACCGTCGATCAAGTATAAAAGCTGTCATCACCTGGCATCACAGTCTACTTGCTCTAAAACCCTTTTTTTCATCAGTGCTGAACTTGCAGATTGTTGCATTGCATGCATGTTGCTGCTTGACATTGATGTGTCGGAACCTTTGATTAATTATTGATCTGAGATTTGAAGTCAAATGAAAATGGGGGCATTGTCTCCTGTTGTGTTCACTGTTATTTTTTTCTCTCCAGTAGCAGAACATTGCCATAATAACATCTCCACATCTATTTTTGATGTGTTCAGTGCTGCTGTTTGGTCTCACCTTAATTGTAAGACTGTTCGGACATTTTTTTTGATATACAGCAACACTTTAAAAAATGCATTGGCAAAAAATTGATTTTTGAAATACAGTAAGTTTCAGCACGCTGCTTAACATACAAATAGCTATTGACCAGAAAAGTTTTGGGTGGTGAAGTTTTCGTTGCTCTTTTGGGGATATTTATTCATTTATTTCCTTTCAACACTTATATGTGCTTCAGTATATCTACAGTACCAAAGAGACAAGTCAGCCAGCAGCGCTGTTCAATAGAGATTAAGCTAATGGATAGTCCTAACAGTGCGGTTTACTTGTGAAGTTCTGTGCCCTTTTCATTTAAGAGTCCTGAGATTGATGCTTTTATTCTGGGCTGCTGTGCCACTATGGTGCTCCACCTCATTTGTGTTAATGATTGAGTTTATAACAGGGAGTCAGTTGGTGCAAGTGCATTTCAAGTTCATCCACCTTGACCCTCTCATCATGTGTTATCCAGAGCTAACTCTTTTTCCCATCCCCCTGCTCTTGATTAAATATTCATGCTAGAAAGGGAGTTCAAATTAAATATTGATGTTTGACCCATCTTCTGCTGACCTGAACATCTAGGTCAGCCAACTTGGAGATAATGGGTTAAAATGTTTTATTTATTCGTTGTTAAGTAGAGATGGTAGGCTTTTGGCTTTTTTTCATCGGGTTTATTTTTGATTCTTTATTAAACAATGTAGTGCATCATTACAGACAAAAATAATCACACCAGAAAGTGACCAGATTTTATATGGTTAATAAATATAGGGGTTCATAAGAGAACACAAGTCTGTATTGCAATCAAGTCTTAAAACACAACAGGATTTTACCATCAGGAAATGGTAAACCTAGAAATATGTCTTCGTATATATTTACATTTATTTATTTTTATTGTACATATATATATATATATATATATAAAATAAAATACAGTATAATATAAAAAACTAGAAATTATATAAAACCTTCTAAATTATATATATATATATAATTTAGAAGGTTTTATATATTTAGAAGGTATAATTTATTTATACTGTCAAATAGCATTTTTATATATATATATATATATATATATATATATATATAAATTTCTAGATTTTTATATTATACTGTATTTTATTTATATTCTGTAACACTAAAATATTTAATCAGTTAAAAATTGCATGCTGTAATAATTTGTAGAATAATTCAAATTTCTAAAATTTGGGATTTTTAAATGCTAAAAAAATTCAGTTAAAACTTTTAAGTGCATGCTTTTTTATGTCTTCATGCACTAAACTCAAACAGCTGGAAATTTCATGAAAATTCATTCTCAGAAAAGAGCGGCAACCCTGTACCATGTGGTCTATGCATGTGTGTGCTGGACAGCGTTTGGTCCAGAGGTTTCCTGCTGGGACACATCAGGAGCTCATAAACCAGCCCAGAATAGCAGCGTGCCAGATGCCCTCCTAGCATTTGCTACTGTGGCGGAGTCTCAGTGAGGTATTTTAAACTGCAGCCTCAAGCTACATGATAATGTCCAGCCCTGTGGAGAAGGACCAAACCAATGATCACTGCGTCACGCTCAAAATTGGAAGCTGATGATTTGCTATATATCCTTCTTTCTCTCTTCCTCACTCAAAATCTAGTCTCACAAAACCATGCTTGTGATTGTGAGCATAAAGGTCCAGTTTCCATGTACTCTGACTGAAAACTACCCACTTTAGCAAGGACGAGGCTGTTTTTAGTTAGTAGGGCCAGAAAAATCTGAAATGGATTACAATAGAATACTTACAAAAAAATATTTTTTAGGAGTTCAAGAGCATAGCGCTGAAACCCTATTGTAATTGTTAGAATCAGCATTCTCCAGCTAAAACTGACCAAAACTGGCAGACCAAACCATAATCATAGAGACTTGAAACTTGGAAGGATAGTAGTGCTCACATCGTCTGCAATGTCACAAAGTCTTGCCCCAATCAGCCTGATGGTGGCGGTACAGCAATGAAATTTCTCATAATTCCTAAACCGTTAGTCACAAGTTCGTTAGAATCTTTAACTCATGACTGACAAAACACATGCCTCTGATTCAATTTTGAAATATTGGGGTATTTTGCAAGCTTATCCTAGGTTTTTTGCCCAATTGGAACCAAACTAGTGAAGAAAGATTTTCTGGAGAGTGAATAAGTATAGCATTTTTCACAATACAAACTTTCAGTGCAGCTTTACATGTCCATATGGCAGAAATGTACAGTAAAAATCAGAAAGGATTGTTTTGATCAGACGTACAGCAAAATTTTGTAGTTTTGTACATCCACACAATATTTCTATCATTGCTGCTTGCAGCTATATTTATATAAAGTTGCTTTGCAGTCAGACAGTCAGAGTGTTTTTTTGTTTTGTGTGCGATATCTATCAGGCGGTCAGTGAAGGAAATGTAGGTGGGCTGTGGGTGGCCTGTCTGAGGCTGATACTACACACAAACCTAGCAGAACTACTCTGGGTATTGTATCATTAGTAGATGAAATATCATGTCAGTCAGTGAAGTGCTTAGTAGTTTGGGCATCAGTTATTTCTTTCAGATACAATCACATGAAATAGTACCTTCTTTTCTCCTTCTCATTTCTCTCCAGTACTCATTATAGCAGCATGCTGTGCTAGTTTAAGCTTCATAGCGAAATTAATTCAGTGTTATGATGCACATTTTGAAGATCAGTTCTGTGAATGATTTAAGCTGGTCTTGTTACCCAGTGGCGTGTCTGGAAAAGAAAAGCAAACCCGTCGCAAATGGTAAGTTGTGGGTTTTTTGTTGTCATTTTTTTCCCCTGATTACCATGACAACGACATGCTGTTTTTGGCACACAAATTTCCCTCATTCATCTGTTTGCCTTGCCTGCAGAGCCAAGACATTGTCAGCATCAAAATAACTTCTCTTTGTCAAATATTTGTGTGGAAAATCCTCTCTAGTCTCATATGTGGCCCGTGTTTGTCGTCACTGAGAGACTGTCACAAGCTAATGAGAATTCTTACTCTTCCATGAGTAAGTGTTGAAACTATTTGAGTTTAACAAGCTGGAAATAACTATGCCACATCAAATGGCTCCAAGAGTTTCTTAAAATCACATTTGATTAGACCCAGAGTAATATACAGCTTTTATTGTAAACAGCTTTGAATGGCCTAAATTGAAGCTGAAGTTGAAATAGAGCACCGTGTCAGGGTTGCTTTTGTTGGCAAATTGCAAATCTCTGTCATTGTCAGTCTGCCTCTCTTCAGTCACCTTTTAAAAGGTAAAAGCGTTGTGTGTGTGTGTTTTTTTTTATTTATTTATTTTTTTAAACATTGTGATGTCCATTGGCCTATAAATACTATTCTATTTGCATGTATTGAACATTAATATCCTGTTTTGTAAGCTGCAAACAATAAATTATACTCTCTTTGTTACTCAAATGCCAACCATGAAATAATGGTTCTGAGGTAAGAAACGACTACTCCTGACCTGCCAGATGCTGTTTTTATTTTATTTTATTTTTATTTTCTGCCATTGTTGGTGTCATTGTGTGTGTTTTCTTTCTTCCTTTTTTTTGGCATGAACTTGTCTATTGTTCAACATTTGATGTATAAAACTTTGTCCGTCATTTGAGATGTATATATCAAAATTAGAACCCAGTTTTCATGTATTTTAGAAAGTTGTAATGCTTAAACCCATTTTTTATTATTTAGAATAATTTATTATGAATTTATTGATTACACTTTACAGCGTGGTTCCATTTGTTTAATATATATATCTAATTAAGTAACTAACATTAACTAACAATGAGCAATACATTTGTTACAATATTAATATTTGTTAACATTAGTTAATAAACATAGACTTGTTCATTGTTAGTCTGTTAGCGTATGTCTATTAATAGATACAACTTTTCATTTTAATAATGAATAAATAAATGTTGGAATCAACATTAATTAAACTTAGTAAATGCTTTAGAACTTTTTGCATCGTTAGTTTAACTAATGTTGACAAATGGTAACTTGTTGTAAAGTGTTACCAATGTATTTACATAAAATAATTCTCAGCTAATCAGCCAAAACATGAAAATGCATTCCTACATTTATTCTTACAGATCTTTAGAAAAATAAAGCATAACAATATTGAGTTTATGTTGAACAAATTGAAAACTCTTCACTTTTAAACAGTCATGCATTTAAGTCTGTACAAAAGCTTCTGAAGCCTCAGCTCACCTTTAACGTTAATGTGGCATGAATGTTTTTATTAAAAGTTCCCCAGTGTCTGAAATCCTTTTTGTTATTCTGTTCCTTAGTGGACCAAAGCATGTTTGAGAACTGCAATGCTGCAGAACAGCCGAAGCTGAGCTTTCGTCAGGCAGGCAGCAGCGCCTCCACAGACACATCTGCAGGATCAAAAACAGGAGGCAGCCAGCACCTAAAAAATGCCTTCAACTTGGGCAAAGCCATGGGAGCCAAGGTAAACGACCTGCTCCGTCGAAAAGATCCCAGCAGCCTCGGAGACATCGGAGTCACAGAGGTGAACAAGAATGTGGAGCCAGTGTGGTCCAGTCTGGCTGAGATGGGCCACACTACAGCAAGAAACAGGTGAAGATTTCACCCTCACAGCTGCAAACACCAACAACCTCAATACGGTCATTATATTCAATTGACTTCACGCTTAGAATAAAATTGCTAGGAAGTTGTCAGCCATGGTACTTGCTCTTGACATTTAAGGCCCATAGTGCCTCTACAGAGACAGATTCAGGGCTGGACTGCGTCATGTCCCAATTCGATACCCCCTCTTCACTGTCCTGTCTAATAAATGTCAAATAAACAAGGAAGTCAACACAATATTCCTCTAAACGTGGGGAGATTTTTGATCTGGTTCCAGTACAATATCATTCACTAATGCTGAATGAATGCATTTCATCCAAAAAAATGGATACTTTTATTCAGCAAGGATGCATAAATTGATCAAAAGTGACAGCAAAGACATTTATAATAGGTTATGTGATGTTACAAGATTTCTATTTCAAATGATTCATCAAAGAATACCTTAAAAGTATCACTGTTTCCAGAAAACTATTAAGCAGCACAACTGTTTTCAACTTTGATAATAATGATAAATGTTTCTTGAGCACCAAATCAGCATATTAGATTTCTGAAGGATTGTGTGACACTGAAAACTAATTGTTGCTGAAAATTCCACTTTGCCATCACAGAAAAAAAAATAGATTCTAACATTTAATATTTTAATAGTTGTAATGGTATAATCTTTTGTAGAATAATATAGAAAATTTGAATGTTTTACAATATTACTGGTATTATTGTATTTTTGATCAAAATGCTGTTTGGCTGATCATTAGAGACTTTACTTTTAAAACAAAAACTTAGTTATTCCAAGATACATCATAGTACTTGTTGATCAATTCATTCAGCCCTTATAGACTGTCGTTTATCATTGTAGATGGCCTTTCATATTTCTCTATGTTTTTCAGCATTGCATGTGACAACAATAGGGCTGTCCCCGACTAAGGATTTTCACAGTCGAATCTGAATTTTCAAATCTTGCAAATAGTCGACTGATAGTCGAATCATATGTTTGGGGGCGGGGCAAAATAAGAGTCAAGTGAACTCCTTTTGTGGACGCGTTCTTCTCGCAACAACGTACACGACACGACAGCTAAACTCTAAATATTCACAGCGTTTTATTATAATAGTGTTCTCATTATAGATATAGTGTTATTTATATGATGGTCCCAGTCATAGATATTACTATTCTTTATTGTTAGAGATAAAACTTTACTGCAGCGTAACTCAACCAAATTCATACGACATAATATACACTATATATATATATATATATATATATATATATATAATATATGAACCAGCTGAAATATTTTGAAATTATTTGTGCTATACCTAATCGAAAAAAATCCAGTCTTTCACTCAAATTTCAGTAAATTTCAATCTCGTTAAAGATTTAAATCCCTGCTGCCAAGATGAACCTCTGTCGGTCACGGATTATGGAAAATAAAACTCAATTTAAATCTTTAGGGGTGGTGGGATTTATTCACGCAGGATAAAATATTTATTTAAAGCTTCTTTCTTTTCAGATTCTTATTTACAGCATTATTTTAATAGGCTGTGTATTAACTTATTGGGAGAAAACCTGTAGTTCTATGTAAAGTCAGACATTGAGCACCCCCATATAGCCAAATGGTATGATCATAACACCACGCGAATATTCGACTGTGAGATTTGGAGTCGAATCAGGCTCCTCGAATCAAATCGTCGACTATTTGAGGACACCCCTAGAAAACAGGACAAATGCGCTCTGTTTTTATATGTGAACTCCTTGCGTTCTAGCAGAGATTTGACTGACACCTCTTTGAGGAGGAGGGTGGGGGACGTCTGCCATCATTATCAGCAATCTTCAAGAGAATGTACATGTGTCTGTTTGTGTGAGTCTATGTGCATGTGTTGCATCAGGCAAACTTTGGCTTGTGTCGAGGCTTTGACTTAATTGGCTGGATTCTTACTTGTTGTGTAACATCTAGTATACGCATTTCTTCCAGCTTTTTATTATACCTGCTCATAAATGTTATAGGAATAATGCCTTTACTGTATGTTTAAGTGATAACGCTTGCTAAGACAATCGGTGACAGACATTACTACTTGAAGTTAGTGCTACAAAGACAAAAGTTAAGTAGTGAACTTGTTACCCAGTCTTCACAATTTGTTGGCTTATTATTAGACTTGATGGCTTTCATCAACATTTTTATCTTCAGCAGACCAAGTGCAAATTCCACTGCCATAAAATAATAAATGAAATGATGCATTTACAAGAAACCAACTTCTTATCATTTCTAGTAAGGCTATTATTGCCCAGATATGTGGCATTATTGAGGGAATTGTGTCGTCGTCATGGGATATTTTACAGAAAGTTCACTACAGGAATGTGTCACTGAATGACTGTGAGCATCATACCGTTCTCGTCCACATGACCTATTAAGGTTTATATTTTACTGCTCAGAATTTGAGGTTTTGAAAGAAGTCTCTTATTCTCACCAAGGCAGTATTTATTCAATCAAAAAGAAAGTAAAAAGAGTAATGTTGTGAAATTATAATACAATTTTAAAATAACTTTTATTTATTTTTTTTTAATGTTATTTTTTCCTTTTAATGGCAAGTACATTTTCCAGCCATCACATCGGTATTCAGCATCACATGATCCTTTAGAAATCAGTCTAGATATATTTCCTGTTATTGTTGTTGTTCTTTTTTTTAAAAAAATTATACTTCATGTAAGCTTTTACTGTCACCGAATTGCTTAATTTAAATGCATTTTTGCTGAATAAAAAATGTTATAGAATGTAAATTTTTCAGTCTTTGTTATATTGCAGCCATTTGCTAAAAGTTCATTTTTTCCTCATTAATGTACACACAGGATCCTCTGCCATTCCTCCTTGCACATCCTCTCCAGTTCTGTCAGGTTGGATGGTAAACGTTGGTGGACAGCCATT
>JAUMHE010000051.1:11982887-12039304 GCA_032359235.1 Enteromius mattozi | reverse complement strand
TTCTCTTTTAATAAATCTGCAAAAATGTCAACAATTCTGTGTTTTTCTGTCAATATGGGGTGCTGTGTGTACATTAACAAGGACAAAGAATTAACTTGATTTGAGCAAATGGTTGCAATATAACAAAGAGTGAAAAATTTAAGGGGGTCTGAATACTTTCAGTACCCACTGTAAATTAATAAATACATCTATCTATATATAATTTGTTTGTCACAATTTTTTGCTTTTTAATATTTTTTTAAAGGTCCTAACACATTTTACATGGATAATAATACCACAAAAATATTCTAAGTAAACTATAACTTTCACAATCCAAAGTTTAAAAAAAAAAATCACATTAACTTTCCTTTTGTCCAGCTGCTTTTCATCTTTTTATTCTGCACAAAAATGATCCTCTGAATTCAACAGAAAGCCCGTTCTGCTGTTTACTTTCCCCTTTTTCCTCTAGGCTCAATCGAGGCTTTAAAATGTACCTTTAATAAGATTTATTCAAATGAAGTGTGATCTTGTATTACAGAGGGAAATATCAGAATGAGTTGTTGGTAGTCAAATGAGTTGAGTTAATCTTTACCTTTTAGAAGTATCATTTTGAACCACCTTTTTGGAGAATAAAGAAATTCAGCCCACACATTTGCTCTTATCTTTTCTGGTCATTAAATCTTACATTACATTTGCTTTTTCTTTCTCTCACACAGTCACATCTCCCTGGATTCCTTCCCTCGGCTAGATCCCCCACCTCCCACCGGCAAAAAGCGTCTCCCACGGGCCCTGAAGACCACCCAGGACATGATGATATCTTCTGACCCCATGGTAGCCTCCCCAGAATCCTCCTTTGTCTCCTCACCTGACAAGATCCCCAAAGATAAAGCTGAGCTTCAGCCTGAAGAGTCCGGCCTTGAGAAACCTTCAGGACCCAGTGACCGTGTCGACAGCCAGATGGAGAAGATGCCCGGTTTAGAACTAAAAAATGAGCCCACAGCTGTGGTGACGGATGAGAAAGATTCGGAGGAAGTCGATCAGTCACAGCTGCTGCTCTCTGTTCCAGATCTCATTCACAAAGACAATCTGGACCCAAAGAAACTGGCCGGCTCAGAAACTAGAATGGCTTCCACTCCATGTCCAGGGAAAGGGGGCTGCCGCATCAGCGTCACTGAAGGGGAATTGTTGGGGAATGGCACAGCTGATTACCGGACCCTCAGCTTGGAGAATGAAGAACCCCACCCTGACCTGCTGTCATTTGAATAACAGGCTTGAGACCCTTAAGATCATTGATTCTCCAGGCTTCTGCAATGACAAAAACTCATTTAAACTGCTTCATTTAATATTTTGCCTTTAAGTACCGCTGATTGTACTTAGTTATTTCGTAGATATCATTATTCTAATGATAAAAATCACTATTGTTTTTTTTTTTTAAAGCATAATCAATTTAAAAAGATTGTATTTTAAAGTATGTGTGGACCTGTATTCAAAAAACTATGATAAATCAATTAACAGAAACCAAAGTCAATACTACACTGCAAAAAGTACTTTTTAATTAGTATTTCTTGGCTTTTTTCCAGTCAAATATTCCAGTAGAACTTGCAGATAAAATAGCTTGAAGCAACACTACTGCATAAGATACTAAGACTTGTTCTCGTTATATCATAAATATTAGTGAATTTTGTATTTCTTACTGCACTGGAAGATTGTTTCACTAATTTTAACTATAAAAAAAAAAGACTAATATTGATACAAAAGATTTCAAATTCATACAAATGCTTTTCTTATGAACTTCAAATCAAAGAAACCTGAAACAAATGCATTCAGAATCAGCATATTAGAATGGTTTCTGAAGGATCGTGGAGTAATGGCTGCTGAAAATTCAGCGTTGTCATCCTAAGAATAAATGTGTGTGTATACATACATACATGCATATGCATATATATATATATATATATTACATAGTTATTTTAAATTGTTTAAATAATTTACAGTATTACAGTTTTTACTGCATTTGGTCTATTAATTGCAGCATTGGTGAGCATAAAAGACTTTTAAAAAACAATTTAATAATCTTACAGACCCCAAAAAACAAGTGTGTATGTAGTTTTACATTTTATTTGTAAAGAGTGTGTACATATATTTTCGTTTGAAAGATTTTTTGACTATTTTACTTGGAAAATAGCCACAAATACTCATTAATAATATATATATTTTCAGTGTTATTGTTATACCTCTAAAGCCGTCTTTGCGATTCCATAATTGGGAAGCATTTCATGTCTTACATGATTTTTTTTGTTTCATATTAATTCTACATCGATGTCTAGTTGACCACATCTCTGAGCTTGTGCTCTGTGGCAGTATAAGCGAGCACACATGGCCTTGGGTCAGTCTAACGACAGCAGAATGAGCTTCTTCCTAGTTATTTTTGACACTATGTGACCTCTAGATCAACTTTCCCAGTCTGATGGAAAAAGTCTAGGATCCTACCTTCGTAAGCAGTGTCATAGTGATAATAGTCAAGGTGATGTTGGCTCGAGGAATGTCAGTAATGAGGCTCAGTCAACATGAAGGTATGCAGAAGGGTTCTGAAATTCCCTGGAATGCTATAACTCAACACTAATCTGGATTTTCCTCCTCTTGTTTGTGTAGACAGCCTGACTCCCATGACATTCTCTCAGGCCTGTTCTTTATCCACACAGTGGCTCCTCTGGAGAGATTTCGGGCTATTCCGTTGCTAACAATGCCACTATTTACGCTCCTGTTATTTAAAGAGATATACTGTCAATCTTCATATATGTATAGATGTACTGAGATGTTGATTGTAAGTCAAAGCTGGGATGTAATAGCTTATATGCATTAATGAAAGATGACTTGTATGTATTGGCAATATAGCGTTAATATCTATGAGCTTCCGTACCATGTTTTGGTTACACTACCTTTGTGATACCAATTGTGCAATGATGCATAATTCATAACACTACAATAAGAACTGAGAGTAAAGCAAATTCATGCAGATATGTTTGCAGTTTGTTTGAATTAATATGGACCACTGATGCGGTCTTACTGGACCGTCAGATATGAAGTGTTTTATGAAATGCCTGTGTATATGTGCTGGTGAGACTATAGCTGAATGAATGAAAGAAAGGAATATTTATCTTATTGTTTAGCTTTTTAAGACACTGTTTAGAGTTGAGAAGATGCTTGGAGGGAACTTAAAGGAATAGTTTATCCAAAAATGAAAATTGGATGAAATTCCACTCACCCTCGGGCCATCCAAGATGTGACGTAATGCTGAATCTCTTTTAAATCTGTTTCAATAAGGAATCAAACTCCTCTTCATCTTAGATGGCCCGGGGGTGAGTAGATTTTCAGCAAATGTTTATTTTTGGGTGAATTATGTAGTTATATTTAGTTATTATTTAGTTTTTGGGTTAGTTATATAGTTAATTATGTTATGATTCATGTACATTAATTTCAATCAAAGTGGTCCCATCATTGTCACAGCTTGTTTGAATGAAGAAAAAAGAATGTTGAAGGAAAAACGCATGTATATGAAGGTTTTATGAGTGCACTGAAATGTATTTCGAGAAGCTGGGTTTATTAAAGTGATTTCCCATTATGCTAGCTGTCTATTCATGATGAAGTTTGGGTGTGGGGGCCTTTATTTTCAGTAAATGGATTTTATGCAACTTATTTGTCATTCAAGGCATTTTATAGAGCAGAATTTACAGGGTCTGTGTCACTGGAATTAAAGAGCCTGCTTTATGACATAACAATAAAGCAAGTCTTGATGATTGCTGTGCAAGTTTTGGTTTTACAGAACTGATTCCCAAGTTTACCGTCACCCCGAATCCAGACCAACCTGTCTGTATATTTCAACCCACCCTGCCAACCATGTTCAACTCGAGAAATATTTTATAGATTCATGTGCATGGACACTTCATAGCATTTTCTGATTGCCACAATATCACAAGATTTTAAAGCTGCTTTAAATTATTTTAATACTTTTATTATCTGCAAAGTTTAACTACTCTTTTAATGTTTTATTTTTTGGGTTTTTTTAAGTAAAATTTGTCAGCTTATAAGCAATGCACCTTTATAATTTCAAACACTATATAGACAATAATTTCATCTTATTCCAAAAGAATGAATGAAATATTGTATCTTAAGTTCAGACCGTATTCTGGTGCTCTACAGAGTTTTATCTCCAACTCATCCTTTGCTGAACTCAAAAGAAAAAATGACTGTTAACAGGAAGCAAGCAGTTAGATGTAAATTTGGAGAATTTGGAGAAGTGGGTGGGATCTTCATCCTCTATCCCATCTCAGTGTTTATTGTAGTCACATCCTGTTTTACAGTTTCTTTTCTTAAAATATAGCCTTGTGTCCTATTTATCACTGCCAGCCAGACATTTTGTGTAGACTGACTACTTTAAGTGTGAGGGTAGGTAGCTTTTAATCCGAAGAAAAGATTTTGTCATATGAGTAGAATAATGGATGACAATGGAGTACTGAAATCAGTTTTGGAGTTTAATTACTTGTCAGTCAGTATAATATATGGGGTTGTCGTGAAATTGAACTCATGATCATTGTTTCATCAGCCTCACCTGTTCCTGTGCAATTCAATGTGTTCATCATTTCAGTTGTTACTGGTGTAAATGTACTTGTGATTCAGTACATTATGAAATAAAATGTGATTAAAGCAAATGGCACTCTGTTGCATCTGATTTATTTGGACTCCACTTTCTATCATTATATATTTTTAGAGATTTTATAGTTTGTAGGGCCTATATATTAGATATAGATAGTGTATTTTGTGTGTGTGTGTGTATATATCTATATCTATATATAGGTATACACACACACACATACATACATAACTGTTTATATGTATGTATATATATAAACAGTTTTTAAATTGTCATGTTTCACAATATTACTGATCTCACACATGTTTTAGATCAAATAAAAGTAGCTTTTAAATGGTTATCTCTGTGTGTGTGTGTGTGTATATGTATATATATATATATATATATATATTAGTAATTTTGGATAAAATCTCACTACAAAGGATTGCTGATATTAAGAGTCGAGATCAAATGAGACATTTTTCAGACTGGACAGATCTGCTGCTACCAGACTTCTTGGAAAGGGGAGGGACACTTTAATTTAGTGCTGGATTTCCTGCAGGACATGAAGAATGCATTGTCAGAATTCATTTGTTGTCCTTGTATGTCTCTCTGCAGGGTTTAAAGTATTTCTTCTTCTTTTTTTTCTTGTCTCTTTTTCAGTCCTATTTACCCTTGAATATTTAACCTTCTGTATCCCAAAGCATTCTGCCTTAAAAGAGTCCCTTATACAATGTTTATAAAATTATAAAGCAGAATAATAACCCGTAATAATTTACTGCTATTGTTCCAGGATCATTAAAGATTGTGTGAAATGATACTGGAATCTTTGGTCACCTGTTTCACATTTAATTACTGAGGCATGCGTTTTGTTCACTGAGAAAGTGTTTTGTATTTATATGTTGTTATCGTGGGGTAAAATACACAAACATAGATAGAACAAGTTTCACAGTATAATCACTCAGCAGGGTCCCTGGAGATGAGAGAGGGAGTGGAAATACCATACTGGCCATACTGGCTAAAAGAGCCAATTTTAAAAGGTGAGAAAAAGTTTCCAATGGCAAGACTCATTATGAGAACAACAGATCAGGAAGTACTACGTCACCCACATGGAGCTTCTGGCACTTCTGCAGGCATTGTTCCACTTCAAGTGCTTCCTGTTGCACACAGACAACATACGCTTTTGGCAATAAAGAGAACAGACACAGTCTCTATTTGATGTCATCTAACAAACATATCAGATTCATGATGATAACCACATGAACTTAATATATGTAGCTTGCAATTTACAGGTCAGCAGCAGCAGCAGAAACCGCTAAAACTGCATGCACCGGAAGTTGGTCTGGAAAAAAACAAACTGTGATAGAAAAATCTACTAAAACAATGGCCTGCAGTCTGTATGGTAATGTGATAGTTCTGAATTTACATGACAATGAATATCCAAATAATGTGGTCTGAAACCTCATGTAGGCATAAGTTTGATAAGCATAACTACCTAATTGCAATAAATGGATGATTTATTCTTAATAGTGTTGAATATTAATTCAAAAATAAATCTGTGACCCACAATGAACGCATACACGCATTAATAAATCAGTGAATCAATGAATATTGTTAACAAAGGACATTGCATTTGTATGAGGTTAACCTCTGTACCTCTTCTTCTGCCATGTATTGTTTTATATGTAATATGTTAATGTATTTTGGTGTTATTTGTGGACTGGTACTAACCTGGTTTAGATTCTACTTGTCAGATTTCTAATATTGTGTTTGTGCAAATCTGAGCACCTTTTTTGTTATTTCTGGGTGATATTATTAGCAAGCATGGCATTGGCATTTGACCTCTTTTCTAAATTCTGTCGTTGATAACAGTGTTTTTCTACCTCATAAATATAAGTTTTAAAATATCTTTCTATTCGAGATGCAGAAAAGCTCAAGACTTGATTATTGTAATGCACTTTTGGCTGGATGCCCCAGTGTTTAAATAAATAAGCTGTGGCTTGTTCAAAATGCAGCAGCAGAGATCAACCATTTCCAGAAAATATGATCATATCAGTCCAATATTCACACACAAACTCTTAGTTTAATCTAAACAGAACACTTGTCTGTTTAGTCTATTTTTAACCTGCTGAACTCGCTCCCTATATAGAAGTTATTGTTTCTTCCACTATTATTTTTAAACATTCTTTCCTTGTTAGAAGTGTAGTTTTCCCAAAGATTAAAAAATGTTTGCTTACCCTTAGGCCATTTGCTTGTTTGTTTAGAGCAGATTTGGAGAAATTTAGTATTGCATCAGTTGCTCACCAGTGGATCCTTTACAGTGAATGGGTGCCGTCAATCTCCAAACTGCTGATAAATACATCACAATAATACACAAGCAACCCATTCCATCAATTAATGTCTTGTGAAGTGAAACCCTTTGCAATTGGCACATAAAATATATATTTATATATAGAAAATAATATCAACTTTCTGATGAGTATTAAACCTGATGAAACATCATGTGTGTGCTACAGCATCATATTGATGGTAAAAGGAACTTAATCATGTAGACACTAAATAGAAGGACATTATGTTTTTCATGGTACACTCTCAGAAATAAAGGTGCAAAAGCTGTCACTGGGTGGAACCTTTCCAAAAGGTACACTTTTGTACCTATTAGGTTCAAATATGTACACTTTAAGTACTAAACTAAAATAAAATAAAATAATCTGTGCAGGGTCTGTGAGATGCTGGAATGTGTTTATGTGATATTTTAGCACATTTGCACTTGCACCAAAGATAAAAACAGTTTCTAGTACTTCCTTCCTGATTCCTAGGATTTCCTTGGACTCCTGAGCAGAAAAACAACTCATATAAACTTCCCATGAAGAAACAAATAAAGTAATTTGGCGTCATGGTTATTATAATTACATATATTTGCTCCAACGATTCGTATCAACCTCTGAGAATAGTAAGTGCTGTAAGCATTTAACTGACTGAAAAGCCCTTCCATTATGAATGTTTATGTGTTTTCATTATTTACCTTAGTCTCTTTTATGCATCAAAGGCATATAAAATAATAACATTATAATTACACGATTATACAGTAGATGTTAAATATGTTTAAAAAAAAAACATATTCTTTGTACCATTTATGTTTTTAAATGTAGAAACTCTAAAACACCTCCAATTTATTTTTGTTGTACCATAATTTATTTGCAATGATGTCCTAGAGAGCCTTCAGCCTGCATGACTCTTTATTTAATAATAATACTCAGCTAGAAGTCCAGTTTGAACCAGGAGGGATATACTGGGAAAAGTGGAAAAATAATCATATCACCGGTAGGGTGCTAAATAAAAATGACACGCTGCGTATTCACAAATCTGCCTCCTGTTTACATTCCAGCTCCCGTTCATCTGTCTGCCAAGAGAAGACCCAGAATGCTGTTTGGCATTCAGGCACAATACTAAGAACAGAGTTTAGATTGTTATTGTGTTACTATGGTGAGAGAAGGTCACCGCTGTGCCTTTGTACAGCCCTGCTGAGCAAAAGCCCATGCATTTTTGACATGCAAAAATGACGCTTGCTTAAACACAGTGAAAATAACTGGAATGTCTCTGCACTCTTGTAATGGAGCACAAAAGGAGAAATATTGAATTGTACTAGTAATGTTTTTTTTGCCCCGATTGAACGGGCAATGAAGGAGACAAAAGAGGACCCAAAAGTATCATAAAGTGGTCCATTTGATTCATTCACTATATTACAAATGAGGCATATGAACTTTCTATGGAAAAACATAAAAATGATAACTATAAAATATATATATATATATATATATATATTTTAACAAAAGTACTGTCAAATGATAAATATTTTGGATGTGATTAATTGTGATTAATTATTTGACGGCACTATTATTTACTCTCATCCATGTCATTCCAGACTCATATGATTTTCTTTTTTTTTTTTGTCCTAGTGGCTCTTTTTCATGCAATTACAATTAACAAAGCTTTCAGGTTTCAAAAAGGACATAAAAGCACCACAAGGTATCATAAACGTGGTCTATTTGACATGTGCGCTATGTTTGAAATCTTCTTAAGCCATATATACCTTTGTGTAAGAAACAGGCTGACAACTAATTGAATCATTAAATTAAATTCAAAGCACTGAATCAATAATCCAATCGCAGTAGAAGAAACATCCGTGAATAATGCCTTAAACTTGTTATCTTTCATATACAACAAAGGTGGCTTTGAGTCATACAGACTTTTTTATGACACTTTCTGGAGCTTCTTGTGATTATACATAAAAACTGAAAAAAAAAGTGTTTGTGCTCCGCTGCAGAAAGAAAGTCATTTGGGAATAACATAAGGCTGACAGACTAACACAGTATTGATCGTGGCGTGCAGTATCCCTTTAAACTTAAAACGCACAATCCAGACCACTTTCTGGATCTTGTTACCAGAAAACTGATAACTGACGGACAGTTCCTGAGATCTGGAGACAGCGCTGATGATAACAATCAGTCATCACTCTATGCAGTGTACTACAGCACACAAGACTCATGGCCATGTGGATATGGCCGTCTTTCCCCGTGGCCTGCAATCACACCAATCCTTGATGTTTGGGTCTCACACAGATTCCCATCAGTGATATCCTGACCTCCAAATGTTAGAAGAGAACACAATGAGACTGTATGAGTCAGCTTCAACCCACTGAGTTATCATTTATCTGTCTTATTGATCATCACAGCACACGTGCGTGTATGTTTGTTTCAGATAAGGAGCAATGTTTAGTAAAGAGCTTTTCCCCCAGTAAGATTCCTGATTTATCTACAGGTTTATGGTCAGGCGATGTCTGAGTCACAAGGTGAGAGAATTGAAAGAATAGAGAGAAAGGGTATCTATTCCATTTTTAACATATTTGAAATCAGCAGCACTAAGAAAATAGCTGGCATCAGTAAGGAATGGGTAGTACTGTACAGCAGCAAAGTAAATACGCTCCTCTGGCTGTCTCAGACCTGTGCTCTGCGGTCCCTGCAGCTTACGATTCCATCCACTGTAACCGAAGGCAATGTTTTACATTTTTGCTGTTCAGTGTGATAAGGCATGAAGCATCACTGAACTGGTCTGGGTCCAATTCTAAGTTGTAAGAGCGGATCTCTCAAGGATGGCACTGAACAAAAAACCACCAAAACATACTTTAGTATAGACCTATGTTTGTTTGGTTGGTAAAGGTTTTTAAAATAATGTATAACATTGCACACACTTCTTTCTGCAGTTGCTCTGTATTTGTAATTTTGTAAAAAAATTATATTAGTATATACACCTGCATGTATATATTTAAGAAAAATATGTTATGTTTAAATATTAAATATATTTATACATGATATGAATATACATGTAAATACATGCAAATATTTTTGAAATATATACTGTATGTATATATATATATACACAATACACACATATATTACATAAACCAATTTTTTTTTATTCATTGCCCTGCACCAAATACAATACAGTACAATACAATATAATGCAAAAACAAATAGCTTTTCAAAAAGCTGCACATTTTGAGGTATTACTCATACGGCATAATTGTTGCAAAATGAATGTGCTGAAAATTATTCATTGGGTAAGGGTTTATTGAAATCCCTAACTATAAGAAGTGTACGAATATTGACGCTTCTCTTAACAAACAGTATTAAAAATGTATAGACTTAGACTCCAGGAGCATGATTGAGAAATGCTGCCTTATTGTATGATGTTTAAATTAAATTGGATAGTCCTTCTCTCAAAATAACACATAATCCATTTAACAAAATCACTGCCAAGCGTTGTACAGCTTTAATTCCTGAGGAGAAAAAAAGCAGGGTAAGCAAGCTTTCTTGTGTGTTCCAGTGCAGAACTCAAGGAAACATGCTAATTGTGCTAAAAGCCACATGTGCTGTGTAGGTGCATGTGCATATCATCAGTATGGAGATACTGTAAGCACTTGGGTACCCAGAAGGCAGTGATCCTGAACCATAACATCCCCTGGATTCCCCTGTCATTCTGCCATACATATGCTGAAACAAGATTGTGCAGCCGTGCATGGGTATTCTGCAAACTCAAGTGGCAAAGGCTGCAGTGCAGGTTAGCATTCACTTTCTACACCAAATATTCTGATTGCTAACAAGCTCTTTTATTTCTGAGAGTTCTGCACTAATTAATACCCTCTCATTAAAACAGCTCCTCTTTTGTAATTCATTGAGTTGACAATGTTGGGAAACTGCCTACCTCAATGAGAGCCCCGTACAAGGCCTCTTTTATTAGACTGCAGTAAATTGCTGAACCTTTAAACTGGCAGGGATGTGGAGCTATAGAGAACCACAGGGAACTGATGATACAGACGTGCCATGGGGGTCTTAGGAGCGTAGCCGCCAGGAGAGGATATTTATGGTCCCAAATCCTAAATGAGAAAGACAACAAAACCTGAAAGACTGAAATGTTTTTCTTACACAGTTTTATTAGCAAGCAAGCCCAGATGGAATCTGTGAACCTTTTTCACATTACTTTTGGCGAAACATCTACAGCATGTATTTACAGAAACTGCATGTATATTTGTGTATTTTACGACTTTAGAGCCCCCTACAGTTAAGTCTGTGTAATTGCATTTGCTGCTGCCATAGAGCAATCTGCCCTTTTTGCAGGTTTTCCTTCCCAGTAAGGACACTTTTAGAGGGATTTCTGCAGACAATTTAAGAAACATGCTAAGTTAACATACTGGTTTATCTGAAAAAACAATGCTACACTCAGTTATTCTTTTTTGAAAATGTGCGTTCCAGGACGGAATGTCTGTCTTTGTTTTAGTCTGTGTAACCCACCCACTGCCAGTATCACCCAGGGTTGCCAGTTGGTCTAAAACACAGCGTTTCTAATTTCATTTATCGTCATGTGCGATCCTTCCTGTTGATATCGTCAATCTGGCAACCTGCATGTGCGTCAAGTCTGAGGAGGAAGGGGCCGGGTGCAAAAAAATCCTCTTGGAATATTTTTAATTAAGACTGAAATACCTAGTTCAACCACAATCACAATTCTACATACATCACTTTTAACTTATAAGCCACCATCATTCTTTAAATTACATTTAAAGATTAAAAAAAATCTTACATACAATCGCATTAAACATGGTAGGCCTAAATAATATAGACCAATAAATTAGCTAAAATATTTAAGAAACATGCAAAGAAATTTAGGTGGAATTCTTATTGGACATACATGAGATATTTTACACTAATCGATTACTAGCAAACACTTAATTCCTAAAATGCATTACAAAATTCGTTTTAATGCATTATCCCTTGTTATGCTCCTTATGCATTGTACACTTTTGTGAATAACTAACCACAGTTAATGCATTATAACACTTATCAGTTTATTGTTATACTATGCATCAAAAGTTGGATATAATTGATTGTAATAACACTTTATAATGCATTATACATAAAGGCTTTAAGTGTTACCTACTATATTTACATGCTTTTACAGTCGTGAATAAATTTAGTGGCAAATTTGCTTAACTTTCAGTAAGGCAGTCGCAATCCACTATAACAGTCTGAAAGGCAGAGCTGCCATCTAGTGGTGTGTAGCATGAGCGTATTGGTTCCTATTATACGATTTTTCATTTGAATCTTAAATAAAACTATTGTCATGAAGTAGCTCGGCCTCAGAAGTTGAAGCATCCAATCTGAAAATAAATAAATAAAATAAAAAATACCCATGAAATAAAGACACAAGGTCATGATACAGACATTAACATTTTATTGTGAGAAACATGAATATTATTATTTCCATCCAGAGCTTTTAAGTCACAGTCTCCCATGATCCTTAATGGACGATCATCTGCTCAACTTTCTTTTACAAATGACATCTTTTACTCTAACGAATACAGAAAACACTCATCCTCACACTCAATAATAGATCACTTTTATACTTTGTAGCATGTTCAAATTCAAGTTTAGGTTTGTTTTCCCTGCCACATATTATGTGGACTTTAAGGCAGAGCTTCACAAAGAATTATCTTTCGACCAATCACATATCAGCCACAGGGATAATAAGACAAAAACAAGGAAAATAAACGAGAAACATATGATTGTCTGAATATGCAGCAACATAATGGTAATGCAGGCCACCAGCACCACACCTTCAAAGTTTAAGTCATTTATTATGTACCTTAACTATTAAATATACTTATTTTAATCTCCTGTTACCAAAGTGAAATTTAGACTTTAAACATCTACACTAACGGATTTGCAGAATATGTTTTTAAATGTCAGAATGTAAAACATTTTTAATGCTTTGGAGGGAATTTTCACTGTTGAAAATCTGTATTTTCAGTAACAGTGAAATGATTGGCAAAGATGAAAACACAAACATGTTTTAAAGGGAAGAATCATAAATAGAATCTGCATACAACTCATTGATAGACATTTCATCAGAATTCACCTCATTATCCTAACTGCTTTGATCCTATGCACTTCAACCACTGTAATGCACTTCTGTATCACAAATGCACTGTAAACACCAATTATACAAACTTTTGATCATGTATACGCATCATATACCTTTGTGAAGTCAGCATGTTACCACGACTTCACTGCAAACAGTAGATCTCACACAAACTGTTGTGTTTACTCAGCTTTCCAATTAACAAGTGATATGAAGAACCATCTAAACCCTCTGATCCTTCAACAGACTGCAGAGAAAAAGGCTGATTTCCATAATACAAGACTTTCTTGATCGTTTTCACCTTAGCAAAGCCGTAAATTCAGTCTGCCACCTCTACCCTTATATTTTATTATCTATATATGATTCATGTCAACTTATTACCTTACTGCCTTATAAGTTCACACTTCCCCATTAAATCACTGTCAGATGAGCTCTTGCCCTTTTACTTCAAAGGTCATATGCACGCTATGAGATATGTGTGATATGTATGACTTTACTTTCTTTATTGCAATATTGAAACCAATAAAGCAGCCAATACATTTTTAAGAGGGTTACAAAATAAATTTTCATAAATGTAGAAGACAAAGACGTTTACGTGCATTTTCTCTATTGCTGATTAGAACTTTAATATGTCTGTTCCAGTAGTCACCAAAAATCACTCACCATGCAAGCTGCCATTTAGTTCTCCAACCTTTCTCGAGTCATTAAGGCCCAAAGAGCATTTCACTCCCATGTCTATCTGTGGTTACACCCTGCAGTGTTTTCTCTTGGGAGGTTCATTATTTACTACACAAACACAAAGGCCAACTAAATTCCAGCACTGTGCTTTAAGGGTTATATGATCTCTGGCATCTGACTGGAACATGTTTTAATGTTTCTGGACACATCTAAAGGCATTCGAATGCAATTCAAGATAAAGGTATTTTATATATATATATATACACATACATATACATATATTTGGTTTCCCTGCAGTCTTGGGTATTTCTCCAGGGTTGCTGGTTGCAGGAAAAAAAGGAAGGCTTTGAAACAATTTTGGCACTTTTCTCACGGTCTAGCATTTACTGACTGTGACATTATTACAGCATACAAAAAAATTAAGGCAGCATGAAATGATCCCTGACAGACACCCATCTCAGGTTCTATGCAGTAGTTAATTATGAAAAGAAATCTTTGTGCTTTTTCGAAAGTGTTTGAAGGGGCCTTGGGGGCTCTATTTGAGCAGCTTAGATGATATTGCTTGAGCAAAAAGTAATTGATAATTTTTGCATTTTATTGTGGATTTATATTATTAACAGGCTGAATTAAAGTATGGATGGCTCACAGGCACAATATGCACTTAAATGGACAATTGCGGTTTCACATTTATGTCAAATTCGATAATACTCACTTATATAAATCTGAATCTTTTCATCATCCATTTAAGACGACTTCACTTCAACATCAAGCTAGATTGACTAACTGGAATCTTCCCATTAGCTAAAATGACAGAAATCCCTTTCTCATTAATGTTCTGTTGCATTTAAGCAAAATTCTTGATTCTGAGTAAATATATGTATACTGTCCTTGTTTAACATTCTAAAAGCCAATTGTTTGAATAAAACAAGACAATGTAAATAAGCAGCCTAGGCTACTTCATTCACTCATTCAAACTCATACAGATTCTCTTATTGTACTTACGAGGTTTATCCAAACATGTAACACAGTAGCACAATCCAATGCCTTATGCATTAAAAAACAGCCAAGCTCAAATGTTTTAGCAACTGATTTTGTCTTTCCAAGAGTCACATTTACCAATGACAGCAGTCCAGATTCATATGGGCAGGATGCTAAAAGACCTCTTGCCCACCATCTCTATAATTCTCTCAAATGTCATTACCATTAGCGTGAGTGAGAGAGAGAGAGATCTGAATGTATAAAATCTAGATCAATCACAATTTCTTTCCAATGCTCAGATAAAGTAAATAGCCCAAATCTGGAATGACTCACACTCAGAACATGCATAACCAAAGTGCCCTTTTCCTACAATAACACTCCTAAAACATTCCCAAAAAAAAAGCGAATAAAAATAATAACTATTGGCCACAATGCCATCTAATCCACAAAAAAAGCATGTTTTGTTAAAGTTTAAACTTCTTTTTAAAATCTACATCTAGAAAACCAGCCTGTTCTTTCCTCACATTGTCTTGTACACTTATCATATTAGAGCTCACTGCCCTGGAAGTGAATATCATATTTCTAGACTGTAAGGACAGAGAAAACTGACTTTATGGCATTCCTTGGACGGTAGAAAGAAAAACCACTAGGCGATATTCATGAAGTAAACTTACGAAGAGTATCAGAAAGCTCTGTACTAGAAATATTAAACACCCCACATCATGCAATCACAGACAAACTGACTGGAAAACACAATGATACCAAGGACACTATCACATCTGGAAAAGCCTTTAAATGGTGTTAAGATTTCAAAATCACTTGTCATTATTGTACAGTATTGTATAGTAAAATCCATTCAAACAGCAGATATAATTGACTTGAACGTGTCTGTAGAAAGCATTTTAGCCGAGTCTCACAACAGCATTATTTATCAATGCGTCAAGGCAGTTCAGCTTAATGAAGATACAGATTCGATTATTTGCTCCTGAATCATCACATATGTGTGCTATGAAGGTATGAGTTACGTTATCAGACACAATTTATACTTAAACTAATATTATCCTTTGGAATTCAAGTTCAAAATTCTAAAACAATAGTATAATGTTCAAGAGGTTCTGGATGAGACGGATTGTGGCTTTTGTGTTGGAGAGTCTCATTCCACTCAACCCTGAATAAGCAAAAAAAAAGAAGTCACTTAAGAATGATCTATAGCACAAGGCTACCCGCTCTGTCGTATTTGTGCTCTCTCTGCAGATTTCCATCTTTAGTTTAAATGCGGTTAAACAGCTTTCATGGTCAAGTTGAACATAAATGAAAACCACGGCACAGTGCATGCAGGCCAGTGTATTTTGCCAGTAGTTTATAAATATGTGCATAATTACTGGAAATACCAACATACCTTCACCAAAACTAACAACGGGGAAAAAAAAGAACGGAAGAAAACAGGCCACATAAACTACACATTTTTTGGAATCGTAGACATTCAAAAAGCATGTAAACCTAGTCTCTGAAGTGATCTGTTGTTTAGAAGGCAGTGTAAACCAAAGCAGTGCATCAAACCCACTGCAAAAAAAAAAAAAAAGGCAAAGTATGGAAGCATACACATTGAATGTCTGGCAACCAGCTATCACACAGTAAATATAATTGTCTTATTATGGTGTGATGATTTAGTAAAAAAGGGAAGTAGGAAGCAGGCACTAAAACTTTTCTCCTTTTTCCACCCAAGTTAAATTGCATGTGTGCCTATATTCACAACAATGTTGATCTTAGTGACACAAGTAAGTTTTAAAGGTAGCACAATAGATTAATACACAGATCAAGGGTTTAAAAGCAGTCACATGATTGTAATTTACATGTTTTGTATGGAGGTGTGTGTGCAGCTTTACTGCACAGTTTGGTATAAGTAACCTCTCTTATAGGCACTCAGTGGATAAAACGTAGTGACCACGAACTTGCCATCGAACGTTCGTCCTGTCAGCAGTCTCTGGGCTTCTTTGGAGTCTCCAGCATTTGCATACTCCACAAACACCTGCCAAGACAAGATAAATAATAAATCTTCAAGACTGAACACAGCATCTAGCACAGCACAATCTGAATTGTTGTCCCTCTATCCACTAGGAGATGGAATTGACTCCTGCAATAAAATAAATGTAATATTTTTCATTTAATTATATTAATATTTCAATTTATATATAATTAAGCAGTACAAATAATAAAAGGCACTAGATAAGTCTATTGCATTGTCTTGTACAAATAGTGTAACCAGTGTAGTCTAATTAAAAAGCAATAAATTCTTATGAGTTTCTATAATTAAATGTGTCAAAATGACTCAAGCTACTAAATCACTTTAATAAATCCTTCTCAAAATAAACTCCCTTAATCTATCAGAATTGTTACTGAATTAATATCGGGTTCACTTGCTAAACTGCAAGTTCGTTTCACTTTCAATCATATCAAACTTGAGCCATTTATGGTTGCTGGATAATAATAATTTTACATCAGTTTTATAGAGATGACACGATAAAACATGTTCTACATAATGAAATGATTAGGAGAAGAGAATATCTTCAAAAGTTCACATTCATTATTGAAATTCCATTTTGCTCACCTGTCCCTTGCCGGGATTCTCTTTTGGGATCAATAAGGATACAACCGTGCCATACTTCTGACATTCTTCTTTCATATCTTCTATTATATCTAAGAAAATCAAGAAACAAATACAATTTTGGAACCTACTAAATAAAAAAACCTGAAAATATATTTATTATAGAGAAAACATAGACAAAGACACACCTTCATACTCATCCTCATTATACAGGTGGCTGTCATCTATTACGTTTAGTAGTCTCAAGACAGGTGTAGGCAAAAGAACCAAATCTTCAATGTGAGGTGCTAAAACACAAAGCATTTCCTCACTCACAAAGTTTGAACACCAAACACTGGGCAACGTAGCAATGTTTTAGATGCGGAGTCATACAAACCAAAGGGAATGCTGAAGAAAGGGTTGATTAATGCTGCCTCAGCTGTGCTTCTCAGTTTAGGGTCATTGTGAAGCATACTGGGAATGTAAAAACGCATATTACTTATTTTAGTCATGTCTAAAGAACCCACTAAAACAACGCTTAGATTACTTCCTACCTTTTGATCAGATCCCTCAAATGAAAAACAGGGATAGCCGGGTAAACCACAGCATTGCTTGAAAAGATATGATCTACTATTGCAGAACTGTTATCCTGTAGAGACACAACAACATAATGCTTTTTTAACAAGCTTAAGAGGTCAAAATACAGTAGGTTTAAGAGAAAATTGATACTAATTCAAGATTTACATCTGACATAACATTAAAGATTTAAGGTCATATTCAAGGGAGAGCACTGCTTCACAGCTGACCTTCCATTCCTGAGACTTCACAGTTTCTTTCAGTTTGATTCCTGAGAACATCTCTAGAAGAATGATTCCCAGACTCCACAGGTCAACAGCGGTTGTGCAGCCAGAGTCGCTCTCCAGACCTGCCTGGGCCAGTGAGTTCTGCAGCTCAGCTTCAGGTGCCCGGTATCCATCTGTCTGAATATACTTCACATCCTGTAAGAAACAGACAAGAACCCTTAGGCTCACTGCTAACTTATATCTAAAAATTGAGGCACATTAATACTACACTACCATTTAAAAGTTTGAGGTCAGCTGTATATTATGATGATTTAAATATGGTTAATATGTCATCAGCATATTAATGTTTTATAGGGATCATAAGACCCTGAAAAGTAGAGTCATCCAGCTTTGACTTCACAGAAATGAAATACATTTTAATATGAGTGTTTAACTATTTTTGATCAAATAAATGAACACTTTTGAACATAACAGACTTCTTTCCAAAAAAGTCTAAAATAAACAGACCCCAGATTTTTTGAACGGTAGTGTATGTGAATAAATTCAGACAGCAAATGAATGAGTGTCTCAGGTAAACCATATCAACTCCTCACCTGGTGTCCCTCTTTAAAGCTAAGGCCGAAGTCAATGAGCTTAAAGCACTCGTCATCAGCGCTCCAGAGAATGTTGCGGGGCTTGAGGTCAGCATGTACGTAACCTTCTTTGTGCAGGAAGCTAAGGGCCTCCAAAACATCACGGGCACAGTGCTGAATCAACCACATGGAATGGCCCTGATTACTCACCCTGACCAGTAATTCGGACACACTCACGTCCAAAAGCTCCAACAACAGGCAGTGAGTGGCCACATCAAATGGCTTGTGATTGGTGAACATTCCATACAGCGTCACTAGAGAGAAAATGCCAACGTTTATAAAGCTGAAATAGCATTTGGATCACCAGAAATTAAGTATGAAACAGCACACATGGAACGGAGAATTTTTTTTGTAGCTGTAATCATTATATAGATTAAATGAATACTCTCTATGAATAAATAAGGTGAAATTTGAAAAAAAAAAAAAATGCAATTATTATTAACTAATTCCAGTCATGGTGTACGAAGGGTGCGTAATGGAGGGAAATCATGTTTACTCCAACGACGGAACAGCAATTTAACAGAAATTATAATTTTTTGTATGATTTTAAGACCAATAAAATGGCATATAGAGCTGTTTAAATCAGTGGTTCCCAACTTTTTCTGACTCCAAGGCCAATATACTTAAAAATATGGTGTCAGTATTATGTTGTACATTACTTTTGTTTTTAGCATTTTAATTGAGATTATACTAATATAACTACAACTATTCAAGACTATTCTAGGAAAGTCTGCAGAGATGGCCCCCTGGTTGAGTATTCTGTATTTGTTAGCTTGTCTTGATCCCTTGGTGGTTTACCGATATTTTTATGTCCCTGAATCTTTTCCAGCACAGAGCTTTCCTTGAGGTACCCGTAATCTCCTCCCTGCGCGTCCACCTGGAACTCCTTGACTGCAGAGCTCGCCCGGCCGGAGTTCACCCGGTACACCGAGGCCGAGACGCCCTGGCCCAAACGAGCCTGCACGTTCCAGAGCTTTCCGTAAATCTCAAATACCACTGGGCTTGTCTTCTGATCCAGGGCGTCTGGTGTTACCGCCATCGCCGGTGTGCTGACATTTGGACTGGACATTTTTGCATTGGAGCCAGAACTACAAGCCATGGGTAATATCAGTAATAATCGGAGTTAAATACTATCAGGTTTATAGTAAGTAGTGTTTGCTCCATTAGTTGCCCTTTGCCGAAACTTTTTTTTGCTAAACTGATCTTTGCATAGTGATTTTCTGCATGCCAAATTTTACAGCTAACTACCAACTGCTGACGAACATGGATTCAAATGCCATATTTTAACGCAAACGCCCAAATTGGTGCGAAGTGGAGCACCATAGTCGGATCTTAAAGATCCGAAAAGCCGAGATGGCGCCTCAAATATACAGAGGATCCATAAAACCCAGTTTTGGGCCGAGTTGACAAATTTCTGCCACTGTTTTGGTGGCCATGATACCGGAAATGACGACTTTGGGATTCAAAGTCGTGTTTTCAATGGTCAAGCAAATTACGTTTCATTTTAATCTGCAAATTATATACTAAAATGTACAATATGCACCATGTCTACTGCATTTTTAATAACCTATTAAATTAAATTAATGGAAATTAGGAAAAGTACATGTATTGTAAAAAATATTACGAATACATGTTGGCTTTTATTATATTTTTGGGAATCTACACCGTTTTATTTTTAAAAAAAAAAAAAGCATAATGTTACATATTAAGTGTGGTATGAAGTATAAGTTTAATCTGCAAATTCTACACTAAAAAATGTAGAATATGCTCCATGTCTACTCCATTACTACTACTCTATTAAATTTAATTAACGGAAATTAAATTAAAAAAAACATTACCCATAATTATCTTAATTAAATTGTGAGTAAATGACTTGCAATGTTCAAATCAGTATTAGAAAAAAAATAATTTTATATAATTAAATGTTAATTTTGTGTTACATTTGGCGCTTCAAAATGAAAACTCCAACAAGAGCTACTGCGCAAATTAATAAAAACTGGAACACAAATTTATTTTTCCGTTGCGTTTTTATTTGTTGTTCAGTAAGCCCGCCCTTGACCCTATCTCTGTTTCACTGTTGGCTACTACTTTTGACGGACAGCTCGCCTGTCTATTCACGGACTGCATTAAGGCGGTTAGACCCGCCCATCCGTCTGAGGAGGTGAAGCTTTCTGTAGACTGGTTTGGTGTTTCCGTGTGTCCTGCCACGTCAGTCGCTGACGGATGTCGGAGGAGGATCTCAAACAGTGAAGGCGGTGCTCTCAGGAGATGTAGCCGTGTCTTTAGTCCTTCTGAAGTGAGAGGGAAGTATTAAGTGGTCAGCAGCTGCTCGAAAGGTAAGAATATTATAATGTTAAATTTGTCGTCAGATATCATTTCGTATTGTTTAGCTCGGCAGAGAGCAGTAGGTTACTGTTGTCAAGGATGGGGTGCTGGCGACAGTAACGTTAACTCGTATCACACTCAATCAGTCTTTCGATCTATCTGATTTGAGATTGAGAACAAATATGGGCTATATATGGGTAATTCTTACGTGTTTTAGATCGAAAGACTAAGTGTTTCTTTTTAATAATGGGCTGTAATAAATAATGAGACCTTGTTGTTAAAAACCATGCGTTTTCATTCACTAAAGAAGGCACAAGATGTGTTGTATATGAGAGTTGGAGTTTATGAAGCAGGTGTGCTATTTAATTAGGAATGAGGGAAGTGTCAGACTTTTATTAAACTTAATTACTGTTCAGTAATCTTTCAAATGACCAGAAATGGTCTATGTTGTCTCCCAGCCAATCAAAAATGATACTGATCTTTGAGGAGAGGTAACACCTGACCTTAGACTTGGAGTTTATTCGACCTAGCACGTACACAGAGTAGTTATCAATTTATGGGTGGGATATGACAGGTAGATCTGTTTGTGACTCTTAGATAATCAGTGTCACTTTGCTTCTGCCTCTGTTCCGTCACTGACTGATCCAGATCTAAAGGAAAGACCATGGACACCAGAAAACTGGCTGAGAGACTCGCTGAAGCCGGACAGTCTCATGTTCTCCAATACTGGGACCAGCTAAGCCCTGAGGAACAAGCTGAAATGATTGTCGATTTGGAGAGCCTGGACTTCATGGAGATCAATAACTTCTTTAAAACAGCCATGAAGACATCTGGGCAGATTTCACAGGAGAAGGTGGACACCAGAATGGAGCCGGTGCCCCGCGAAGTTTTAGGAAGTGTAACACGCGATTGTGAACATCTCAAAGAATGGGAAGAAGAGGGTGAGAACAGATATTTTAATGTTTCACCGCACTCCTGGTCTCCATCTCATGCGCTATTCTGCGTTAAGGGCCAAGCTGAAGTTTAGCTGGTCAGCCAGTTGGTTTTCTAGTCTGACCAAGCAGACAGGCAGAGGATTTTATATAAAAGGCTGTTTTAAACAACTGCAAAAGCTTAACAGCTTATGTTTGATTGAAGAATATAACCCAAATGTGATAGTCTTTCTTTCTTGAGAAGAAAAAAGTGTTGCTAAGAAATATTGCACAACAAAACATAATGACTGATGCAGTGTCTTCTCCACCCAAATGGACCCCAGAGACGCTTTCTTAGACAAATCATGACCCCCAAAGACATAAGAAATCAGCAGCTCAGGATTTCTGCCCAGAGTCTGTCTAAAAAGTCACTCAGTTATTGAAATAACAATAGGTTTCAAATTTAAATAAATATTGTTTTGTCCTAATACTCCATTTTTGAGTGAGGATGCTTCAAAATAGATTGAAAACATGTGGTTCTGGTTAGATTTGACGTAACTGCTTTGCTAAAGTCATGTTGAGCTCATTCAGCATCACATCATCTTTAATCTGACCACATTACTGTGATTTCGAATGTGGTTTATGTTTCATGTTTGTTCAGTTCTTTGTTTTTCTCAATTAATGTAATTCAAGTTTTTTTGTTTTTGTTTTTTTGAAGAATTAACTTTTAAATCACTATTTTTTTTAAAGATATATTTTACTTACCATATTCAAGGCTGTGTGTGGGTGATTATGTTAGATAAACCAGGCCTCATAAAAGTCAATGATAATCATCCTTGTTATCTGCAAATAATTAAACACAAACTGTTGCTTAAGAATCCAGATTTTATGCCTACAACATCCATCTCTTTTTGTTTTCACGATAGTTGATTTTCAGTTGTACGTTAATGAAGCTTATTTCATTTTAAGGACTTGCTTTATGGGAGAAATGACCTATATGTTTGTTTATTCCTTGAACTGTATGACATAGTATTAACACCTAAGTGACCTAACATCCCATCGTTTCACACAGGCCTTCGCTGTATATCAGAGAACAAAGTGGCAGTTCTTCTATTGGCTGGAGGGCAAGGGACACGGCTGGGTGTATCATATCCAAAAGGCATGTATGACGTATACCTCCCCTCTCACAAAACCCTCTTTCAGATCCAGGCGGAACGAATCAAAAGACTGGAACAGCTCGCTGAAAAACAGCATTCAAGGAAGTGCTGTATTCCATGGTAAGATGATCAATAAGCTCAATTCAAATATATTATGTTACAGTGCACTTACATTTGGAGCTAAAGACAACCATTTTCAAATTCCCAAGGAAGTAGCTTGAGTCAATGATTGTTCAAATTAGAATACCAGACTTGTTTTGATGTTAAGGAAGTTTCTCCCCACTTACCGTAATGCAAGTGACCTCCCCGCTATGAATGTCATTACATGGTTTAGTCAGTGTGAAATCAGGTTGACATAACCGGCATGTCGTCCTGAGGAACTAGGTCGGACCTCAAGAGAAAAAGAATTTTAGAGCCAATCTCTGCCCAGCAGACTTTTGACACGTGATGCCCTAATGATCAGCTCTAATCATAGCTCATTATTTAAAGACAGATGATAACTATGTCCATGTATGATATATATAGTCATATGACAATATACTTTAAAGAACACCACAGTTTTACCATCGTTTTAGCATCCAGAATTTACTGTGCAGAAAAAAACATGCTATTTAAAAAAATAATCCTGAAAAATTATGTTTCATGGTTTAATCAAAAATATTAAGCAGCATTACTGTTTTCAGCTATGGTAATGTAAAGATTCTTTAGTACCAAATCCGCATATTTAAATTATTTCTGATCATGTGACATTTAAGACTGGATTAATGTCTGTTGAAAATTCAGATTACAAGAGTAAATTACATTTTAAAATATTAAAATAGATCATATAAATGCAGCCTTGGTGAGCAAGACTTCTTTCAAAAACACTTTAAGCTAAGATTCTGTCAAGAGATTATTCTTGTAATAACACGATCAATGTTTTGATTCATCAGGTACATTATGACAAGTGGCAGAACAATGGACATGACCAAAAATTTCTTCATACAACACAAATACTTCGGCCTGAAGGAAGAGAATGTGTTTTTCTTTCAGCAAGGCATGCTTCCCGCTGTAGACTTTAATGGGAAAATTATTCTAGAGGACAAAGGCAAACTGTCCATGGCACCAGGTAAGTTTTTAAAGCAAAGTTATCATCTCTAGTTGTATAGACAACTTTAAGCAACTTCACATATGAGGTATGCCTATTAGCAATGCCTGTTACTGAACAAAACATCGAAGCCTCTTCAAGTAATCTGAACCACAGACTATATTTTAATCAAAAAAGACTTTTCTACAACCCATTAAAAATATGCCAAAGAAAATCCAGGGTAATTAGCCTTTACAGTTAGTCTACAGCATAATAAAAAAAACTGAACAGCTTGCCAAGATTCATAATTAGAAATACTCAAGTTAATATTCAGAACTTGTGTATATTCTGTGAATCTTCTCATTCAGATGGAAATGGGGGCCTGTACAGAGCTCTGGGGACTCAAAACATTGTGAAGGACATGGAGACGAGAGGAATCTCCTACATCCATGTCTACTGTGTAGACAACATTCTTGTGAAAGTGGCCGACCCTGCTTTCATTGGCTTTTGTACACTGAAAGGAGCTGATTGCGGTGCAAAGGTCAGTCCTCAATATACCCAGCCCTGCCCTTGCAGGTATTTCCTTATCTACACATAATGTAAAAAGCTTTATGCAAATACAGTTCTATTAAGAAATTATTCATAAATCCACAAGCTTAGTGGTGTATCATCATTATGCTTGTGCACCCTATCTAAACAACCTTTTCTTTTGTGTATATATATATATCTGTATTTGTGGTCGATTCCCTGGCTCTGCTATTTTCTAGTGCTTTATTGTGGAATTCAGAAGTGCTTTGACATATTTTTAAAACGAAGCCTATTTTGTTAGTCCACTAGATGGAGCAGCTGCTCCGGAAAAACAGAAAACAAAACAGGAATTTGCACTATGGGTGTTACGTACAGACTAACATAATCTGTAAAACAGGTCTAGTCAAGTGTTTTGCATTTGCTTTGTTAAAAATAGATACCTCAAAATAACTTCAAAGTAGATACCAAAGATGATCATCCATAAATGTTAATTGATATGTAAATATAAACATTAAACACTAGATATTAAAATACAATAAAATAAATAATTAAGCAATAAGTAATATAACTGTTACTAATTTCTCTAACAAGTGGATGCAATGAGACCTTTTTTTTCTGGGTTTTGTCAGGTAACATTCAACATATACCCCATTCAAACATGTTCTTTTTGTTGTTGTTTTTTAATTCCAAGGACACATTAAATTGATCAAAAGTAATAGTGATGACATTTCATACATGTTACAAAAGATTCATGTATGAAATAAATGCTGTTATTTTGAACTTTCTATTCATCAATGAGTCTTGGGGGAAAAAAATGAGTTTACACAAAATTTCTGCACTATCTGATTTTAACATTGATAATAATAAGGACTCCTTGCGATTGTAATAGTTTCCTGGGCACCGAATCACTGGAGAATGAAATGGATGATGAAAATTCAAGAGTTTTCTATTGCAACAATAAATTACTTTTTAAAATAAAATATTTGTGAATTGTAATATTATTATATTATATTATATACTTATATACTAAAAAATTACCAACCTCAAACTTTTTTTTTTTTTACTTTTTGATAACTCTTAAAATTTTAGTTTAATGCTGTTTACTTTAATGCTGTTTACTTTCAAACCCTGTGCTTATGCACACATCCTACAACAATACTTTTACAAGGAACAGTGGTTATTCTGGACATTTTAAATGGTCTCCAGTCAAGAGCTAAATTGCCTTTAAAACTCTTATGTAACCAGCCTGGTGATGCAGGAAACCAATTAATTTAGCCATTATTCTCAGTGTAGCCTCAGTTTTTGACGTATTATAGTGGTTAGTATGATGCAGTGAAAACCAGATTATTAGGTTGAACCTGCTTGTATGCATTCCTTTTTTCTGAAATGAAGATGTTTTTTAGCAATACAAAATGCTAAATATGTATCTGTGACAATTAAAACGATGCACAGCACAGTGGGTGTGTTCCTGTGGAGTAACCATTTACGCAAGAGTGAAACTGAACATGTTTTCTTGTGTGACCGGTTGATGTAATGACAATAGTATTTCATGAAATCTGGAAGTGCTTGTTTTGTCTAGACAAATATTTCTGACTTATTAAGTGTTCTGCTTTTAATTGTGATTCTTTCTCTGTGTTCTTTCTAAGTGTTTTATTATTATTTAAAGTGAGGGCATGGTTTTCTAATTCACAGTGCGAACAAAAAGCATCTTTTGAGTCTCAAACTGAATCATTAGCGTACAAAATGTAATTCATGAAAGTGTTTGCATGTGACATTAGGTTCAGACATAAATACTCAACAGCTGGTTTTGAATACTGAGCTCTCTGAAGCTGCTAGCAATTAAACATTTCCTATTTATATTTTCCAATATTTGGACCCACCCACCCCTCATATTTTCTAAAGCATGCACTTAACGTGGCTTCAGCTCGATGCCTCCCCCCCAGTGCTAACCCGTCATCATCCGAGAAGTTTGTAATTTGTTACTGAGATGAATGGAAAAGGGTTTTCTGCTTTTGCCTCTGCTGTAATTTAGCACAGACCTCAGGCAAACACAGCACACTGGAGTGTGTGGCCCATTCAAACACTGCAGCTAGTTTAGTACTTGCACATAAATGACATTTCAGTATTGATAGATTTGTCTTTTCAACATAAATTCCTTTAAGTGTTAAAAAGATTTAACAAATGGTTTTAGTCTTGGGCATAGTACTTGATTTACATGAAGACTGTTATCAGTTGACATGTGATACAATTTTTATGACAACTCTGCACAAACTAAATCAAATTAAATCATTAACAAGAGTTTACAGGGTTTGTTAGAGTAAATTGTTTTGAGGGTTTTTCAGCTATTGTGTAATCCTAACTGATTTAACTACCATCATGTATAGGGCTAGGAGAAAAACAAAAAGTTTATACAGTAGTGTAATAGTTTATACTGTACTCAAATTACAACCATAAACGATAAATGTATATAGAAGTAGAAGTGAATTTAAACATCAGACATCAAAACTAGCTTTCAAAGGTTTGTGATCAGTGGGTAATAAAAAAAAAAAAAAGATTTCTTGCACTCACCAAGGCTGGTGATACTAGATTTTACATGGAGCGCTAGATGATTTAAATAACAATTATAAAAATATAAAGAGAGATAAATGAATCTGCATGGTGTACATGGTTTTGAATACATTGATACTGACAAAAATGAAATGCTTTAATGTTGTACTGTGCTCAAACATTCATCTGCTGTTTCTGATTGGCAGGTTGTGGAGAAGACCAATCCGACAGAGGCAGTGGGCGTGGTCTGTAAGGTTGATGGGCGTTATCAAGTAGTGGAATACAGTGAGATTACCTTGGCAACAGCAGAGAAGCGAAGCGCTGATGGACGACTTATGTTCAATGCTGGAAACATAGCTAATCACTTCTTCACTTTCACATTCCTCAAGGAGATTGTGAGGTTGGTCAGCCTTTATGCTTTGAATGAGTCAGCTGTTAATGTCACAGTAGTTTTCAATTAATATTTTACATTTATTTTTGTCAAAATATGTAGGTTAATTTTGGATTACTCATCTCTGAATCACAGCTTTAGGAGCTGTTTAATGATATTTTGTCGCTAGGCAATGATCTCCGTAACATATTAAACAGTACAGCTATTTCTATGAGCTATTTCCAATGAGGTTTGCCATCTTGTAAATACTAGACAGGATGGAGCTGACTTTAATGTGTGCTGAGAATGAGGTAAAGTCAGAAGAGGAACATCTGCAGTTTTTGAGTGTCTGGTATTTTAAACACAGATGACTTTGCCAGACGTGTTCTCTTATTGTCATTTTTATGAAATTTTAACTGAAAGAACATGCTTCACTTTTCTGTGTGTTACTGTCTGCCTGTCCATCGCTCTGTCTTTATACCTCTATATCTTACTTTTAGGACTCATGAGCCGCAGTTGCAACACCATGTGGCACAGAAGAAAATTCCCTACATGAACACACAAGGACAGCTAATCAAACCTGACAAACCCAATGGGATTAAGATGGAAAAATTTGTCTTCGACATTTTTCAGTTTGCCAAGTTAGTGTCCGGACTTTTTCCCATTCCTGTTTTTAGTATGTGTGCTATTGGCAGGAAGGGTCCTCATTTACACCTGTTTAATAGGTGTTTTAGGTATTTTACAGGTTTTATACAATACGCACATTGTGTAGACAGTCCAGTGTACTCATGTCATTCTGAAAAAAAAGAAGCTTTTGAATGACACCCCACTCTGGCATACATTTTAATGAGAAGTTATTCTTAACACAAAGACTTAAAGAGCCTCCAAAACTTCTTAAAGAATATAATTAAGGCTAATCGACGTAAGACTGTCGTTCCAAACCTGTAAGACCTTCGCTCTTCTCCTGAACACAAATTAAGATATTTTAAATGAAATCTGAGAGCTTTCTTTTTTTTAGACCGCAACAGTACTGACACATTCAAGGCCCAGAAATGTAGTTAGAACATCATTAAAATATGATCCATATGATCAGTAGTTCAACCTTAATTTTATGAAGCTACATTGGCTGACACAGAAGAGAAGAAATTGTTGAATGAAGGTTTTGGGGGGTTTTTTTCTTGCACAAAAAATATTCTTGTGGCTTCATTTAAGATTGAACCACTGATGTCACATGGACTATTTTAACGATATCCTTATTACATTCCGTTGCTGTTCATGCAGAGTCCGAAAGCTCTTGGGATTTGATCAGAAATATCTTCATTTGTTTTCTGAAGATGATGAAAGGTTTTATGAGGTTGGTACCACGTAAATAATTACAGGGTTTTCATTTTTGGGTGAGCTGTCCCTTTTAAAACGGTCAAAATCTATCAAATATCAAACACGTTTATTAACTTTATTTGTTTTGTTTTGTTTTTTCAACGTTTTTTTTTTTTTTACGTGTATGTGTGTATATATACATATAACTCTACAGTTTTGTGTTGTTTGTTTGTTTCAAAGTTTGCTTCAGGCTTGTTCAATTAGTTAAAACTTATTGAAAAATTTTTGTGTGTGGCAGAAAGTTTGTGGTATATGAAGTTCTGAGAGAAGACGAGTTTTCTCCGTTGAAAAATGCAGACAGTCAAGATGGGAAGGACAACCCCACTACAGCCCGTCAGGCCCTCATGTCCCTGCATCACCGCTGGATCTTAAATGCAGGAGGACATTTCGTTGATGAGAATGGAACCCCAATACCTGCTATACCCAGGTGAGACATACACACAGAAATTAAAATTATGTCATTATTTACTCATCCAAAACTGTATGCTTGTCTTTTTTGTCTTTTCCCATTCAACACAAAATGAGAATTTCTAAAGAATCATCGCATAGCTCTTTATTTTGTGTTTAAAATTTTATTTTATCTTAACAGCAATTATGTCATGTATACTCTGTGAAAACTCTCATTTTGTGTTCTACTGCAAAAATAATAGCATACAGGTGTGGAACAACTTAAAGGTGCATAAATGATAACAGAATTTTTACTTCCAGCTGGAATATCTCTTTAAACCCAAATTTCCTTCCCACCTGTGTTCAGTTTCACTCCCCTTTATCTCCAGCTATAGTGTAACCACGCTATATTTCCTGTGTAACATTTCTAGACATGGACCAGCAGGCACACCTGAAGTCAGCCAGAAGTAACTATTCTCACTGTCGTATGTAGTGCATGGTGATGGGGCTTCGCTCTTAGTAGATTTTGTGTAGCTGTGTAGCTGAGCTCAGAGGGAGAACGTGTCCAATCCCAGATGACCGTGGTAAAGGTTGGCGTCTTTAAACCGGCTCTGACCCAAACAGCAGCTACTAATGGGCAGAATAATATGCATGCTGGGAAATGGGCATCAGGCATGCTGAATGGAACAAGGCTGCTCATCATTATAACACATAATCTGGTTTAGGTGCTTATAATCAAGTTTTCTACAACTGCAAAATGGCAGAACTTTGTATTATGAATATTTAAATGTATTCAAAATGTTTGCATTGTGCATACATTGATTGTGGTGATCTAAATTGTATCTAATGGGTGAATCATTTCTAGTGGAATACATTTATTGTGATTACTAAAGCAAAAATGTGTCATTTTTAGTTTAAACTTTAAGTTTTATTTTTCATTTTTTTAAAAAAAATCATGTAATATCATAGATGACATGATTAATTCTTAATTTGGCAATGCTATACATATTAAAATGTATACCTCTTTTTGGTACCGCAGCCTGAAGGATGGAACAGACCTGCCAATCAAATGTGAGATCTCTCCTCTTGTGTCTTATGGTGGTGAGGTAAGAGTCATAAAGGCCTATTTTATTTTCAATATAAATCCCAAAGTATTTTTATCTAATATGTGACCCTGGACCACAAAACCAGTCTTAAGTAGCATAGGTATATTTCTAGCAATAGCCAAAAATGCATCGCATGGGTTTTGCTTTTACTTTTATGACAAAAATCATTAGTATATCAAATAAAGATCATGTTCCATGAAGATGTTTTGTAAATTAATTTTTTTATTAGTAATACGTTTTGCTAAGGACTCTCAGTATTTTTATTTTTTTTGTTTTTTTTTGCACCCTCAGATTCCAGATTTTCAAATAGTTGTATCTCAGCCAAATATTGTCCTAACAAACTATCCATCAATGGAAAGCTTATTTATTCAGCTTTCAGATGATGTATAAATCTCTATTTTTAAAAAAATTGACCCTTATGATTGGTTTTGTGGTCCAGGGTCACATATAATGTTTAGGTGCAAGGAGAAAAGAGAACATTTTAGGCCTTATACTCTACTTGCTAGTTTCTGTTTCAAAAAATGAATAGCCTGTCTTGTTTCCAAGGGGTTGGAGCATCTTGTGAATGGAAAAGCTTTCCAGCCCACTCTGGTCATCGATGAGAACGGCGTCCATGAGCTTGTGAAAAATGGCCTGTGAACCTCAAGCCAGCTGCTGCACTTGAAACCAAAATGAAGGCTCTTTATCTCTTCATCTTCATCTCACTTCCTGCCAGGGTGGAAGAAACCGTGAAATTCTTGTGCAATAAAATGAACGAAGGGTGCCAGAAGGCTAATCACAATCAAATAATTTTAGAATCAAACTATTTATTTTGCGAAGACTTATTTTTATATGAATGTGTAGTGCTTTTTTTCTAGAGTTGGAACTTATGTGCTCATCCATTTAATTTATATATAGATGTATCAAATGATACACTGCATGAATGGTCACTGCTAAGATTTTAGGCATTCCTGTCGCATCTTTTTCACTCTTTGAAAATGTAGATACATGTCACACAAAGTTTGGTCTTCTCTACGGATGTCTGTTTTTGATAGGTATGCTTTCAACGAGAAAAAGTGAGTTGGAATGTGACATTGCATCAGACTTTCCAGCACAGGGTTTATGAGAGAGGTTCTGATTGGTTGGAATCGGTTGCTTCCATTGACGGTGCTTCAGAAAGTGCACCATCTCTCTTTTATCCCACTTTTCTGATTAGCCTTTGTATGCACTGTCTATGTTTGTTTGTGCACACCCATGTATAAAATAATTTATCGTGATGAATGATTCATTGTTTGTTTACTTTAATTTCTGTATACTTTTCTCAGTTACCATTTATAAGAATGCCTTGACTTACATTTGCACAAGATGCATGGAAATTGGAAAATTACATTACATATAATTTGACATTTGAGAAAATTGCTGCAATTTTCGCGTTCACATTAAAGCAAAGACAAATGCTCCCTGGTTTCAAGCATGTGATTACTATAAACGGGCATATTTCAAAATCTTTAAGCATGGTATTTTTCGCATTCCTGTTTGGACACATTTTCTTGGAATTCCTGGATTTTGTTGCCTTCAATTGGCAATAAAAGTATCAGTTCCTGCCACTTAATTTGGTTCTCAAGGAAGTCTAAAATGTTTTTATTGTACCCTAATACAAAAAAAAAACAGAATTTATTTTAAATGCATCTATTTTACACTGATCACATGGTTGAATCTGGACAGTGTTCGTCTCATTGCTTTAGTGAAAAATGAATAGAAATATGCCTTGACCTACTGTGGGCTCATCAATCTCAATTCCAGTATAAACAAAGCTCAGAAATTAGAGAGTAATTTCTTGGAAAATTAATGTGCAGATTTGCAGGCCTCTGAGATTTATAGCTAGGTTGCCTGCATAATTGTTCACTGTTCAAGATCAAATATATACAATCCACAGTCTGTCTCTTTGTATGCTGCCACTTTTCTGTACTTGAGGAAGGTACATAAACCCCACGCAGATGGTTAGTGCAAATAATGTACTGTTTGTGGTTTTGGATAATGACAAGTAACTCAGGGGCCATACTCTGGGCTTTTAATTTTGGCAAACCGTTTGATTTTTAGTGGTAATCAAATTAGGTAGTGTACAAATTTGTGTTTCTTCAGATCAATGAAGAAGTTTTGAATTTGTATTGCTTTTTTCCCCTATAACAATAGTTCTGTATCAGTTTTCCATCTATAAATTATAATTGAATATCCTTTCTGTAGCCAAAGCTAGTGGTGAGAAAAAAAAAAAGTTGGGACTGCTTTTCTCATTATCTTGCAGAATGATTTTCCTCTATAGAGATGGAGGAGGGCTTTAAAGGGGGAAGCAAACTAAAATCACAGAAGTCACTGAGAACTATCTAACAATCACTTGAATCACTTTTTAAGGTAAAATAAATACGTAATGGGTATTTTATTTATACTGTTCCAGAGTTACAACTAGATCTAGCTGTGGTATCAGCTCCCACCCTATCCATAGTTTTCCAAGAATGAATTAATACTTTTCATAAGCAGGATACAAGACAATAAATGCAAAGAAACACAGGAAAAGGAAAATTCGCCCACAATAAATTTTAAATGACTACCAGTAGTGAGGGCCAGCATATGGCAAAGGAAACTAACTAAGATTACATGCACATAAAATGTTTAGAACATTCTGAAAGACGTTATAAACTTAATATTTGCTGTTCTGAATTTTGCTTTTGCTAAATAATGTTGGACTGTAAAAAAAGAGAAAGAATATTGCAGAAAATCTTCTCTGATTGGCCACAGGAGTCTGACTTAATTGAAACCTTCTGTATGGCACGAAGAATTCTGGGACTTTTTGGGCATGTTCCCAAGAATCCTCAGAATGTTAGTTTTTTTAGCCTCTCTCTCTCTCTCTCTCGCTCTTTTTCCTCCTCATCCAGCGGTGTCTTACATCAGCTTACTGTGCCTGAATGTGAGATCTGAAAGAGAGGATCGGAGAGAAAGAAAAAGCCTTGTTTTTATCCTCCTGATTACACACACGTTACTTGGAATTAAAAAAATCCTTGGACAAATGGTTTGAAAACAGCAGCCCAAGCAGTAAGTTTGCATACTATCTTCTTTTCTTTTCTTTTCTTTTCTTTTATTAAAGGAAGTTCGACCATTTCTTTTGTTGGATTCAAGAGAATATGTATATGACTGATTATAACGGTGTTAAGATGACAGAATGTGTATTAGTGCTGTTCCGTTGTGTTTTTGCTCAAACTTGCGGACAGCAGGGCTGTTTGCATGGCAGACTAAAATAGCGGATAGCAGAGCGACTTGATCCAGAGAACGTTTTCAAACCAGCTGTTCTATATTGACTTTTTAACAAGGCAGTCATCATATGTTCTAGCTTGTTAAATTTCACGAAAGTGTACTCAAAATACTTGATTTTGCTCGGAAATTATGCATTATTGTAGCCTGTTAGATCCTCCTGTTGTCCCTCAGGACTGTCTATTTCCTTTCCTTTTCTATCCAGCTTTGTAAAATTAAAATGTGCTCCTTTCATAGTTGTCAGATTAAGAGTAAAATTTTTGTATTAGAAAGCTTTCCATTAGCTAACGTGTATTTCCTATTCATTTGAATTAGTTTGAGTTTTTAGAGTTTTAATGGTGGCTGTGATACACACACACAAAATTAAAGGACAGTGACTTAATATTTGTAAGAAGTATTTGAACAGTTGAGCCTCTCTTTAAAAATATATATTTGTAATATTTTGATAAGCACACATTTTAAGCAATACAGTACACAAAATTTAAATAACTCTCATTTTTAAATTTTTCTCATTTTAAAACAATTTTATTTTACTCAAACTTGGTATAATCATCAAGAAATATAACTTTACACCTGTTGTTGTTTGCTAGGACCACCTGTGTGAACTTGTGGTGAACCAACTTCATACATCCTCTAAAAATCACCTCGAGACAGATTGGTTTATAAGAAAAGCTCATTAGTTTGTCACTTGTTTTGACCTTTTTCAATGTAATTTAAATACTTGGTAACACTTTACTATAAGGTTTATTATTTAACATTAGTTAACTACATTAGTTAACATGAACTAAAATTGACCAATACTTCTATAGCGTTTATTAATCTTGGTTAATATTATTTTCAGCGTTTACAAATGCATTATTAAAACCACAAGTTGTGCTTGTTAACATTAGTTAATAATACGCAGTGAACTAATGTGAACTAACAATGAATGACTTTATTTTCATTAACTAACATTAACAAAGATGAATAAATACTATAATAAATGTGTTAATTATTGTTAGTTAATACATTAACTACTGTTAACAAATTTCACCTTATTGTAAAGTGTTACCAAATACGTTTGGGGTCATTGTATATCCTTCCACTGTGCATTTAAGAATCCAGAGCTTTAAGTTAGGCCAACGCTTCTTCTTTTTTTTCAGCCAATGGCTGATTGGTGTATCAGGATACTGAATACAGTGAACATTTTAAGGAATATTGCTTTAAAAATCTTCATAAAAATTTGCTTCATAAACACGGTACGTTATTCAAGTACAGTATATATCAGGTGCAGTAAGGGCCGAAGAAGATTTTCAAGCCTGATTGAGTGGTAGTTTATGTGTAATTCAGCTTAGTGCTTGCAGTACTTTCGGGTGCAAGCAGGGTAAGGAGTAATAGAAATTCTGTATGACAATATCTTCAATATCTTTCAGTCCTCTTAGTGGATAAAGAGATGGCACAGAGACTGCTGATACATATCAAACAACATTGAGTACTTCATTTAAAGCCAGGCCTTTAGTGATTAAATGTATAGTCACCTATTAATGCATTTACATTTTTTTTTTGATGCTTACATTGCAAAGCCATTAATGATTAATATTGAGTCACATTGTACATTACACTATAAATTTATTTGGAGTTTAATATGTGGCCGTGAAACCGTTTATTCATCCAACACTTTTTTTTACTTTAGATTTGGTTGCAGGTAATTTAGTAAAGATTTCACTTTTCTCACTTGTTACACTGAAGTAAGATTTTAAATAGGTAACATAATACATTTGTGTCCATGTATATATACAGGCTTATATATGTATATATATATAAACCTTTTCTTATTCTTACTTCCTAATTAGTCTGAATAAACTAAATAAGAAAAGATAATGTACATTGTATGTATTTTAGCATATGTAATGAAAGCATATATGAAACTAGCAAGCAGATGGAGTCTGTAATTAATCACTGCAGTTGATTTATGTTCTGTATTGCGTGGCAGCATTAAACTTTTTTTTAGCTTAAATCTGCTCTTTTGGAAATATGTTTCGTTGATGCTTCAGAATGAAACCACTGCTTGCTTTCAGTCTTGTATGATTCATGCAACACTTCGTAAACTAACTGTTGCTTTCAGAAAGGAAATGGAAAAGGTTTTTTCCACTGGCAAAGTTTTTAGGTGTAATTTAAGTCAGAAAGCTCAGGAGAGAGTATATGTTACATTCCAATGTGTTTTGTGCAGGTGCACAGATGAAGTTCACCAGAACTATGACCCATGGACCATATAGCGTTACACCATAAATAGCAATCTAAAAAAACTGAACGTGATCTTCAACTCTTAAGTACTTCTGACTACTTATGATTTGAAAAGTGAATGATTAAGCAATTCCTCAAAGCTCTGTTCTCTTTTTAAGATTAAACATGCAAGATTTTATGACTTTGTTTTTCAAATAATTTTCATACTTTTATTACTTCCGTTTCTACTGTTTGTGACCTTTTATTCTTTGAATTGTGATTCAATTTTGTCCAGTATGACACTTTTGTTTAATAAGACAAAATGACGTTTTTCAGTCACCTGTGCTACCCCAAATAGGTTAGAAGTAGAAAACATCTACTCATCACAAAACCTCATGATTCTGTAACATGTGTCGTTGCACTTGCATCTGTTTTTGCTATCACCTGGCTCTAATTTTGCTGGAACTGCCATTTGATTTGGATTTATGCATTTCCATGAAAGTAAAGTATCTGCAATGCTATGACCATTGCTTTAGGGAGGAATGAAAGAGGTTTCAAATGAAAAACACATGTTCTCTTCATACCTAAATTTACAGGCGTGTAAATATCAGGCTGGCAAATAAGATCCATTGACTCCAGTTGTACGTAGTATGCAAAATAAAATGCACTATTGTATGTAATTTCAGATCTGAATTACACTAAGCTGCACTCTTACTCTTATGAACTTTTTTTGCATTATACAAATGTTTGGAGAAATCAAGTTAGTGTCCTCTAATCCTAAAGTAAATCTCTAAACTGAGAAAGATTTTGAAATACATGATTGTGAAGTTTTCACTGCCGTCATATTTGAAGCCTATGATAAAATCCTGACAGTTAATTGCAGTGAGCAGTGAAGGGAGACTCTACGGCATAACCAAAAGTGTTTTAGTTGTCTTGAAAGGTGGCGTTTGAAGAGCCCTTCTGTGTCATTTTCGGGTTATTTGGTTGGTTAAGTGAGTATCTCAGATCTTGAAACGCTCTCACTCACAGGGCCACAAATTGAAACCAGATTCTGACACTGATGTGCAGTGAGATTTAATTGAGGCCTTTGGATAATGTATGGCCTATCTGTCCCCCTATCTATTTGAAGCCGTCATTAGCTTATGTGCTGTATTCTATAATCATAGACTGGTTAGAGTTAGGATTTGTTTATGTTCAGAGCAAAGATTATAGGAAAAAATATTAATTTATTTATAACTTGCACATTGTTTTATTGCACTGTTAAAAATCATTAGTTTTTGGAAAAAAATATAGTGTAACTTAAATACAATACAATATTTAATATATAATATTTTACTATATAATTATTTTAATTATTGAAAATAGTACAGTATGACCTAAAACTAGTGTAACTTCATTTTGATTTAATATAATATTTTGTGATATAAAAATATAAATTAATATATTATTTTTATGACTTAACAAGACTTTTTTTTAACCACAGATGTTTGATTTTTAATTAATGCCTTAAGATATGAGATATATCTGTTTATGTCTAGAACAAAACTTATATGATAAGTGAGGCTGTAAGAAAATATAGGTTTGATAATGTACAGAGACTATTAATTTTGTTAAACCTACAGTACGTAAACTTTCACTGTAAAATTTTTGTTAAATTTGCTATCAGTGTAATATAATATAATATAATGAGTGCTGTCAAACAATTAATTGCGATGAATTGCCTTCCAAAATAAAAGTTTTGCATATTTATTATACAGTAGTCAAAATTTGATTTATTTTGGTTTTATGTTTTAGGACAACTTTGAATGTTTTTGATCCACTTCAAATGTTGACTACTGTATATATGTATAAATGTATATATTTAAGAAAGCTATGTTATGTTTATATATTGTGTATATTTATATATAATATTAAATATAATAATACAAATATATACAATTATATATATTTAAATATTTTCAAAATATATACTGTGTGTGTGTGTTTGCATAATAAATAAACACAGTACACACTATTATTTTGGATGTGCTTAATCATTTGACAGCACTGAATATAATAAAATATGCAGTAATATATGTCTGAGTGATCTTTGAAGTGTAAGCATCATGTCATATTACATTTATCTCTATTCTTAAAGGTAAAGGTTGACCCCTTTAAATATTAAAACCTTTCATGGCTCAAGCATCCCTGATGTGGCACATGAAAAAGTGCAGAAAGGTAATAGCTTAGCATATAAAGTACGATTTTCTCTTTATTGCTGTGGTTTTCACAGCACATTAAGAAAACACTTACCTGTAAAATCCAGCATTCATCCCAAATGTCGATTTAACTGTAAAAACGGAGTAGCTTTTGCACTATTTAGATTCAAAGAGCACACTGTGTACTCATTGCAGAATCACTGACACTATTTTTGACTTTCATTTCCTTTTTCCTGGTATGGGCCTCATGCTGTTTATGAGGTAACCAGGCTCTGTGCAAGGCCGCGTTTTTACTTTAAAAGCGATCTTCACCTATTGCATGTGAATGATGTTGACTAAAGCACCTAGAAGACGTAGTTTAATGTGTAATTGACTCGTTTTGCCAAGTTGCACTGAAGAGCCAGTATTGTGGTTTGGAATCAGCTAAATCCTACTATATTTACACTTAGAGGTCTCACAAGGGCCACGGCCTCTATTGGACCTCTGTACTGTGAGGTGTTGTGTTTAATCATTTCCTTCAATTCACGAATGGTTTCTCTTTAAATACTGTTATCAGATCAAAAAAGACGCTTTAGTGTGATTTTCTGAAATTATGTTTTCTCAATAATAGTATTTTAGCTCGCTACTGAGAGTCTGTTTATGGTTAGAAGAATCTCTGGGATAATTGGAAAACCAATTTCCCACCATAAAACTACTATTAAATAGACAAAATAAAAATGTTTTCCTAATTCTGGTATGCTGATTAACGCAATGGGAATTATACCTTTTTATATACTTGCAAAAATAAAATAACAACAACAAACTGGCTTCTAAGATGTTTAATTGCTTTACTATTTATATATGTTTTTATAACAAAATAAAACCCTGAGATATTTGTTTTTGCAGATAAACTGTTCATATGCATATATTTAACGAGTCCATGCATTCCCTGGGAATTGACCTACGACCTTGTATTTTCATAGCATCATACAGTTATTAATTTGTCATTTTTATACTAATGTGTCATTATTAGACAATTATTAAGTTTAGTCAGCATCTTAAAGTCAAGAGAACTTAAAGGTTCTCGTAATACTTTACAATAAGGTCTCATTTGTTAACATTAGAGTTAATGAATTAATGAACTGCCAAAGAGTAATTTATAGCTTTTATTTTATTTAATAACATTTGTAATTTACATTAATATTAAAGAAGGAAACACTTTACAATAAGCTGCCATTTGTTAACTGTAGTTCATGTATCAACTAACATGAACAAACAATAAACAATGCATTTATTACAGTATTTATTCATCTCGGTTAATGGTAGTTTATAAAAACACAATCGTTAATCGTTAGTTCATGTTAGCTCACAGTGCATTAACTGATGTTAACAAACACAGCTTGTGATTTTAATAATGCATCAGTAAATGCTGCAATTAACATTAACTAAGATTAATAAATGCTGTAGAAGTATTGTTCATTCTTAGTTCATGTTAACTAATACTGTTAACTAATATTAAATAATAAACCTATTGTAAAGTGTGTTACCAGCACATTTGTTGGTTGTTAGTGTTAGTTCAGAGTTCATTAATTAATTAAGGTTAAGTGATGCAACTTTTGATTTTAAAATGATTCATTATTTTGAAATTAACATTAAATAAATACTGTAGAAGTATTGTTCATTGTTAGTTCATGTCAACTGATGTTAACAAATGAAACTTTATTGTAAAGTGTTACCAAGCTTCCATTAATAAACACTATGTGTTATGCGTATATCTATGGCGGCATCTAAGGTGTTTTTTTTTCCCCTCCAGAATTCCATGTGGAATTTCCAAATATACTAGGACAAAATCATGATAGATCTTCTTGGCGTTTGTGTGGCAAATGCACTTTTTTAGTGAAACAGAGCTTAGATCATGTGGGAGATCTGAATGTGTCCTGATTTCATCACTTTTCTATGGCTTATGTTTCTAAGATGTATTAACTAAATCTCAGGACTAGTAAACAGTAACTGGTTCAAAAGCCTTCAGGAAAACCAAAGGAAGCCTCTCATGCTATTTGATTGAAAATGTATTTTATTTAAATACTGGAAGACTTTTTTTTACAATTTATACAATATAAATAACACTTTTCTATGTTAATATGTTTTTTAATTTGTAAAATTTATGTATGGATTTTAAATGTAATTTATTCCTTTGACCTGTGGTCCACTCTTCAGTGTCCCATGATCCTTCAGAAATCATTTTAATATGCTGATTTGGTGTGCAAGAAACATTTCCTATGGTCAGTGTTGAAAACAGTTGGACTGCTTAATATTTTTGTGGGAAGCTTGATATTTTTTTAAGGGTTCGTCTGTGAAAAGAAAGTTCAAAAGAATAGCATTTTTTTCAAATAAATGTTTTCGTAATAATATAACAGGCTTTACTTAAAAAAAAAATACAGACCCCAATTCTTTTAGTAGTGTGTGTTCCTTATGCTAAGTGACTACTTCTACTTCTACTTATAATGTCTTCTTTGAAGCGTATGAAGCATGGCAGATGATTTAAAAAGCTGTAGCATGAGCTTTCCTTTATAATTCCTTAGAGTCGCTGGTAAAATGATTTTAAACATTCCAAAGTACTTGGGTGACACAAATGAGAAACTTTAACAGTTGCTAAATATAACGTGCCACTCTTGAAATGCTCCTGTCTGAAAGTCTGAAGTGTCTGAAATTTTAAAAAACCATCCTGGTCTCCTACTTTGTCTTCTCAATTTATATGATTAGGTCATGACAGCTTCATAATGCGGTATTCCACTAGCATATACACACTGACTGGTTTTTAGAGACAAATCTCTTATTACTTTCCCTGTTGTGCCCCGTCTGCCCATGTCCCCTTCAATTATTCTCATCTGCCTCTTTGCAGGATCACTCAATGTGAACACCATGACTCGTGACATTTGAGGAATGGCCTTGTAGGGCTGGTACCAATTTCAAGCACAGCAGGCCGTTTAAACATATATTATGCTGTAAATGTGTGGAGCACATATGAATGCTTCAGAGGCAGCCGTCCAGTAATACCATATGTTGACTACAGTCTCAGTGTGGCCTAGATCATCTGCTCTGTTCACACTCTGCCTGAAGTATGTTTTAGCATAAAGGGTATAAATTAAGGGACTACCGCATGTTTCTGTGCAGTACGGGAATACTTCAGGGACCTTTTGAAATACCTTTGAAAGTAATGAACTCCCAACATACACCGGCTGAGAGAATGAAATTTGGAAATGTTATAAAAAGTTTGAAAAAAAATGTTGTTTAACAACCAAGGCTGTATTTATTAGATAAGTATTAGATACAGTAAAAACATGTAGTATTATTTATTTATTTATTCATTATTTTATTCCTGTGATGGCAAAAAATAATTTTTAGAAGCCATTACTCCATACTACAGTGTCACATGATCTTTCAGAAATCATTCAATATGCTGATTTGATACCCAAGAAACATTTTTGATTATTATCAGTGTTGAAAATAATGTATTATTATTATCAAACTGCTTAATATTTTTGTGTTGATATATCTAAAATCTTGTTATACACAAAATTGTGAGAATTATTAAAAAAACAAATAATACTTTTATTCAGCAATTTTTTATTATTATTATTTGTTAAAATGATTAAAAGCGGCATGCCCAAAATTACAAATGATTTATTTCTGAGATGCTATTAGTTTTTTTAGAACCTAAATTTAGCACCAATTATTATTATTATTATTATTATTAAAGACCATACTCAATATAATTGAATAAAAAGTCCAATAAGGTTATACAATGTAATATTGTATTTGCCGTGGCGCTAACTGACAATCTTCTGATATCTCTGAAATGTTAAAAAAACAAAGTGTTAAGTGTTTAAAACTTGGGAATGTGACTTTTGGAAATGCTGGCAAAATAACACACCAAAGAATCCTCTCCCCACTGCGCCGTAACCCCGGTATGCACTGCAGCGAGTAATTGAGGGTCCTTGTAACCCAGGTCATGACTGCTCTTTCCCGTGCGTGTGGTATCCCCTCTGCTTGGGAGTTCACACAGAGGTTTGCAGAGTCACACGTGTTATCCCTGGGGAGACAAAGCACATTTATAAGAGCCACCATAAAAAGGAAGAACTGAGTTGTTTCTCATTATTGAGCTCTCAGAGTCCTGCCCCTCTCAAAATCACTTCTCAGTGTTCATCATTGTTCTTTTGTTCTTGTTTGTTTCGGTTGTTTAATGTTTGTTTTGATTTATTTGTTTTGTTGTTTTTGTTATTTTCATTTATTTCATTTTTTGTTGTTGTTGTTTAATTAAATGTGTTTTGTTTGCTTTATGTCGGGCGTACACGGTGCGATTTTTGAGGTCGTACGAGCTCGCATGCGATTTTTTTGGTTATCGGAGGAAATCGTCTCTACTCGTAGGGTCGGGGGTCGTATGGTGTGTGAGAAATTACGAGACGAGCAGAGTGACTTACGAGCACTTCCCGACCCCACGATCATTTTTAAACATGTCAAAAAACTTTGGGAGCTGTCGGATTGAAAGCCTGACGTGTGTGCTGTTGAACGAGCTGATTTGTTGAGCAAACTGGAAATGACCAATCAGAAGCTAAAAAAGACAACCACAGAAGAAGAAAGATGAACATGGCAGTGCCACAGAGAATTTGGACTGTCGAGAAAGAGGACAAACTCGCTGATCTCTGGCAATCGGTTTTAAAATCGTGCCGTGTACCACTGCGTCCATAAACAAAGTCACTCATGGCCATACGGTCTTCCGACTGTCCGAATTCGCACCGGGTACGGCCGCCTTTATTTGTTCTTGTTGTTATCTCAGTTTAATTGAAGTTGGTTTGGTTTGGTTTGGTTCGGTTGCGTTGCATTGCAGTAGGGCCCAAAAAACAACACACAGCAAAAATGTTTTTAACACCAATTTAGTAATTCTTCTTCTAAGCAAAGTGTTCAGCAAAAATGGCTTTAAACGCAGCTCAGCCAATCATAATTAAAGACCGAAACTTTTATTTCTGTATTTTTTTATCTATTTTATCTATTTAATATATGTTGTCTTAGTGTGACAGATATGTCCAAATACTTTGGAGACACTGTAATATACATGAAGTACTGGTGGTCGACCAAAGTCACATTAAACTTTATTATCATACACTTAGGGAGTTCCTTTGATTAGTGTGCCTTATTACCGTAGTGAATGTTCAAAGGGTGTGTTGTATGTTGAGTCTATGAGGCCTTTGTTGATCTTTTAAAACCACTATGATACGCTCAAACTTAAATGAGGCAGAAGAGGCAGAAATCTGCCTGATGATCACACGTTCATGTTATATAGGGCACTCCCACTTCAGTCCTGTGAGGAGAGTTTTGTTTGGCTGATGATGAAGACTTTTCTTGGCTTCTTAAGGTTTCCAGCAGAGATCCAAAGTCACTTTTGTCCTAACCTTAAAGATTTTAAGCTGATCTTAAGTAACTTTGATAAATATGCATGCTGCTGTTTCAATTATAAAATGTGTGTTTAGTTTCTAGTGACATAACAGAGATTACTGAAGACAACGTTATTAAAAATGAAGGTTTGCCAGTTTACACTATATGGTTTTAAAAGATTGGTTGTATTTAGTAATAGACATTGTCTATTATAATGGAAAATTACTCTTTTTTTCATTCAGTTGCAATGAATTTGCTTCAAGAATATCGCAACACAAGTAGTATGGTCCAACTTTTATATATATAGTTTATATAAGGTTTTTATATCTAGTTATTCAGTGTATAGATTGTCTAATAATTTTGTGTAATATGCTGCTGACTAATTGGGCAAATGACTTTCCTTTTTATACATTTCTTTGGATAGAAGCGTTTACAGTATGCATAGTTTTTCATCATTTGAAAACTCCTCTTATAATTCTTTGCAATTACACAGAAAATAACTTTAATTGGCTTTAAAAGAACTGAGAGTGAGTTCATATGATAATATTTTTGAATCAATTATTCCTTTTTTTTTTCGTTACATAACTCATCATGAATCATGTGTTGAGACATTTTTAAAGAGCCAGGACAGTCATGCACAGTCAAAAGCAGTGAGTAATCCTGCGCTTGTTTACAATCCAGCATGTCTGTTTCATTTTCTCCATTATAATTAAAGCAAATTTAGTTTTAGTCTGCAGCATCTGTCTTTATAAGTCCAAGTATAGTTTACTGAATGAAACTGGCATGTAAAATTGAGTTTTGTACAATATATCCTAACATTACAGACCCTTAATTATGTGTCATAAGCAATTCTGTTGTTCACTGGTTCTTGAAAACATACATGTTGTGTAATAATAATGTAGTAAGCCAGTACTAGTTCATATTATGATCAGTAAAGGTGGGAGATATATTTTGACTGAACTGGTCATTCGTATTGGCGCTAACATACTCTCTGAGGTAACGTCTGACCCACAGTCAGACACTCCACATCCCCTGCTCAGTTTTTTTTTTTTTTTATGTTAAGGCCAGAAACATGCTCTAAGTAGACAAATGCAGACATGAATGCTCGGCCAATGCATTGCAAATGCGCATAAAATATTATTACAAATACAGTCCCAAAGCACAGCATTCAAGTAGGTGAAAGGTAGTTATTACTGTTAAAAATTTTACATAACAGAATCTTTTCCTTATGTTTCAGTTAAAATTAAACTGTAACATTCTTGAAACAATGCCTAAGATATATTCACATATTGCAAACATGTACTGAATAGTGTTGGACCAAGTAGTACCAAATTACTAACTACTCTAGCGAGGAATTAACTAATATAATCTGAAAGCTACAGAACGAAGCTATAATGCTAGAAGACAAAGGTATCTCGATCTACATATAAAATGTATAAATATGAATTATTAGAAGGTCGCCAGTGAAAGGTAGTTGCACTTTAGCAACATTATTGCAATTGAATGAAAATGTGTTATACTGTAGCTTAAATTGATAATAAATGTAAATTTCGGTTTACACTTTAGAATATGAAACACATATGTGACCCTGGACCACAAAACCAGTGTGAGGGGAATGTGAGGGTGCAAAAACCAATGAGAAAATTGCCTTTAAAGTTGTCCAAATGTAGTCCTTAGCAATGCGTATTACTAATCAAAAATTACGTTTTTGATATATTTACAGGAGGAAATGTACAAAGTATCTTCATGAAACATGACTTTTTCTTAATATCCTAATAATCATTTTGACCCATACAGTGTACAAATATGCCTGTGCTATTTATGACTTATTTGTGGTCCAGGGTCAGATATTTACTGTTAATTAAAAGTTTTCCCTCAATAAACTGCTAATTTGCTGCATATAAATGGATAGTAAGAAAGTCGTTCAAAGAATAGTTCACCCAAAAATGAAAAGTCTGTCATCATTTACTCACCCTCAAGTAGTTCCACATCTGTATGTATTTCTTTGTCCTGCTGAACACAAAGGAAGATATTTTAAAGAAAGTTTGTAACCAGGCAGTTTTGGGTGACCATTGACTTCCATGGTAGGAAAAAAAAAATACTATGGAAGTCAATGGTGACTCAAAACAGGTTACAAACTTATTTCTAAATATCTTTCTTTGTGTTCGGCAGATCAAAGAAATTCATACAGATGTGGAACTACTTGAGGGTGAGTAATTGATGACATAATTTTTTATTTTTGGGTGAACTATTCCTTTAAGTTTGGGGTTGGATTAAAGGATCTAAAATATGGTCATGCTTAATATATCATTTTATAGAAAAATATTTTATCATAAATAAAAAATATTTGTAATAAAGAAGTTGCATTTTTTAAATTTTAGCAGTGTTCCATTTTTCTAACCTTTTTATATTGTACTTTAAACTAAGACATCTGCATAATCTATCAGTGTAAATATGAGCGGCAAAAAGTGCTGGCTAGTTTTATTATGTGTCTGTGTTTGCTCAAAATTGTATGTACAAAGCAGACTTTCATAAAAGTTTCTGTTGATGGTCAGTACTTGAAGTAAACCCAGAGAGCATGTATTTTCTCTTTGAACTCTTTGTAAAGTTTTTCAACTCTAGCCACAATGCCTCATGAAGTTTTCCCATAGTTGCTGCTGTTCTCACGTCAGTATAATGAATATGGAAATTCCATTATGCTCTGCAGGCAATTATTGCATCTTTACTGACCAAATTAAAACCATTGCCTCAAAATAACAACAACCTATTTTCCCATTAAATTTGTGTCATGGCTCAGTGCCATTTCATAATTGGAGAATAAAAACTACAATGAAGACAGTTCTCATGCAGATTTGCAGAATATGAAACTTATATGAGCTTATTAGTTTTTTAGACACTCTTTTTTTAAAATGCAGCATGAACAAAAGTGCTTTTTTGTCATTCCAAACTTAAATGATTTACTTTAGTGGGGAACACAAAATATATTCTGAAGGTTTTTGCCTATACAATAAAAGTTAATGGGGTCCAAAACATGAAGGAGAACTCTCCATTTAAAACTGGGCTCAAACTTGCTCAAAGATTGTTAGGGTACAGCTGATTCCTCCTTAGGTTTTATTAAAGAGAAATCATGTTAGAGCAGTTCCTGGATGTCTGTGGTGAAATGAAGTCATACGCTTTTTTTTAACCATGTGTCTCATTCTCCAGGAATGAACGTCCTGTCTCCGCCTGAGATGAAGCAGCTTTGGAAGATGCTCTTTCCGCTCCTTATTCTCCTTTACCTATCGGGAGCTGTCAAGTCTCAAGTAAATCCAGGTAGATATACATATATATATTTTTTCACTGTATAAAAATGTGATTCAGTGACTCAAGCTATAACTAAATTTAGTCATGTAGCTCATTAGCATTTTATCGAAAGCAACTGTGACCTGGGGTTTAATGGCTTACTCGACTGCACAGTTTGTAGGTACTTTAAGCCCAAACTTTAACTACTAGTCTACAATATTATGCTTATTGACACTGGTGGCATAAATTTGCACAAAAAGACAATAGAGACAAGTCACTATGGAAATCAGTTGTTGTGGCAATGTGGTCAACAGTCTCTGATTTTATTGTCCATGAATTTAAGTTTTTCTAAAGGTCAGAGTGCTGCAAGTTATTTTTGACTAACTTTGAAACTAGCAGCCTCATAGTTGTGATCAATCTATGTTTGAGGTCTGAATAAGGTCTGTAAGATGCCCGGATTCCATTCTGCTTCTTCTCATGGCTTCTTCTCTTTAATCTGTGTCTTTCAACCTGAGCTTTCTCTCTCTAGCATGGGTGGTTTGTGGGGAGGAAAGTGTGATGTCAATGTGAGGTTCAATTATATTTTACAAGGAAACCAGAAGCCAGCTCATGGTGAGCAGCCGTACAGTAGAGACGAAAGCATAAGTCTGGAAAGCAGCTAATACCACCATGGCTAGAGGCAGTTTCTTCTGGGATCCCCCAGGATGAAAACCACACTGTGCTCTTGTACTATATTGGGCTGTGTGTCTTTATGAAGCAGATGAATTTGATTACCCAAGGTGACATTGCTTCCTTCCACCGATCATGTGTCAGTTTCCTCTGCTGTATTCGATCAAATTAAGATCTTAGGCTGACATTAAAGGCTTAACTGATAATGCGTTGAGTTTTAAAACACATACATAGTGCAGTTTAAGGTTCAGGAGCATGCCAGTGTAATACGGAATGCATATGATTCTTTAATGGTTTCTTTTATAGCCGTATTGTGCTTTAATGTATCAGAGAGGAGGACTGTTCAGACTGTTTAATTGTCACTTTGCTTGGTCAAACTACAAAGTAGTGTTCGGCCTGTTTCAAAGAAAACATGGAATATGTAAAATGCTTTGTTAAAAGTGTGGTTTATGTGAAGGGAGTCTAAATTGTTTAAAAGTTTTTGGATGGCTTGTGGTACAAGCAAAAATAACAGAATTATACTCAGCTGTTTTGTTGCTGCCTCAATGTTATAAATCGTTACTTTCCGGCCAGAAAGTATCTGAGAAAAGTGGGTGAAGGTATCCTGCCAAGCATTTTTATCCCAAAAACAAAAGAAAGAAGAAATTGCATTTTGGAAAAGGAAAATTAATTATTAGGACCATTACGTTCTTGATTTGTGGCATTATTTTCATTTTTGCAATTAAGCAATATGTAATTGCTTAAATGCTAAATTAAAATGCAAATATTATGCGTTAAAAACAGCATGATATTTTAAAAACTTTTCATTAGATTCAGTTTTAAGAAGGGTCCTGTGCACTTCATATCAAAATACAGATTTAATAGAACATGGTAGAAATAATTATAATGAAATACTTACCATCTGTTAATGACAATTCTGTGCTTCTTTAATATTAGAATAATGTCACAATTTAAAAACAAATTTGACAGTCCCTGTTTTGTATTTTAATTAATTATATCATTTTTTAAATGCATTTTCTTGCACTATAGAGTAGGGGGCATTTGATTGGACAGAAAGTTTGCTGAGAAGCAAAAGTGCAGATTAACGTCATCTATATCATTGATCTATATCATTTTAAATGTTTAAAACTTGTGAACACACATTTTTGGAGCATATAGATAACCTAAAGGTTTACATATTCATACAAAAAGTCTCAAGTTTCATTAAATTCATTCATTCAAGGCTTCATGTGCACTTCATTATGAAAATACAGATTTATAATGATATTCTGTAAATAATTGTCTCAACAAGTTCGATATTCATTTCCATCTTCCAGTGTTGCTTTTTATTCTTTGCTTTTCTGTGCTGGGCTTTTGGATCAATACACTACAGTGCTTTGAAACATTTCCTTAGCAATATATCATGGTATCCCATAATTGCTGCTGAATATTATTACTTCTCATCACAGACACTTAAAAAATCTTCAGTTTCGAATTTCTTTTTTCACAGGCTGGTGGTTAGAAAGGAAAGAACACCATGCTAAAGGAGTGGTGAAATGTAACGGGATAGAGTCCATCACTCAAACCTCATTGAACTGCGTGTGAGCTCTGTGTGAGGATGTGACCTTGCTTTGAGTTTATTATTGAATGTAGCAGGAGCGCAAGCACGATTGTTTACAATGGATTCAACAATCAGACTGGAGTCTGTGGCTTGTACATACCAGACATTTTGACAACAGGAAAGTATATTGAAACAGCTTCTATTTCTTACTTTTTCCTTTTTTGCTCCAGAGGCTCTGTGTGTTTTTCAGATATTTGTTTCTGCAGCTCATAAGTCACTGCAGCAGACGTTGTCACGTTTAGAGTTTAATCGTTTTGTTATTCGACTAAGTGACAGAAGTTAATGACAGTGTTTCAGATAAACTGTATAAATGGTTGCTTTCCACGAAGGTGGTGAATTTCCGTTCTTTCCAAGAGAGAGATGCTGTAACCTCTTTAAATATCAGTTTTGCTCCTTCATATTTCCGCTGGAAAAAAAGCTGCATTTTTTTCCTACTTCTGGAAAAGTGCGTTGCCGAACTCAGTAGCTATGGGATCTCCTCTGCCAACTTTCCTCTGTTTAAAATTCCCAAAGACTGTAGTTATACCATCCTACTCCCTGCTTTTTTCCACTTTGAGTAATAGACTCTTACTTTTTTCTACTGTAAAATAAAAAAAGAAGAAAAAAATGCAAGTGCCTCTTCCAGCAGTTTACATGTGCACGGTTAATAGTGTGTGTATGTTAGTATACATGTGTGTGTGCAAGGTTTTGGACCCTGCAGTTAGACAGCAAACATGGTGGAACAAATGTGCCATTCACAAGGATTAAAGATGGAAAAAACTGGTTGACAGGAGGGGGAAGTAAGCGCCACTCGGACCAATGAGTTACTGCACAAGACCAGAGTGGCCCATAAGAGAAAGAGAGAAAGAGGAAAGACCAAAAGCCACAGTCTCTTCACACAACATGAGTATTTTTCCACCTTTCTAAAGTGAAGGATATTTTTAGCCTCAGTAACTGAATGTTTACTCCATCTGATAGCGAGGCTGTGACCATCCACTCTCAGAGAGTAAATACACATTGCTGTGAATGTACGATTCTTTACAAATCTCTATCAGATCAGAGCCTGTAAATTTATTCAAACACTTAGTTTTTTTGTTGTTATTAAACTAATTAGTATTCACCACAAATTCAATTTGTTGATTTCATCAAGTGTACACTGATTTATATTTGCGTATTATGTGAGTCATTTTTAAATCAAATATCGGACTGCTTGTCTTTTAAATCGTGGGTTTGTGGGAGCGTTTGTCAACACACATTTGGCCCTGTGTCTGCAGCTGAATAGTACGGGGCATTCGCAAGACATTTGATCTATGTGGCGCTCTCGTGTCAATTGTCTAACACTGCTTTGCCTGCGTTCACAAAGCTATGAAAACTCTGCTCTGAATTACGAAAGCACATACTTTTTTTCACTTTGTGCCTGAAAATTAGAGCTGAGTGATACAGCTACAAGTATTTAATGTATGAAATTCATGAAAGATAATTATTATTTCTATTATATGTGTTAACGACGTGTTTTTTTAAACAGAATATTTAAATCATCAGTCTCTGTTAACTCTGTAGTTAAAAAGAATTGTTTTCTTTGCTGTTTTTAATTATTTAAATGTAATTTATTTACTCATACTTACATATCCAACAGTTAAAATAAACATTTTAGCACATATACACAAAATGTAATATTTGTGCTTTAATCCAGTAAAATTGAAAAATGTGAGTAGTGCTGTCAAATGATTAATCGTGTGTATGTGCTGTGTTCAGTAATTTATATGAATATATAAACATAAAATATTTTTCATAAATATTTACATACATGTGGTTTATTTATATATACATTACATACAATCCTCACTCATTTATTATGTAAACAAAAATGGTAACACTTTATTTTATGGTTACACCTATTAGTTGCTTATTGGCATACATATTACTAGAATATTAGCCATTTATTAGTGCTAATTAAGCACATATTAATGCCTTATTCTACATCCCTAATTCTACCAAATACCTAAGCTTAACAACTACCTTACTAACTATTAATAAGCAGCAAATTAACAATTTATTGAGGAAAAAGTTGTAGTTAATAGTTAGCAAGTGTTACCTATTCAAAAGTTTTTATTTTGGATGCGATTAATCAAGGGTAATCATTTGACAGCACTAATTATGAGTAGGCTATTCAATATATATCACCCAGACTTAGCTTTTAAAAAATGTCTCTATATTTAAGCATGAGTACATATGTGTGTTAAGGAAACAGTCAGAGAGAGAGTGAGTGATGGGGGAGGAGGATGCCATTCTGTTACATCTGGAAGAGCTTTTTGTTGGGGGATTCAGCTCGTTTTGGATTATATCAGCTTGTCATTGCCAAAACCAAGCCTCTGAGGTTTCCCCCATCTTGACTTTTAAGCAAACATTTGGAGGAGAGACAGAAAAAAAAATGAAAAGAGAGACAAAAAGTCCTTCACCACTATCCTTGCTTTTGCTGGCAGGATCACAAAGGCTATTTTGTTGAAATGGAGGGGCCACTTGGAATAGAAGTGTCCTTGTACACTTTTTTTTTTTTTTTTTTTAACATGTCCGGATCTTCACACAGACACTCAAAGAGAAAGAGATATTACCACAGATTAAGAGAGTTTATATAAATATCCTCTCTTGCTCTGGCAGTAGTATGTGATATTGAAATCAAAATATGAAATACTGATTCTAAAATATACTGTTAAATCAAATGGATGAATTGTGCCAGTCATCAGCGGGTGTTTTGGTGGTCTAAAACCTTACTTTCTTATGTTTACCCAAGAGTATTTCAAAACCTATTCCCTTTCACAAGCCAAATCTAACTATAAATCAGTCAATTTTTTAAGGTTTAAAAACTGTACTTAATTTATTCTTGTCCACTTTCTGACTTAAAATCTTTTTTTTCAACCAAGCAGCTACCATTGCCAAGCACTGTAGATATAAAATATTTATTTCAAAAAGTAAAATGTGTAAAAAAATTGTTGACGTTTTATGTGCTGTATTTCATTAAATTGAAAATGATTATTATTATTATTATTATAGAAAAATATTTATGACTATATCCTGTATATACTATATTTCACTAATTATACAGTTAACAAAAACAAACAAAAAAAATCTTTATAGCTTGCTGTATTCCTTTTCCATCTGTTTTCTTTTTATTTATTATATAACTTAAAAATTCCTTGCTATGTGCACTATATATGTTAAGCTAACTGAGACTTGTTATATCACTCGCATATTATTGCTCTTTTGTTGGTTTTGATTGCTTCCATTGTTCTCATTTGTAAGTCGCTTCGGATAAAAGTGTCTGCTAAATGTAATATCCTTTTTACAGTTTATAATGATGCAATACTGCATTAAAAGACATTTTTATCCCATATAAATGATCTTAAATGTCAACCAAACCTTTTGCTCTTTTTTGTTGTGTACTGTGTATGTCGCATGGAGTTATGAATCAATCTGTAATATGAAAGGTTATTCAAAAAAGTGTTTACATTTTAACTGTCATATCTATTGTTCGTTTAGTCAGATAAGGGGAAGCCACTGAAATGGCTGATTTTATTTCTGAAATTAGATTTATATTCCAAAACTGATGAGAAATTACATCATTGTTTGCAAGAAAGTTGATAAAAACGCTTCTTTTTTTGTACAGGTGTGTGTCGGTCTCCATTAGGAATGTCCAGAGGCCAGATCTTAGATGAAGATATTTCAGCTTCCAGTCAGTGGTCTGATTCCACTGCAGCAAAATATGGCAGGTATGAGCACACACACACACACACAGTATTTTCCATGAGCAGTAGTGCAGGTTATTGTGGTGGGATCAAACCACATCTGGAGAAGAATGGGTGGCCTCATTAAAATTATGTAATTATGCTTCCTCCATATATTACTTCTGCATTTTCACTCTAAGTGTTCCCAAAAACATTCCCCTTCACAGAAATTAACTATTTTAGATTAATCTATAGACCTTAGTCCATATTTAGTGCCATATTTGTACAACATATCTTTAAGAATTGTAAGAAATTTAAATAAGTAGATGAGAAACTTAAACAGTTTTGAAAGTTGTAAGTTGTGAAAATTTCAGCCTGCAGTCTTGTGGTACAGCCCAGAGGCCAAAGACCCAAAGATATAGATGAAACACAAGCTTGCATGTATTTTATTCTCTTCTGAATTGTCTTTTTGTCTTAGATTGGACTGTGAGGAAGGAGATGGTGCGTGGTGTCCTGAGATCGCAGGAGAACCTGAGAATATGAACGAGTTTCTTCAGATAGACCTTCGTTCTCTGCACTTCATCACTTTGGTGGGCACTCAGGGACGTCACGCGGGGGGCATTGGGAATGAGTTTGCCCAGACATACAAGATCAAATACAGCCGTGACGGCAGCCGCTGGATCTCCTGGCGCAACAGACAGGGCAAAGAGGTACACCCTGCAACACTAAAACCCAATATCCTCCTGCATCCATGTAATCAGCTGATTATATATTAATATTAATAACATTTTATCTTAGACTTTTTATCTAAGAAGACATAAGAATATAGAGATTGACCGACTAACTGATTACCTTTTTGACTGGTTTAAGAATATTGTATTTTTTAATTGACTCATGTAATTATTTTAATAATAGTAATAATAATAATTGAAATGTTTAGTTTAATTAATTTATTAATTATTCATTATTTTAGTTTTTTATTTTTATTTTGCCACATAAAAAAAACATATTATATTATATTATTAGTAGAAATTTATAGAAATTTATACTTTTATTTAGCATGGATGCATTGAGCTGATTATACAGTTGAAACCAGATATTTGCACACACTTCAGAAAAAAACACAAAAACTTTTTTCTTTACTGTCAAACATTAAATCAGAGTAACCTTTTTTCTGTTTTAGATCAATAAATATTAACATATTGTTTTGCATTTGTTAAATGTCAGAATCAAGCAAGGGAGAATTTTATGGAATTTTTTTTTTATTACTTTCATCAGTCAAAAAATTTACATACACTTCCTTAGTATTTGGTAGAGTTGCCCCGAAACTGTTTCACTTGGGCCAAACGTTTCGGGTATCCTTCCACAAGCTTTCTACAATATTTTGCTGGAATTTTGGCCCACTCCTCTTGACAGAACTGGTGTAACTGGGTAAGGTTTGAAGGCCTTCTTGCTCGCACTTGCCTTTTCAGTGCCGCCCACAAATTTTCGATGGAATTGAGATCAGGGCTTTGTGATGGCCACTCCAATACCTTGACTTTGTTGTCCTTAAGCCACTTTGTAACTAATTCGGAGGTGTGCTTGGGGTCATTGTCCATTTGGAAGACCCATTTCCGCCCAAGCTTTAACTTCCTGGCTGATGTCTTCAGATGTTGCTTCAGTATATCCACAGAATTTTCTTTTTTCTTGATTCCATCTATTTTGTGAAGTGCACCAGTCCCTTCTGCAGCAAAGCAACCCCACAACATCATACTACCACTCTCATACTTCACAGTTGGGATGGTGTTCTGAGGCTTCAAAGCTTCGCCCTTTTTCCTCCAAATATACCATTTATCATTATGGCCGAACGGTTCAATTTTTGTTTCGTCAGACCACAGGATATGTCTCCAGAAATTAAGATTTTTGTCTCCATGTGCAGTTGCAAACTGTAGTCTGGCTTTTTAATGGCTTTCTCCTCCCAGAGTAACCTTTCAGCTCATGGTGGTACAGGACTCGTTTTTCTGTGGATCATGACACTGTCTTACAAGTTTCGGCCAGCATCTTCACAAGGTCTTTTGCTGTTGTCCTGGGGTTGATTCGCACATATCGCACCAAAACACGTTCCTCTCTGGGACTCAGAATCTGTCTCCTTCCTGAACGGTATGATGATTGTACATTCCTATGTTTTTTATACTTGTGTATTATTGTCTGAACGGATGAACGTGGGACCTTCAGGCATCTGGAAATTGCACCTAAGGATGAGCCACACTTGTAAAGGTCCACAATTCTTTTCCTGATGTCTTGGCTGATTTTCTCATGATGTCAAAGAAGGAGGCTCTGTGTTTGAGGTGTGCCACCAGTCAGCTAAAATGGAAACAATTAACCTATCAGAAGCTTCTTAAGCTCAGAATGGAATCATCTGGAGTTTTCTTTGCAAAAAATATGTTAATATTTATTGATATAAAACAGAAAAAGTTTACTCTGATTTAATGTTTGACAGTAAAGAAAAAAAAGTTTTTGTGTTTTTTGTCTGAAGTGTATGTAAATATCTGGTTTCAACTGTAAATGACAGTAATTTCAAAAATACTGTTCTTGTGAACTTTTTAGTTATCAAAGAAAGAAAATCCACAAAAATATTAATCACTAGCAAGATTTTTTAATAACATTGACATTTTTCTTGTGCACAAAAAAAGAATATTAAAATGATTTCTGAAGGATCATGTGACACTGAAGACTGGAGTAATGGAGTAATGGCTGCTAAAAATTCAGCTTTGCATCACAGGCATACATTTTATTTTAAATTATATTAAAATAGAAAACAATTGTTATATATTATATTACATTTTATTAGATTAGATTAGATTAATGTTATATAATGTTGTATTGGAATGTCTTATTTTATTACATTTATTATATTTTATTATCTGAATGGCGGCAAATTAGTCTAGAGAACACAATAAAAAACATTACTGACATATTCATTACTGACATATTTTAGCTGTATTACATTCAAATTTGACTTATATAGCTAAAATATGTCAGTAATGAATGTGATGCAGCAGTCATACGCTACATGCTCAAAAGTATGTGGACACCCATCACTACGTTTGATTATTTCACCTACAGTACAACCATTACTAACAAGCAGTGTTGGGGAAAGTTACTTTTAAAAGTAATGCATTACAATATTGTGTTACTCCCCCAAAAAAGTAACTAATTACATTACTTAGTTACTTTTTATGGAAAGTAATGCATACGTTACTTTTGCGTTACTTTCGCGTTACTTTTTAAATATGGCAGAGCTTGAGTGTTTGTTTTTAATATAAGAAGTTTTATTTATAGTAAATGTAAAAGCGCTTTCACACAAGTCTAATGAATAAACCTCAGGCTGAAGGAAAAAGTAAATTCACATCTGTAAAGTAGAGTACAGGAGAAGAAAATGAAGCACAATAGTTAGTTTTTGAAGTTATTTTTGCTTGTACGTATGGTTGAACTGGATCATCAAAGGTCAGCAGCAAAGACATTGGTTAATAAAATGGGATTAGATACATTTATGTAA
>JAUMHE010000051.1:11971222-11982787 GCA_032359235.1 Enteromius mattozi | reverse complement strand
ATGCGTTACTTTACTAGTTACTTGGAAAAAGTAATATTATTACGTAACTCGCGTTACTTGTAATGCGTTACCCCCAAAACTGCTAACAAGTGCATAAAATCAAACATACAACCAGACAGACCTTTTCAGGATGGAACCCTACTTTCCTGTTCCAGCATGAGTGCCTCTGTACACAGCGAAGTCCAGAAAGAAATGGTTTACTGTATCTGGTGTGCAGATCTGAACTCAATCAAACATTTCTGGGATTAATTGGAACACCAACTGCGAGACAGGCCTCATCGTCTAACATCTGTGCCTGACCTCAATGACACTTTTGTGTCTGAAAAGAGAGCAAATCCCAGCAAAACTATTAGAGAGGAACAACTCTGTGTTAATGCACATAATTTTAATGAAATGTTAAATGTTCAACAAGCACATGTGATTTATTTAGGTGCCTGCATACATTTACAATGTATGTACTGAAATTTTTTTTTTTTTTTTTCAAGGTGATTGAGGGAAACAGGAATGCCTATGACATTGTGCTGAAGGACTTGGAGCCACCCATCATTGCACGTTTCGTCCGCTTCATGCCCGTCATCGATCACTCCATGAACGTTTGTATGCGTGTGGAACTGTACGGCTGTGAGTGGCTAGGTAAGTCTGGCAAATAACGAACTAAAGTTTTTTCAAATCATCCTTTTTTTGTCTTCTTTGGTGATCCACGAAAGAAAGAAATGCATACACTTTAATTTTTGGGTAAACTATTCCTTTAAGAAATCATTTGACAGTATTTTCAGTTCTATGTATTTTCTAATGAATCTAGAAGTTTGGGTTGTGCGGTTATGAGTCATTAGGTTTTTTTGGTCTATTTTCCCAGAAGAAAACTACTCTAAACTTAGCATTTTATATTTCACCTTGTCGCATGGTATAAATTGTTCAGCTTTATTAAAACGTTGCATGATATACATTTGTTGTTCTATTAGCATCTGAAATGGACTGCTGATAAACAATGATAATCTGATATAATATTTACATATAGGACCTGATCATAGTTGTTGGACATTTAGCAACCAATTATCATATAATTTACATAATCTGCAATTATGTAAATCAATGATCTTTATCTTCGCATATAAGTTATATTAATTTATAGCAATGTATTCATTTTTTTTTACACTTTTGTTCCACAACGTTATCATTTTATTTACTACATTATATAATATTGAGGAGGACAGTCTTCACAACCCTTGCAAATTTTCTCTCTCTGTGACATCAGAAAATTATTGCAGTGATATGTCATGCTGTTATGGAAATGGTAAATGCAGATGAGATTTTTATAATTTTATAATGACAGCTTTAATGTCCTTCAGTGAGATGAATCGGCATGTCATAGTTCAAAACTTTCTCTAACATTTACATTAGATGATACCTGACAAAGAAAGAAAAAAAGAAAAAAGATTTGACGTGTCTGTGTCTGTTTCTAGATGGCTTGGTTTCATATAATTCTCCACTTGGCCAGAAGATGACTCTCAACGGACAGCATATCTATCTCAACGATTCAGTGTATGACGGAGCCATGAGTTACAGGTCAGTACAAGCTTGTAAATAAATGAGAAAGTTACAGAGTACACCAATAATGCTATGCCAGTCTAAGTCTGAGTGTTTAGCAGTTTAGCTTTGACATAAAATAGTCTTATTTCAAAATCTACAAACTATGATGTACGACTGATGTCAATACATCTCCACTGACTGCCAATGGTTTTAACTAACCCCTATACCTGATGCCTAGCACATGAAAAAAAATTGATCCCAGATCAGTTACACAATACAGACAGGCTAACTATAGCCAGTCTGTTATTGCCTTGTTTCTATGACGACAGGCGCCATGACCAGAGAGAGTCACAGTGGTTTCACAATGTTCACAGGAGAACTTGACTCATTGCTTCCTGAACAATACCTTCCATGACACAGTGCAAAGCGTGTTTACCTTCTTGACAGAACTGGCAGAAAACCACAAAGTAAAAATCCACACAGTCATAGCCATTAAACAAAAACAAGAGAGACCTGTGTCATTGCTGGGGGGAAAAAAGATAAATCTTTAAATGGCTCCATCTAGTGGCGATATGCTATAAACAGAACACAAAATTTTAAGTAGACAGGGTATTAAATACACGTGAGAGACTTGATTAAAAAACTGTATGTATATTTTACAACAAACAGTGGCAACACATATATAAAGCACACATACACTACCATTTACAAGTTTATAGTCTGTAAGTTTTTTATGTCTTTGAAATAGAATTTTTATGATCACCAAGGCTGCATTTATTCATCAAAAATGCAGTAAAAACAGTAAATTATAACTAAACAACTTTTCTCTGCTTTAATATATTGTAAAATGTATTTTTTTTCTGTGATGACAAAGTGATGATTTTTCAGTAGCCATTTGTTTTCAGTATCACATGATATTTCAGAAATCATTTAGATGTGCTGATTTGGTGCTCAAGAATTGCGAGTGTGATTTATTTATTTATTTTATTCTTATTGTTTATTCAATTTAGAAAACATTTGTGCTGCTTAATATTTGTTTTTTGTGGAAACACTTTTCCCCCAAGATTCTTTGATGAATATACAGAACAGAATTTATTGTTTTGTTTGTAAATTGATCAAATGTGAGTCATTTATTATCACATTTGAACAATTAATACATCTTTGCTAAATAAAATTATTAATTTCTTTAAAAGAAATATCTTACTTGCCCAGAAATGTGTATACTTTTGTATATATGCAAAAATATGTTTTCTGGCTTTATTTTTCCCCTGTAGTATGACAGAAGGACTTGGACAGCTGACGGATGGCATGTGTGGCCTTGATGACTTCACACACAGTCACGTCTACAATGTATGGCCTGGTTATGACTACGTCGGCTGGACCAACGAGAGCTTTCCCAGCGGTTATATTGAGATCATGTTTGAGTTTGACCGCACCCGCAACTTCACCACCATGAAGGTAGAAATGTCTGCCATGTCCTACACTGTTGATATTCTTTTCTTCAGTCGTGTGAAAGTTATAGGGTGTGTTGCTAAAAGTGCAGTCTAATTGCTGGAACTGCCTGATTAAGTGTTTGCAAATTGTTGGGTGACTTAAAAGGTTTAAATGACCCAGCTCTCCTTTATTTACACCCATTATAATGTTTTGTATTCTCTCTCCCTTTTAATCCAAACTGATTCAGGTGCACTGCAACAACATGTTCTCCCGAAGAGTGAAGACCTTTCAGAAGGTGGTGTGTTACTTTCGCTCGGAGATAGACTGGGAAGCTACACCCATATCGTTCAGCCCCGTGATGGATGATGTCAACCCCAGCGCCCGCTTCGTCACCGTCTCACTCTACAATCACATGGCCAGTGCTATTAAGTGCCAGTACTACTTTTCTGACATCTGGATGATGTTTAGTGAAATCACCTTCCAGTCAGGTTAGTAGATGTCCGTGCAAAGTCATGTAAAGTCAAAGTAATGGCACAGTAATCGTTTAATGGCTATTTTAACACACCGATTTCAGATACAGCCATGTACAACACAACCCTGGCTCCCCCCAAAACCGGTCCTCCCATCACCAATCAGCCAGGTCAGATTTCCCCCGTTCCTGAATCAGTCATATGTTGAGAAGCAGACGTTTCTGTGTTATAATTCATTTGAATAAACTTCACTCACCTTTCTCTGGAGTGTAATTTCATCATCAGCTTATCTTTCTCTTTATCCCCTTCTTAGGGGATGACCCCACACACAAAGTAGATGACAGCAACACCCGGATCCTCATTGGCTGTTTGGTCGCCATCATCTTCATCTTAGTGGCCATTATTGTTATTATACTATGGAGACAAGTGTGGCAGAAGATGCTTGAGAAGGTGAGAAGCTTGTGTCTGGCAGAAGCTTTCATAGATTTATTTTATTTAAATTTGTTTTTAATGAAATGAATATATTCATTTAGCAAATAAACTGATCAAACATAAGACATTTGTAATGTTACAAAATATTCATATTCCAAATAAATGGTTTTCTTTTGAACTTTCTATTCGCTAAACAGTCTTTTTATGAAAGTATTTTAGCAGCACGACTGTTTTCAAGACTGATAATAATAACAAATCAGCATATCAGAATGATTTCTGAAAGATCATGTGACACTGAAGATAAGCGTAATGCCTTCCCGTCACAGAAATAAATGACATTTTAAGATAAATTAAAATAGAAAATAATTAAAATGTGATGTTAAACAATATTACCATATTAAAATATTTCTTATATAAACATAAAAGACTTCTTTTAAAAACCATTTAAATTATGTATACAGATAAGACTTAATATGATGTCTTTGACTCAGAATGTTCCCACATAAACTCCTTCCATAAAATGTTTATTCTGCACCTAACCTTGACATGTATAAAACAAGGTTGATTATAACAAGATTGTAGTATTACTGCATGACCCCTAAACAGTGTGATGCTATTTTGCATATGAATGAAAAAAACCCAGATTGTAAATATGATTTCATAGATGTACAACACATTAAACTACTTTTTAGCGTTTTTCACTAAACATCCTTTATTTCAGGTGTCTAGGAGGATGCTGGACGATGAACTAACTGCTAGTCTGTCAATACAGAGTGAGACCTTCACCTATAACAACAACAACAGCCCCTCTTCAGTGCCCAGCGAGCAAGAGTCCAACTCCACCTATGAACGCATTTTCCCTCTGGGACCCGACTACCAAGAGCCCTCCCGCCTGGTTCGCAAACTGCCAGAGTTTTCCCAAACCTCAGAGGACACCGGTGAGTGAAATATACATGAAAAACACATAACATCATCAGTTCTCAAAAATCATGTTTTTTTATTGTGCATTCCAGTTAGCCTCAATCAGACTGCAGTTAGGTTATTCTGACTAGGTTATAAAATAACGAATGTTGTCGACTCTTTCTTTTGAGAGACAATAACTTTATACACAGTGCACTTTCAGATATAAAACTTTGCAGGATGTTTTCATTCACTTAGATCTGTGTGCATGAATACACTGCAAGAAAGGTTGTTCTAAAAAATCCATAATAAGGGCACTTTAAATACTCATGGCACAGCAGTAACAAGTTCCTGTACTTGCTTGCAACAGCAGCAATAATCTACAACTACAGCAATAACCAACACCAGCAGCAATTCAGCAGCAGTGTAACATATCCAAGACCATTAACATTGTCATATCCATCACCATGCTAAAATCTTCAGAGAGTTGTCATGATTGATATATGGGTATTTCATACATATTATTCAGTAGAATATATACATGTTTATTTTTCTGCAGCTTCAACAAATACAGCTTCCAAGTCCACTCCAGCCAGTGTACAAGAGGGAGTCCCACATTACGCTGAGGCAGACATTGTCAACCTGCAGGGTGTGACAGGGAGTAACACTTACGCAGTGTCTGCTCTCACCATGGACCTGCTGTCAGGGAAGGATGTCGCTGTGGAAGAATTTCCTCGGAAGCTGCTTACATTTAAAGAAAAGTTGGGAGAAGGGCAGTTTGGAGAGGTCAGTCCTCAAATAACAAAAAAAGCTTTATTTATGAAAAAATGTCCTATTCTATTTACTTTTCAAAAGTTTTAAAATGATGGCAAAGCTGAATTTTCAGCAGCTCAAGAAACATTTGTTATTATTATGGTCAATGTTGAAAACTTTAAAATTTAAATCTTCTGTAACATTATAAATGCCACCTTTGATCAATTTATTGTGTCCTGGCTAATTAAAAGTATTAATTTCTTAATAAAAAAAAAAAAGACTGCACAATTTTGCAATTGAGCATGTTCAATAAATTTTAAATCTAATATTTAAATTATATCTGCCCTAATGAGAAATAAATATGCTAAAATGTATTTGAAATACATTTATTCATGCTAAGTATACTAAAAATACATTAACATATTTATGTACTTAATAAAAAATACCCTGCAATTGTAATTGTATACTAAACTGGTGAAGATCAACTAAAGATATATTTAAGTATATTTGATTGTGAAGTAAACTTTAGGTACACTTTAAATATCTTGCGTTTAAAGATCAGTATTATTCAAAGATCATATAATCCTTATCAGTAGTGATATTAAAGCACATTTTAGGTTCAAAATTAAGAAATGTGTATTGTGCACAAGTAGTACTTTAAATAAAGTTTAATTATGATTTCTATATCAGTAAGTCTCGAGCAATATGTCAGTGAATATATTAATATTTGAAATATATTTGAAATAAATTAATATGTTTCTTTTTAACTAGGGTGAATAAGCTAAATGACTGTTTTTGTGTGTTGCCAGGTGCATTTGTGTGAAGCAGAAGGCATGCAAGATTTCATGGACGAGGACTTCTCCTTCGATATCATTGAAAACCAAACAGTGCTTGTAGCTGTTAAAATGCTTCGAGCGGATGCAAATAAAAACGCTAGGTTAGCAAGTCCAAATGTCACAATCATGACTTCCATAGATTAAAGTTACAATACTGTCACTGCATCCTAATCAACATCAAATGCATGCTGTTGCTTCAACATTGATGAGTTGCCATTCTTATTTATAGCTCCGTTTTTTTTCATGTTTTTATACAGGAATGATTTCTTGAAGGAGATAAAGATCATGTCAAGATTGAAAGACCCCAATATCGTCAGGCTGCTGGCAGTGTGTATGAGCTCTGACCCTCTGTGTATGATCACAGAGTACATGGAGAACGGAGACCTTAATCAGTTCCTGTCTCGCCATGAACCTGAAGGCATGATTGCTCTCCTTAGCAATGCTCCCACAGTCAGGTACATGCCAAAAGTTTCAAACATTACAGTAATGGATTGTGAATTTAAATCCCAAAGAAAGATGGATTCATTATTACGAACAAAAACAGAAATCTGATGAATCGACAGTTGACTCACATTCTGCTTTAACTGTTTCAGTTATAGTAACCTACACCACATGGCCACACAGATTGCTTCAGGCATGAAGTATCTTTCATCACTCAACTTTGTGCATCGAGACTTGGCCACACGCAACTGCCTTGTAGGAAAGAACTACACCATCAAGATTGCAGACTTCGGGATGAGTAGAAACCTGTATAGCGGAGACTACTACCGTATCCAGGGCAGAGCGGTGCTGCCCATTCGCTGGATGTCCTGGGAGAGCATACTTCTGGTCAGACGCATTCACAACCTAGAAAAATTCTAACTTATACTCTCCTAGAAGAACACATTTTTGTATTTTCTGGCTTCAAATAAATCTCTAGCAATTTTTCTGTAGGTGAAAACAGATTCTGTCTATAAAATTTTGACACAGGATTATTTTGTCCTTACAGGGGAAATTCACCACATCCAGTGATGTTTGGGCTTTTGGCGTAACCCTCTGGGAGATGCTTACCTTCTGCAAAGAGCAGCCTTACTCACAGCTGTCAGATGAGCAGGTCATTGAAAACACAGGAGAGTTCTTTCGGGATCAAAGGAGACAGGTACAAGTATATCTGCTTATCTGCTTCTGTGTAGAAATAGAAGAGATCTGATTAAACTGATCTTATTTATCCAAACATTTGTCCGTTACGGTTCTCTATTTATATCTATGGTTCCATGAAGAATATTTAATATCCATTGAACCTTCTCATTGCACAAAAGTTTCTTCACGGTGTAAATTTGCGTGTATGTGTGTGTGTGTGTGTGATTTCCAATGTGTTTGGAGTTAGTTTGACCCATGAAATTTATCTGCACAGACACAAAATTAAATATAAAATAAAGAATTTTAATATATAATGCTATTTGTATTTGCTCTTTCTGGGGGATCCCAAAATGGTTCTTCTGTAGCAACAAGAAAAAAAACAACCTTTTAGAACTATTTTTGTACCACTTCTTATTTTCAGATATACTTGCCTCAGCCACCAATGTGTCCTGACCCCGTCTACAAGCTCATGTTGAGCTGCTGGAACAGGAACACCAAAGAGCGTCCATCCTTTCAGGAGATTCATCACACGTTACTGGATTGCAAGCCGTAATGTCTACTTATGTGCCATCCTTGGCACTTCCAGAGACATTTCAGTGCGCCCACAGGACTCCAGTCAACTACACACCGTTTTATGTTTTCGTATATAAGTGAGATCAGAATCTAGCATTTTTCTGTAGCAATTTTCACTGTGAGTGTGCAAAGGCAAACTGATATATATTGTACGACTGAACTACACCCCCTAACTAAGTGCCTTCAGCTTACAATACCTGGGCAGCACTATAGGACAAAGATAAATGTAGCAATGAATTTAAGCACCCTTATCGCAGAATAATTGGTGTATTTTCTCCAAATAACTAAATATTCCAAAATATCTATTAGATTATTGAAATGCCAAAACACAATGTATTGGCTACCTTTATTATTTCCAATTTAATGTTGTTTTCAGTATTTTGAGGCCGAAGACAGCTTGAATGTAAATAAGAACCATTAATTGACATTCAGATTCACCTTTGGTTTTATCTTGATGTCTCTTGACGTTTGTGTATATTTTCATCTCATTTATTGAAAATGCTAAAGTATTTTATTATTTTACATATTTTTTCTTTGTAGTAAACTGCAAAGACCACTTGCACTCAAGTGGATTAACAGAAAGACAATTTATATGGTTGTTACATAATTTCAAATTCAAAATCAGAAAAAATCAATTAAAATTGTACATGTTAAAATATATATTAGTGTTATCCTGCAACTACCTATATATTGTGTTTATATTTAAGCATACTGCGTTATGTAAGTGTTTTGCTTTTCTTGTTTTCTTGACTAAAGAATCTTGTTAGGGTGATAATGGTTATTATTTAAGTCCATTTCATTTGTGCTCTTTTATTTTTTCTTTCGTCAACACAACTTTTGCATATAGAAATAATTCTTTTATAGAAATGTCTTACGATATTTGCATGAAGTTGGATGAAATCACATAGTTATATTACTGAATGCTAATTTCACATTTTCATTGCATTTGCTCTATATTTTAATCTAATCTCAAATTAGGCCAAATGGGGTATAGTGAGTACATTTATTATCACCAGCTATTTTTTTTATCTGTAAAAAAATATTAAAATAAGCTTATTTTAAAGCTGTTTGTCTTACTTTTATGTCAGAGTATATTCTAGGTGGTGCTGAATTGCTAAAGCGTGGGATAAATACTGGATTTGTATTGAACAGATGCACTATGGTGGTTTACAGTAAGTTGTGATATGTTTTGGCATGTGAAAAGTGTTGCAAATGGGACACTCGGAAATCTGTTTTGTAATTAACTTGTACACTTGTAAATCATTTTTGTAAGGTCATTGTATATGACCATATTTTTAAAAATGTGTGCACCTTTTGGGGTCGGTTGAGATATCTGCCAGTCTTTAAGTGTTTTAGTTGTGGGTTTAAAAGTCATTTATCTTTGTGTATAGATTAAGTTTAGAGTTCTTGACATGACTGATGAAGTTGCATTATAGATATGCTTTAATTCTGCACTGTTTAAATGTTTTATCAGTCAGTTAAATGTTCTTTCTTCAAACCATAACCACATGAAACCGTAGGCTTTGAGTCTGTTTACAAAAACGTTCACATTCCACAACTTTACAAAACATATTTGTGAGGAGAGGAAATTAACATTTTTCATATCCTCTGTTTTGACAACATCTTATCACAATGCATGGAAAACCTGGATTTTTTATTCAAAGCAAAATTTCCTTTAGGTGATGCTTATTCTTTTTATTCTGAGCTTTGTACTGTGTTTGTTGTATTTTATTATTATTATTGTTTTATTAGCAGTCCTCTTAACTATTTTTTTCTCTAACAACCTATTGTATATGTTAGGAAACTGTACATAAGATAATAAATTGATGAACCTTTAAACTTCTTGTCTAGGCATTTTATAATTATAAAAGCACGGATGTCATACTTTAACAGTAATAAAACGTGTATTTGTATGTATACATCAGTGAATTTGACATTTGTGTACCGGTCCGGTCTAGAATGTATCAAGACATTCATTTTAACATCTTGTGTATTCAAATATTTCACTTTGATTTCGTGCATTGGTTAACTGACAAATAAATCAGATTTTAAAATTCAGTTTCTGATCATTTTCTGCGCTGGTCTGACAGTGGCTAAGTCTGGATTGGTCAGGGTGGATGTCACGTCACAGGAAGAAAACATCTGATTGGTCGATAGAAGTGTGACCTCCAATCACACCATGGCGGCTGTGCAAACTCCATCTGTACGCAGACGCTGGAGAAATCCCACGATAGAAGGGGAAGGTACAGTTCCACAGGCAGCAAAGTCATATATTGTATGAGTGTAAAGATAGGATGAAGAAAGTAGTGTTGGTAACCGGTGCAAACAGGTAACGAAATAATTATGTGTATAACTGTATTCTTTGTAACTTTACATGACTGTTTTAAATGTCATTCTGTTATTATTGTAGTGCCAACTTTTAGGTTATTGTTCGATTATGCTATTGTAAATAACAGCAATTAAGAAATTAGGAATAATTTCTTTATAATGTGTATTATTTATAACCAATAGTTGCATGTTAATTTTCTCTTCATTTAACCCTGTTTGCATGCATGTGTATGTTCACTCCATAAGAACCTGTTTACATTTATTGTGCATTCAGTGGGATTGGCCTTGCCTTGTGTGAGCGTCTACTGAGCCAGGATGCCCAGCTGCAGCTCTGTCTGGCCTGCAGGAACATGCAGAGAGCTGAGGCTGCCCGACAGGCTCTTCTAGTGTCTCACCCTCAAGCTCAGGTTACTCTGCTGCACTTAGATGTAGGCAACATGCGCTCTGTGCTCAGGGCTGCTGAGGATTTCAAGCAGAAGTAAGACATCCCAGTCTCCGTTTGCCAAAATACACTATAATTTGTATAGACTTAATAGATTTAATGCTTTTTATACAGTTTAAGCATATTGTGACCAGGGGGGACGTCAAGCTCTAAAAAGCACCATCATTAGTAATCCATTGATCCACTATATTCCAGATCTTTTCAAGTCGTCTCATAGTTCTAATAGGCTAATTCCAGACTAAAATGTAAATCTGATCTGTTTCAACTGAAAGAAACTTGCACTAACTGATCTAAAAATATTTCATTGCCTTTGTGTTGTTTCAAGATGTTCTCAGTTATGTTTCTAAAAACTACTGAAATGCTCTAATTGAACTATTGCCTAATCGTGGTTTAACCTAAGCCCTGTCTGTGAAACCATGCCTTCAATTAGTAAGCATGAACCAACCGAACAGTTGGGGTACTTTTTGAATTAAATAAATAAAATTAAATCATTGTACATAAATGTAAATACATTTATACATAAATTTATACAAAGTTAAGCAGATTAGGTGTCACCTAGGAGCACATTTGAAACCTCCAGTCTGAGTAAAGTATAGCATAAAATAAATGTTATATAATGGTAAATAAACTTTAAAGCGTTACTTTACTGAAACTTGTTTCACGAGTTCGCACTTCCTCATTATCATAGAGAAGAAAATAAAGCGAATTTGGCGTGCTGTCCAGGGGACGAGCCGGGAGTACGGCGGAC
>JAUMHE010000051.1:11929656-11968628 GCA_032359235.1 Enteromius mattozi | reverse complement strand
ATATATATATAATTTATATACAGGTCTTTTATTAAACTGAATATAAGAAGTTGAGAAAACTCAAAAATCTCCTGAAGCTGGTTTCTCAGATTTGATTTGTGGCCAAACAATGGAGACAATTTTTTGTAATTCTGTGGAGCACTTCAAATGGTGCAGAAATGAAGCAGTACAATCCCTGATCCAACTGTATTTTGTACTTCTGTGACAGGTAAGAGAACTGGAGCCATTACTGTGTCAAATGGACCACAATTCTCTAGTGATATGGACATCTTCCAGTAATGCCCAGCGATCGGCTTTTAGTCTAGATGACATACAGCATCAGAAAGGCCGTGAGCCCTACAGCTCCTCGAAATATGCGTCTGATCTACTTAGCTTAGCCCTAAACCATCACTACAACAACCAGGTAAGTTCAACGTTACCTACAGAAAACTGTTTATTACATGGCATGTTTTATACCATAATTATTTATGATTATCATAACTGATTTAGTCATGAATAGCAGTGATCTGTTCACAGGGTTTGTACTCATCAGTGATCTGTCCTGGTCTGGTCATGACTAACCTCACCTATGGCATTCTACCATCATTCTTTTGGACTCTCATCATGCCAATAATGTGGCTTGTAAGTCCTCAATTTATGTAATTTTGTATATCAACACAATAATAGAAAAATCACATAAATTATGTTAATGTCCTTTCTCATCAGATAAGGATTTTCACCAACACTTTTACCCTCTCACCTTACAATGGAGCAGAGGCTTTGGTAAGTACCAGCACCAAAACAAACTTTCATATAGCATCATCAAGTTTAACAATGAATTGTACTCCATGAATTTCTTCCGAATGGTTCAACAGTGAAACTGTTAATGTTTCTTAGTACAAGGAATGGAAAAAATAAGTTAAGCCACTTTGATTCTAATAGTTTTTGAAGCTTAGTGTTGCATGTCAGATGGAGAAATGACTCGGTTCATTCAAGGTTGTCTGGGCCTCATCGCCTTCTCCTAGTGTCATTTTTCATCTATTGTTTTTTATTACGCAGTTTTGGCTGTTCATGCAGAAACCTGAGTCACTGGACCCGATGGCCAAATACCACAGTTTGACCTCTGGGCTTGGAAACAATTACACCCAACCACACAAGGTCAGAACTGACAATCAGGTTCTCTCACTTATCTTTTTTATGCCAATTTTAGTCTATTTTAAATAGCAAATGATAGGTTTTTAAATGCTTGGTGATTTGTTTAATTATGCAAAGGAATGCATGGACTTTATTGTTTCTCAGCTGTTGTTCATATACTGTTCATTACTGATACTGTCCATATTTGTTTTTTTTAGATGGATATTGATGAAAACATGTCAGAGGCTCTCTATGTGCAGTTATTACAACTTGAGGATACAGTGCGGAAGAAACTGAGAGATGAGGATGTAGATATCAAAGCAAATATAGAAACACTTTATATGAAATGATTATGATAATCTAGCATGGTTATGAACCACATCATGTCCATCACTTATGATTTTAGATTGTATTTTAATGCAATTAGCAGACACTTGCATTGCTATTGCTTTCCCTTGCAATCAAATGTACAACTTTGGCTTTGCTGTCACCATGCTCTACTGTTTGAGTTTGAGTCATAAGTATTGTGCAATTTATATTGGTTTTGTTGCAGTGCATTCCAAGTTGAATGGTTTTTACAATTGTAATTACTGTGAACAGTCAGCAAAATGGGACCACAAATCTGTCATGAATTTTTAGCTGTTTTTGATGTCCATTTTATTGTGCCCTCAAAGGGGTTTCTTCCAAGATGATCTGATTAATATGAAAAAAATATATTGTATATAGTATGGTGTCACTGCTGATAGATTTGGGCCAAAATCGGTACAGGCTGTGAAAAAGGAAACTGAACCTGCTCTTTTTAAATGAATAAAAATGTATGTGTGGAACTGTATATGTACATTTTATGATTAATAAATCACCTTAAAATATAAACTTAATCTGTATTGTACAGATCTTATCCTGTTCCTACAAACTAAATAAATAAACCATTTCATTTGTATGACAAACTCGCAGTACAGATACATATGTGCAATTTAGATTTTCTGCACAAAACAGAAATGTCTTTAAACAATTTATTAAACTACATAGCATTAAATCAGCCTATTATACATATCAGAAAGTAATGCTTGTAATACTCTGGATGAGAGTTGGCAATGTAGAGAGATTGCAGATATTGATGGGTCGCCATGGTGACGAAGATCATAAAGATGCACTTCCCTGTATTAATAAAGAAACGTGCATGCTTAAACCATCTTGACTTTGTATGTTTTGCAAATAAATGTAAAGATTTTTGAGCACAGGTAATACGACGATTTGTCAGTCTTACCTTTGTCTTGACGCTGGAGCCCTCTGGTTACACGTGCAGATATATAGGCTAGCTCTTAATGAAGCTTGAACATACTTTGCGATGTTTTCTTCAAATTAAACAGTATTAATCCACAATATAGGATGAAGCAATGTAAGTGCGTGTCGGTTCATACAGCATCTCGTGGCTGGTTAAATGTCTTGTAGGTATTGTGAATACCGGCTGAGCTGTCTCCACATCTTCAGGATCCGCAAAGATTTGTTGCAGAGGGACTTGTGAAAAACTGCTCGTGTCGTACTCTGTTTCTTCAGCGAAGCCGCTGAGTTTAGGGTTGCAGAATGCCCAGACCATGCCACAAAAGTACACAAAAAACGCTGACATCACCAAAATCATGAGCGCATAAGACTCAATCATCGCCTCCGTCACCACATTTGGCATCCTTGCACGCCGAAAAACGCTTTCTGCGATAAACCACGAATTGTAGTCAGTCAAGGGTCCATTAGCTGAATGTCCATCACAGCCGTCTTCTGTCCTCCTGCGCTCGAGCATCACTGCTTCTGCCTTTACTACAGTTTAAGGAAAGTTTAGCACTTCACTATGAAGCTTTGTCAATATAAAAGACATATGTTTGTGACAAGAAAAAAATTAGATTGCACACTGATGTTAACGGTGTGAGAGGATATGTGGAGAAGAACGCTGTTTTAATTTAGTATAATTTCATCCCTAATATTAGGCATATTACTGTGAGAAAATATGAACGTTAACAGTTCTCACAAATAAATTATTTGTGGTGGAAACTGTGATAATTGGACATTTTTGATTTGTAGCTTATACCAGTTTTGCTTGCTCTGAAGATGATTTCATAGCTAAAGTCAGTACAATTAAATGACTTTTCTACACTTTTTGAGTAACCTGAATAACACACAATACATTATTCTGCACACAAGTGATATTCACTTTAAATTTTCCCCTACATATTAGGGATCATTACAGATAAAATTATTCTTTATTGATTTTTCTGTTTTCTATTATTTCAGGCGAACCCCATCAAAGTTCACCATAAAAGTTTGTTTAGCGCATACCAGTGTTTGTTCACACTTAAACCGTGCAGCATAACTGCACAAATGTTTTAACTAAACCAAAGCTTGCCAAGTGTGAACACACCCTCACACAACCCCAAACCTGTCTGACTTCTGTGTAAAAGAGGAATTCTGAGAAATTTCACAATATTTTCCATACAGTGGAAATCAATGTTAACCAAAATAGCTTTAAGCAAGTGTGAGCATAGGTCTAAGACAAGGATATAACAATACAAATGTATACATAAAATCATTTTAAAGTAGTAAATAAAAGCCAGAAAGCAACTAAAAAAAGTTTCCAAGATAATTTTTTATGTGATCATGATCTAATTACTTATTACTTATTACTGTAACAACATAATCATCAACATATCCTACTTTAGCCTACCCTATTCACGCATTTCTAGGTCTTTAATTAAACTGGCAAGAGAATTAAAGCTTTGATCCTAATAATTAACTTGTGACATGACACATTTTTTATTTTTTTAATACAAAGTTTGCTGAATGACGTCTTTGATAGGGTTGGCCTACTCCAGTAGACCAAATCTAATTTGAGCTGTTTTGAAGACCAGTCATGGGGTTACATGACCTGACATGTGAGCTTGCAAGGGGTATTAAGGGTCTGTGTGAATCGGTAAAACACATTTTTTTATATTTTGTTAAAGAGAGAAGTTCATTCATTGGCAGTTATAGTTTTGACACGAACAAAAAATGAAGCGAAATATTTAGATTTATAAATCTTAACATAATTTTCTACAATAATCTACAATAATAGATCATTTCAATACAATGACAATAGAGAAACTAATCTAGTAAATTAAAACTATTTTCAGTCGTTTCTCTGTCTCTCTTTTCTCTAGAGTATATGTGACTACATGTCCCATACGACTTTGCGGTCAGAGTCCCGGATGTCTTTTACGCCGGAAGAGAAGCGCGAGTCTTTTCCAGCCATCTTGTGGCATCTCGCAGCGAAGTGCTCGCTCAAGCCCCGTAGAATCGGAGGAGAATCCTGCTGAAAGGGGGCCATCATGCCCGGACATCTGCAAGAAGGTTTCGGCTGTGTCGTAACCAATCGGTTCGACCAGCTATTTGATGATGAAGAGGATCCATTTGAGGTGTTAAAGCAGGCTGAACAGAAGAAGAAGGACGCGACCGCTCCTGGTGCCGCCAAGACCGCAGCGCAGGCTACAAAGCAGCCCAAAAAGGAGTCACAGAAAGAAAGAAGAAACCCAGCTCCCGAGAAGAAGGAAGAGACACAAGCTCCCGTTCCTCTCAAGAAAGATGGTAAACATGGCTTGCATTGAACATGTAATTTTCTCACACTTTTCTAGGCGAACAGTCTGCAAAAGGCGCTAGTAAGCCCATGAGGTCATGCACATCACTATTGTTGAACTGCCTGACGTCTCAAAAACTTTCAGCTATTTAGGCAAAAATGCTTGTTCGCTCCGTAACGTTACATTGTTTCTGTGTGACGCACGTTAGTGGAACCTGTTGCTGCTTAATTATTTTCTAGGTTCTTCATGAACTGCAGGCCTAAAGATAACCATCAGTTAGTTTGTTAAATGTCGGGTATATTTGTGCATTTAACTCGACATACTATTGAAAATCTCCCATTTAGTACTAAAAAACAGTTTATCGATAGTCCCTGAATACACATTCCGTTATCGCATGGCTTTTTATTAGCGTCGAGCAGCAGTGCAGCTCCAACCTCGTGTTTGAGGCAGCGGAGTCCGTCCTCTCAGACATGACACTCCCATTGAAAACTCTCCTATTGTTAGTCGCTCAACGCCGTTTTTTAACTTCATTACGTGCTTTACAATTGCGCCGGTCTTAACTATTCTGAAGTTAGGGCTGTCAAGAGTTTTTTTTTTTCCGGGTGTCAGTGGCCCTGACTGATCCGGATGAGAAGAGGCAGCGGCTCGTGAACAGGTGCGCGCGGGCGGGACGGCGGGCGCGTGACCAGCTGTTGGGTCGCGCGAGAGCGTCTATTTCTGTAGGTGGAGGGTGGGATCAGTCAAGAGGCGCAAACCATTATTATACAGACCCGCAACGTGGGGTTTATTGTTTTGCTAGTGTGAGAACTAAGTATAGAAAAACACACAAGTCTCCTGCGCAAGTAAAAATAATTTAAAAAAAAAAAACACTTTTAACCAGTCAATCTGAAGAGGTAATAGAATTACAATAACTAACCATGGTTTCATTGTTGTAAAAGTGTGGTAACCATGTTTTCTTTGAGTATTTAATACCATTTGTTTAACCACAGGTTTACTACAAGTACCATGGTTAATTTGGTGACTAGCATGGATTAACTATAGTAACCATGTTTTGATTTAATTTGTAGTGAAACCATGGTTAATTTTCTTAAGGAACAATAACATTAACTTTTTTGGATAAACTTTTATATATAAATGTGTGTGTAATATAATTCTTGGTCACAGATTCTGTAATTCAGCCTTTAGTTACACTAATGAAATGTAATACTGTTTCAGAGCAATTTTGAGGGTTGAGCGAATAATGACAGTTTTTGTACTTAAGCCCATTAAGTGAATTTTATGATTCAGATTAAGACAACACCTTTTTTTTTTCCTAGCGTTTTTCCCCCATCTCATTCATTATTGTTTTCTGTGATGCTTGTTCGTGTCAACAGAGTTGAATCATTATTGTGTCTGTTTTGCAGGCATAAGGAAAATGGGCCGCCGACCGGAGCAGCAGGGTCAGCCAGGATCCCAGCCTCAGGGAGGTCAGGGGGAGGGTCGTCCACCAGCTGACAGGCGGCCTGACAGGAGGCCACCACGTGAACGACGCTTTGACAAACCCGCTGAGGAAAAACCTGCTGAGGGTGGAGAATTCTCTGTGGAGAAGTGAGTTGACTGGCCTTTGTTTGTTTGGTAGTACATGGTAGATCCTTGAGGTTTTGTATTGAAAATATTTAATTCAAACAGAAGGATACTTTTGTTTTAAATGCTTTGTTTTCTCTCCTCTTCAGGTCTGTCGGTGACAGGCCGTTCCGGGGTCGTGGAGGTGCCAGAGGAGGGCGCGGAGGCCGGGGCAGAGGTGTGGGCAGGACTGACGGCTTTGACTCTCGTGGCAAACGCGAGTTTGACAGACACAGTGGCAGCGACCGATCGTAAGTCATTTGCATCCACATGCTAACTCCAAATGTAATGCCGCCCGTGTGACATATCAAAGCTAAGTGTTAATTTTTGTTTCAGCAGCCTGAAAGCAGAGGAAAAACGAGGAGGGAGTGGATCTCATAACTGGGGCACTGTTAAGGATGAGTTGAGGTCAGTGGAGCAACAGATCCATTGTCTGCCAGAAACGCAGATGAATTTGATTCACAGAATGGTCAGTTGGAGGTTATTTTGGTTCATTATATTAGTTTTGTGAAATTGCATGCATTCCTTTCCATTTACAGCGAGCTTGACCAGTCAAATGTTACTGAGGACACCCCTGAAGGAGAGGAGCACCCACCTGCTGACTCGGAGAACAAGTGTGTACACTTCAGCTCTAAATTAGCGCGGCGCTGCTGAGTCATTGCTTGCCATGTGCTGCCAGCACTGTTAGCAATAAGTTCCCACCTATAATTAAACAACAACGTAGTGTGTAACATTAGGATTGATTTAAGAACAATGGTTCTGTTAAAAGCACATTTACAATATTTACATAGCACATTTAAAGTTCCCTTCTTAATTGTAGTGGTTTTTAATTGATTCTTTAGGGTTAAACTAATTGGACAACACTTTTAGCTCAATTTTTATGTTGATGTTTCCACAGGGAGAATGAAGTTGAAGAGGTTAAAGAAGAAGGTGCTAAGGAGATGACTCTGGATGAATGGAAAGCCCAGCAGAATAAAGAGAGAGCCAAAGTGGAATTCAACATTCGTAAGGCCAACGAGGGAGCTGATTGGAAGAAAGGATACGTTCTGCACAAGTCAAAAGCTGAGGATGTAAGTAAAATGACAGCATGTGAGCTTTTTGTTTCAAAGCGTCCATTTGTTGCTGCATCCCAACCATTCATCAAGACAAGTCATGAGATATATATATATATATATATATATATATATTATAATTTATTTTATTTTATTTTTTTATAATTATTATTTGTAAGTAGCCTGGAAGTGTGCTTGAGGAACCTGATTGCTCTCCATGTTGTGGTATCATTATTTTAAAAGCACAACCTCAGTGTTTCTTTAGAAACACACAAGCCTTCAGCTTGTTTTTTAGAGAAGCTATTTCATCACATTCATTCTCATTTTGGTGCCTCAGTCCTTTTCAACCCAAATAAGAAATTAATAGTTATAAATCTCAAACTAAAATTTCAGTTTCATAGAAAAGGACAATATTATATCACAGAGCTGGATGATTCTGGATGAATTGAGAATCACAAATTGTTGTTTCATAGAGCTCAAGATACTAAAAGCTATATGACAATATTGTTTCTGTAGTCTGCTTAAGTGTTTAATTTGAACAGGTTAAGCATTTTAATGCATCTATTTAACAAATAACATTTATTTCACCATTTTTTAATATTCAAATTATGAATGATTCAGTGACTTATAATACTTGTTTCATTACTGGATGAATCGGCATTTTTGAACAAATCTCTTCAATTAATGATTCAGTGACATAATTTTTTCACATTCAGTCAGTTTTTTTAAAACTATACAATCAACACAAATGTTATTTGAAGCGCTAGTTACTTTCAAAAGAAATGTTCCTTTCTGAACTATAAACTTTCAGCCCTGTATTTCCGCAGTAAATATCTGCCCTCTGTGTCTCCCTAATTTAAACACCTGATCATCAGCTCATTAAGAAAGCTCTCCATGAACTCAAATGAGTATGTCAGATAAGAGAGACATGCAAAATGTGCAGAGCAGTGGGTCCCGAGGAACAGGATTGAAAACCACTGGTTTAGAAGATGCTGGCAAATAGTTGCCATTTGAAAATGGGTCAAACATGGGTGTTTGAATCGAGATCTGTTAACTGTGGCTCTATTATATCATATATACATGTTCTTTTTTTCCTGCAGGCCTCTGTTGATGATGCTGCTGGGGATCATCACTTTCGTAAACCAGCTAATGACATTACATCCCAGCTGGAGATTAACTTTGGGGACCTGGGCCGCCCAGGACGTGGTCGTGGAGGACCTCGAGGTGGCAGAGGAGGCCGTGGAGCTGGAGCTGCTGCTGCTGCTGCTGCTGCTGCTACCAGGCCACCTCGTGAACGCAGGCCAGACAAGGTACAGTCTCTTGATTCAGTTATGATTGCTGATTCATTGTTAACACTTGGCAGACTTATATATTGTTGTTGAAATTTTGGGGTCAGTAAAAATGTAAAATTAATTTTATTCAGCAAGTATACCTTAAATTGATCAAAAGTTAAAATAGATTTCAAACAAATGCTTTTTTGTTTGCATTTTAGTCATCAAATAAATTCTCATGCATCAAGATGTTAAAAACTGGAATGAGTGCTGAATTATTTTTTTTTATTCTAATTCTATTAATTTCACAGTATTACTGATTTTACTTTCTTTATTCAAATAAATGCATCTTTTGTGAGCAAATTAATACTTGTTTAAATACTTTAAAAAATTATAAAGTGCATGAAGATAAGTTTTGCTAGACAATGACTCCTAAAATTTTAATTGTTTGACTCCAATGGGCTGTTTTTCTTGTATCTGCTTCTTCTAGGCCGGTGGAGTGTCTGTCCCTAACGTGGACGACCCAGAGGCGTTCCCAGCCCTGGCTTAAGCTGCCCAGACGGCACGCTCTGCTCACCCAGGAGGATCACTCCTCCATGGGTCCTTGTCTACGAGGCTTGCATGCTAATGGATCCTTCAGCAGATGAAATGATGGAAGACTGTCATCCATGCCATTCACCCCTGAGGACTGATTTTACCTGTTTTAGAAAAAAAAAAGGAAAATGAAGAAAAAAAAAAAAAAAAAAAAAAGGACGGACTTCTTGCTATTCTGAAGCAAATTATTGGTCGAGGTTTTGTATTTAGAAATAAGGTAGCAGGGATGTTTTCATACAGTGTTTCTTTTTTGTTGTTTCTTTTTTTTCTCAGAAATTATGCATTGTTCATGGATACTTTTTGTACTGCTGCTTGAAAATATGCATTTCCAAAAATAGGTGTGAAGAGCACACTGGTTTATCTTAAGGTGTCCCGTAGCTTGCTTTATACACTGAAAAGCCTCAAAACAAGGCAGCCGTTTCAGGAGTAAGATCTACAAGTTAGTCTTTTAATTTGTAAAGGATACTGCATTTCTAAGGGAAACTATAGAGCATTTTGGTTCTGCTCATTGTAGAATTAAACACCTTGGTTCCCTGAAAGCGGGCCTTGAAACAATCTGGAATCATTGATTAAATGTACAGTTCATGATTCATAATCTAATGCCAAGATGTAGTTCCGATGGTTCAGTTGCACTCACCACAAAAAGTGTCTTTTATTGAATGACCACTGTAAAGTCCAACATGGTGTCTTTATGCCATTGACTCTGGTAACTCAGGATAGTATCATTCTTGTTACGCAAAGTTCCAGTGTAAATACAAGAAGCAAGTTTACACACCGCACTCCTGTTTACTGAAAAATGTGAGCCAGGTTATGGATAAATCCTGTTAGAAATGCCATTTTCTTTCTGCCCCATTGCTTTTACAACAGCTTTACTGCATAACTGATTTGAAAGAAACACCATCCTGTTCAGTGTGGAACAGCTGAGTGATGTGTGAATTCCTACCTGCTATTAGACCTCTGTCAATAATTAAAAGATGGTCGATTCATAAAGAGTAGTTGTTGTGTGGGCTTTTGACTTCAGAGATTATACTGCCTCAAACTTGCTGTTGTCTGATGTTGGTTAGTTTTCTTTTTCGAATTCTAATAGTGATGCTGTTTGCAAGTCTATTCTGGAAAAGCATTTGGCAGCCATCAGTAGGCTATGTCTGCTATTGTGGGCCATTCACATTTCTTTTAGAAAATGTTGAAATATAGTTTATTATTGACGTTTAGTTTGTGAAATACGCAGGAACAGCTATTTGTGACTGACTGGTAAAATGTCTATAGACCAAACTCATGTGTTGCCATCTCTCCATAGACCCATTTACTATTTCATTTTAAAGTAGTAACAGTAAACCACACAAATATTCAAAAAAAACAAAACCTTTTTTTTTTTTCTTGATTCTTTTACTTTAAAGGTCCACATGCAAATAAAAACTTTACATTAGGACAGTATTCAGCAGTGCTGATGACAAATCAGTTTGTCAAACATCTTGCATTAGAGTAGATATCAACAGAGTCTGCCTTAATATTGAAACTTGTGCAATATTTTCTTGATGTATTGTGAAAGAGTTGAAAGGTTACAGTGTTAAAGTTAGTGTTGGACAGCTGCTTTTAGTGGAAAAATTGAATTTTTGTAGAATACGGCCTTAAACCTTTACAACTTAAATTCGTTAAGTATCTGTAATCTTAATAAACTGTTAACAGTCTGTTAGATCATCTGTATTTCAGAGACAAGTAGCTGAGGCAGGCTGTGTGCTTTTTTTTTTTTAACCTCATATTTTTAAATTTAAATATAATTTGATCTGCCGATGAAGCCTCAGACTTCTCCAAACCCCTGGTCTGCTTAAACCAACTGCTTCCTTGAAATCAACTGCAGGCTTGCGTTCAGATCTGCTTTCATCCAATCAAAAACAGACAGAAGCAAGTCCCCCATTGTATCCATTTCACTTGGATGTTCATCACCATATGCAAAAAGGAAAGCTTTCGCTACTTCCTTAATATTGCGTCTTCAAAATGTCCAACATTAGTTTGAGATGCCCAGGTATGGCTAGGTTTCAGAGAAAAAGTTTGTCTTTCTGACTGACTATTGTTGGCATGTCCGGTTGTTATTTTTCAGCATCCGTAGTACAGTCACAGTTGGGTCAAAATTTTAATGCCTCTTTGAGAATCATGTGCAGTCCAGAAACTCGCTGCAGTCTATCTTCACTACATCCAGCGTCAGCTTCCCTCCAGTTAAAACCAGGGGCTCCAGGAAAGGGCTTTGTGTGCTTGGGAAGAATTCAAATTCATCCAAACCCATCTCATCCTCTTCATCTTCCTCTTCTCCTCCACTTATTGCACCATGAGTGGAGATGTAGTCCTCCATCATGTCTGTGATCCTGGTGATCTGCGTGGCATCAGAGGAGCTGGACTCCTGAGAGAAACTTTTGATGTAGGTGCAGACGAAGGGATAGGGAACTTCCTCCACCTCCACATTATCAGGCTCCTCATTCACGCTGGATTCACATTGGTCAAGGTAGAATATGAATTCACCCTGTACGGGAAGGGGAACAGATGTGTATTGGTTAATGAATTAAATTTACAGTTTATATTTACACCATTTTGGCCAACAAATCCAATTCCATATATAAACCAAATTACAGTAATCAGGTAGGTTCAGGAAAATGTGTTCAGTGTTTTTTTGTGACCAGTACAAATTTGTGGAACACAATATGTTTTTTTCTGCTCTTTACAATATTTTTAACATGTAAACATATACAGTAAACCTTGTGAAGATGGGATCTTTGTTTTGCATTATGCTAATGATTTCTGGATCTTTAAAAATGCATCTTGAGACTCCGCCTTCCCATGTGTCCAAATATACCTACTTCCCTACTATACAGGAGGCAAAAAACTGTTGGCCTATATGAAAAAAGTAGTATGTCCAAATTCAATTAATTTAACAGAATTCAAAAAAGTTGACGAAATACATTCTTGACATTCTAAAACAAATTCTTAGGTACTGCTTTTATACAACAGTTCAATAAACAAAAGGTTAATATTGAGTAACCTACATTTTAGTGACAATATTAATATTGAAAATATTTTTTTTTTTAACAAATCGCTTAATTCAATGACTCACTCATAAAGACATTTTTGTTGAAATCCAAGAGCTTTTCGATCACATTCAAGGCCCAGGAACGTTGTTAAAGTAGACCATGTGACATCAGTGGTTCAACCATAATTTTATGAAGCTACGAGAATACTTTTTGTGTGCAAAGAAAATGATTCAGTAGTTTCTTCACTTCCGAGTCAGTCTTCATTATGCATTTGTGTGGTGCTACAGAACCTGATTTTGCTGAGTGCGACATGTTCCTGGATCAACATCTTTGTTGACCCTGAAACAACAATGTGATTAACAAATCAGATTTGAAGAACCAATTTATAGTTTTTGTGAAGTTAAGGCTTATAAGCAGTGTTTGGTGATTGTACATCACCTATCATAAGGGGTTTAGGTGTAGAGATTTAGTCAAGACAAAATTTTTGGATTAAAATGAACACACTGAACTGACTACTTTCTTTACTACTTTCTTGGCCTTGAATGTGGTAGTTGTGTTGCTGTCCATGCAGGGTCAGAAAGCGCTCTGATTTCTTCAAAAAATATCTTAATTTGTCACTCATAATGATGTAACCTGAAAAAAGATCCACTGAAAAATTCCCTCCAAGCAAGCGGGCTGAATGAAGAATCCCAGTGCTATTGGACTATATATCAGTCCTGTATATTGGACTGTAGGTCAGCTGCACTAACAAAGCCATTATGTTAAGTATTTGGGTTGGTCACACACACTACACTTTTCATTCCATTCATGTGCATGAGAACTAGAAATGGAGACTGGAAACACAAGCTCATGCAAAGAGGTTTTGCATTTCCAAGCATTTCAAACGCAGGTTTGGTGAACTCTGACCTGCAAATTAGTATCATGTGTGACCATTAGAATACCGATACATCATAGCATGACCTTTAAAAAGAACAAGCTTTAAAGCTGCAAGTTTGCAGCATTGCAGGAAAGTGGAGTGTTTGGATTTACTACTTTTTGAAAAGGACAAGCATCTGAAAGAATTTACTGTAGTCCAGTGTTACCAACCCTTAACCCTCATAAGGTCCTCATTTCCTGTTTACAAATAGGGTCTTTGGGGTCAATATGATTTTTTATGACATCAGGATTTTGAGTGTAATTATGAAAAATAAATACATTTTTAATGATACAAATAATATAATTTTTTTGTTTACTTCTCATCTATACATTAATGCTGTGTTTTTGGCAATATTAAGTATTTTGGGACCTATTTACCACAAAATTTCTCAACTACATTTTAGTTTGCATGTGAAATATTACTTTTTCATAGAAAAATCACTTACATGATGGCCTAAATGTTATTTAAATTGTTTCTGGATGTTGACCTAGGTGTTGGGTGTATAATTGTGCCATCTTTGGTTAGAGATAAACCTATGGGGGTTACAGTTTAGGAAATAATTTGTTATGACCAGTAGAGGGCCCATAGAGAGCCATTCATTTTTACTGGTAATGGCCAACTGCTCATATCAAAACTACTGTGAATTTCTTTCTGAATTTATGTATATATTACCATTAGAAAAGACATTAAAAATAAATGTGTGTGTGTGAGAGAGAGAGAGAGAGAGTGTGTGTAAGTGTGTCTGTGGCAAACATACCTATGTAAGAGTATGTGTGTTTGTGTGTGTGTAAATGTGTGTGTGCGTAAGTGCGTGTGTGTGTCTGTGTGCGCGTGTGTATGTAAGTGTTTGTGTCTTTGTGAGTGTGTCTTTGTGTGTGTGCGCGCATCTGTGGGTGTTGGTGTGTGTGCCCATGTCCGTGAATTAGGTCCCACCACTTCACATCTTTGTTCTGCATCTGTGGCTGATTTTATTTGCCACATTTTATAAAAATACTCTCTGTCAATCCAGTTGGGTAGTCATACATGTGTGTGTTTGTGTGTGTGTGTGTGTGTGTGAGCATTAGGGTTGCCACTTTCAACGAGTCAAAATAAGGGACACCCATGCATGAAAAGTCGCTAGGTGTCGCTAGATGACGTCATATGTCAATTTGCATATTCATTACGTCAGTGCGTCATATTATCTTGCTTCTCTGTGGTCACATAATGTTATTCAAAGAACCCTAATTCTCAATATAACTGTATCACTGAAATAGTGATTGAAATGCACCCCATTATTAAACTAGCTCTGCTTTACAAAATGTTAATCTGGATTAAAATCCAGAAACCAAGTACACATAAGATATGGACAATGGCTATGCTGTGATTTTGGCTATATTTGCATGTAAAATAGAGTTAGAAGCAACATAATATATATTTTAACTGAAAGCTGTGCTCCTCTCAGCCGCTCGCTGAACAGAACAGACACAGAGAGAGGACTGCGCGCGCTGAGAAAACAAGAGCTCGAGCTCGCAGTACTAGAGACTCGCTGAGGTTTGTCCAAGAAGTCGCTAGATTTGTCGCTAGTTGCTTTTTTGGAAAAATGTCACCAAGGGGGTCTGAAAAGTCACTAAATATAGCGTCAAAGTCGCTAAATTGGCAACACAGGAAAGGAGGCATCTTTATAAAATGCGTGTGGGATGATTTGCATGAGACGCTGCTTTAAAAAAATTATAAAAAAATACGGGACAAAACCCGTCCCGTATTGATTCAAAACGGGACGCGCAATTTCATTCTCAAATACGGGACGATTCCATATTTTAAAGGACGGGTGGCAACCCTAGTGAGCATGTCTTTTGTACATTGCATTTGTACCCTAGTCCTAGACCTTCTTTTCTGTGTGGAAATTTTCAGATTTATGCTGGGTTTAGTGATTTTTTTTTTTTTGACAAATGAAAAAAAAACCTTTTTTTTGCATTTCCCATTCATTTAGAAAATTACATACCTTCAGAAAGACCGAATCAAGTCCAGTTTTTTTTTTTTTTTATGTGAATATAGATGGAAAATTATGAAACGTCGCAAAATTTTATTCCACTGAGATGAAGGGAAACATTTTATTTTGTTAAGGAAAGTTGCTTTGGGTCATACTGACCCCAGAAACCTTATAGGAACAATCCACTATTTTTGAAGGTCTTTTTCCAATTCCCCTAGTGTAAAACAGTTGAATTTTACCGTTTTCAAATCCATTCAGCCAATCTTTAGGTCTAGCGGTAGCACTTTTAGCTATAGTTTAGCATAGATCATTGTATCTGATTAGACCATTAGCATCTCCCTCAAAAATGAGCAAAGAGATATTTTTCCTATTTAAAACTTGGTTCTTCTGTAGTTACATGTACTAAGATGTACTACCGTACTACATGTACTAAGACCAACAGAAAATTTAATAGGGCTATATGAATAGAATTTATGAATACAGTTGAATGGGATTTTGAAGCTGCAGTTTGAGGAAGGGATTATTATTCTTCTGCTGTCCTCTTGTGTTCCACAAAAGTCTTATTGGATGAGTAAATGATAAATTTTAATTTTTGGGTGAACTAGATGTTAACCTAACCCTTAAATGCTAAAGCTTGCCTTGGTGCCCATGAATGCAGTTATAGCTCACTTGTTTTGAAAATACAGCATGGCTTTCAATAAATTTACCTTGTCATCAGTGTATGTCTTTGCACATTTGCTGTTTGCTGGATCTGGAATAATAGGCATGAGACACTGGCAACAGCATAAGAATCTATTGAGTAGAACAGACATTGCATTTTAAATCACAATACAGCCTTTTTGTTTCTGTAGAATTTAAAGCATTCTGCTGCTTCTTACCTTTTCTGGACGGAGTTGAACTGACAGAAGCACAGGAGGATTAGACAGGCCAAAAGTATCGCTCCACCACCCAAGATCACAAAAGACAGCGTTTCCTCAGCTGAAAGAGAACAAGGTCAAACTTATCAAATGGGTAACAAACATCTTTTTCACAAAAGTGCTTTTTTAAAAATGGCAAATATTTGGATTAAAACCCAGCATATGATTACTAAGGTTATTTTTAGTATTATAATCTACATAAACACATACGGTCTGATTGTGTGCAGAAGGGGAGATCAGCTCCTTTGGGTCCCTCCCCAGCTTCAGTCCAGGCAGTGACCCACAGAATGTAACATTGTGCTGGTGACAGACCACTGATAACAAACTGTCTTTTTGGATGCTCTACACCTGCAGCCAAAGTGTAGCACCATATTAGAAAACTCCTAATATCAGTTTATTTAGCATTGTTATTGATGAAAATCCCACGTTTGTGAAATCTTGGGAGCCAGCAGCAAATATTGTATCTGTAAACATTTATCCACCAATTAATGGTTGATTAAGGCCTTACTGAAATTATAAATATCTTCCTTCAAATTGTCCTTCAAGTAGACAGTGTATTTTTTCAAACAGCCTCTTCTCTTCCTTTGAGCGATTTCGGACCATGTCACATTCAAGGTCTTGCTCTTCTTCGAGCAAAGTTGAGGAACTGGCCCCTCTTCTGGAGCTGTAAATTATAGGCACAGTGATTATGATAAGGAGAGTCATGCATTTTTAATTATATTCTCACCAGGGCTACATTTATTTTTGATTAAAAATACATAAAAAAAAAGCTTCTTTATTAGTTAAATATTTAATAGTTCTTTTCAGTTCTTCTACTGAAACTGCTTATTTATATATATATATATATATATATATATATATATTTTACCTCCTTTTTTTTTAATTATTATTTTATGTATTTTGTTTCTTTTTATTGTCGTTGTTTTGTTTGGTGTCTGTTTTCCGAAATCTAAAACTAGTAAAAAAATACATTCCAAAAAATGAAACACTTCTTAATGATCAATGTTAAAAAAACCCATCTGTTTAAGATTTTTCATTAGAACAGCATTTAAAAAATCTTAATCTTTCTAAATCTTTTTTAAATGTTTTACTGTCACCTTTGATTAATTTAATGCATCATAGCTGAATAAAATGTATTTTCTTCAAAAAAAAAAGAAAAGAAAAATGATTGACTCTTTTGAATGCAAACTGCATTAAGAATAAACCTGATTGCCATGTGGAGATGCCTTTAATGGATGCCATTTTGAGACCAGATGATCGCAGAGCGGTCACTGCACCATCATAGCATTCTTGAGGCTGCAGACCTGGATAGACAGCAGAATAAAAGGTACAAGGAGGAGATTAGCTACTTTTATTACAATTTTAAACAATTGTTTTTTACTCATACCATTAAATTCAACTTGCCTGTAATGTTAGCTGTGGTATCCACCACTCTAATCCACTTAATCGCCTCTATGTTTCCAACTGGATACCAATGCACCACATATTCAATGCCTGCAATGGCAGGCTTTTGCCAGAAGAGGGCAACACTGTGACTATTTAATGGCCTGAGTCGCATAAAACCTGAAACCAGACCTGTAAATAAAAAGCACAGCTTAACTTGCTTGTTTTGACCACATATGCATTGAATTTAGTGTCTTTTCATTAAACCACAGTTATTTGGCTAAGCATTGCTAACACATCAAAAACCATATGCTTACCTGGAGAATGTAGATAAATAAATTTGTCAGGAGATTGACCCACTGAGTTAATTGCGGACACTGACACAGAACAATTAGAGCAGCATATTGTCTTATTTCTCCTGGGTGGATCAGCGATGGTAGAGTTAATTGCCGTTTGATTCCGGACACTTATATTATACTTCTTAATTTCTCCCTTGGCATCTAATAAATTCAATTCCTAAAACAAAGTGAGCATAAATATAAAAGCAGCCTTTATCAGCCATTAATGACATGAGGCACAAACATGACTCTAAAAGAGACAATTCTCAAATCCATCATTTCCTCTAAGCCCCTACTCAGTTTTTTGTAAACTGAAACTGTAGACTAACTTTTGGTTTCAGACTAACAGTGTGTCTGTTTGGGACGATGCAATTCACACAAACAAGCCATCACTTAGTGGTGGTTTGACATTTAAGGGCCTGTGTGAATAGTAAAGTACAGGGGGAGGGGATTGTGTAGCGACATGTCCGTAGCATGTACACCGCTACATAAAATATTAATAAAAAATATGTTACGTACCTTCCAAAATATGTGGAAACAATTGCTGTTAGATTGTGAGAGTTTCGGTTCTTTAAGGTACCAGACGTCAAGCACCTTATCAGGAGCTAAAAAGAGAGAAAGTAAAAGAAAAACCGTTCAGTCATGCTCTTTTTATTTGACTTGGCATATAAATTGAGTAAATAACTGATTATCCGTATATTGTGGGGTGTATTACTATTACAATCTCCACATTTTTTTTAAGTCACTAAAAGTCAGTCAAATTTGAGAGTCTGTTTTGTGATCATTTCCCAACTAATCCAAAAGTTAATTTAATCGGCCACAACTCAAGTTTGCTTTAAATAGTTTTGCCACAGTATCTCAGGCACCTGAGACATGCTGACAAAAAAGTGACTGTCCTACGTCAATGCAGTCAGCTTATCTAACACCATCACACATCTGAAGTACTCTTTCCAGTACAGGCGTAACTACCTACATTCATTTGATCCCTCTTATGCTTTCTGTTGACTTTAATAGAGAAAGAAAATAAGCAGCTTACAATAACGACACCGGAAAACCGCCTTTAAAATTCCATAATTACAAAATGTGACTAAATGAAGGTCCCTACAAGTAATAGATTTCATAACTTACCTTCTTCTTTGGTTTTTACTTCCTTTGGTTGACTCCAGTCACTCCACAGACCTACTCTATGGTCAATTTTCCTCCTGATCTGGAACTTATAAGTGGTATATGGCTGCAGTAAGGATATATTCAATATGCTCTTAGCATTAGTCTGCGGAGAAAATAAAATATAATGTGTTGCTTTCGAGCAGATGTTATATCTTAACTATGAAGGTTTCTCTGGTTTACTGTTAAAGTGTCTGTCAAGAATCTTTGAAATTCTTATGTAAAGACTGTATTAAAAGGAAAGGAAAGCGATATCATGTTCCTTCTTTAGTGAAATGCAGAAAGAGAACATGTGAAAATGCATAAAACAAAAGTAAGCAGAGTTTTAAAGTTTAAAAAGGTAGTGCTGCTTAATATTTTCTATAGAAACTGAATTTTTGTTTTTTCAGGATTCTTGAATCAAAATGTAAAAATGCTGTTCGTTTTATGTATATCTTCATTCACAGTCAAATACAACATGCCATCTATCAATGAATCACACACTGTTTGATGTCACTGATGCCAAACGGCATTCAGAATTTCCCCATTTGTGTTCCAAGGACACAAGGGTGAGTAAATGATGACAAACGTTCATTTTGTTTGAACTATCCATCATCTAAGCACGCAAATGGAAAAAGAACTTTCACCACACTTTCATTTTTGGATCTCTAAACATATGTCTTCATTATAATGACAATGCTTTGCATTCCTGCAAAGCTGGTTGTCCTGTGCTGTATGGAATAGTTACTGACATAATTTTATTTTTATCTAAAGACACATCAAGAGGTACATTGTGCGAAGAGCAACAGTCAGCAGTTCAATTTCCTAACTATAAGGATTGAGAAAAACCCCTTTCTTGACATTTCTTACTCCAGGTTTGAGTCATTATGGAGGGCTTGTGGTTTGACGACCAAACTAATCTGTGAGGTTTTGTGGGTTTTGTCGTGTCATCATGAATCGACCCGACTTTGCAACTCTGCATTTTTATTTATCAGCTTTACCAAGACGAGATGACTGATAGGTCTGCAGGTACAGAGAAGTGGCTTTGAGTCTGTATACCACTTCAATCTGATTGTAACCCAACAATTAAACCACATTTTTTCAATCAGAAGCTTTACCGTGTTCCAGGTGCTCCAGATCCCATTCACTGTACTGTACTGAATTTCAACCACGTTCAAGCTGTGATTGTCTGTGCGTAGGTTGCACCATCGAGAAGAGCAGCTCACATTAACAATTTCAGGCTTTGAGGGTTTTACTGTAAATAAACAGAGAAGCAGCGCATAGTCTGCACATTACTTCACAGCTGAAATGCAATTCAAATTATTTTTGGTGTTAGACGAAGTCAAGATAAGATTTTTTGCTAAAGCTGTCTGTAATAATAACGTCAATAAGTGGGTTGGTGTAAAAACAACCAATTCTACCAATCTGACCTAATTTTTATTCTTTGGAATCCCCCTACCCACAACACTTCTTGCTAAGAAAGCACAACTTATAAACACTAAATTCATCTTTAGTGTGGATCATGTGTGTCATAAATAGCCAAAAAATGTTTGTCCTCGGTTTTTTTATTTTTTATTTGTAGTTTTCTAGTTTTAGTGCAATGGTTCTCTAGATGTGTTTATTTTTTTAACTCAAGACAAAACAAGCAAGCAAACAATCTGAAACAACTAAACCAGGATTAACCTGGATATGAGAGAGCTTTGTTGTGAAAGTATGATATCTACAGATAAAATCACAAATATTTTTTATAATGGATGTATTTTTTAATTAGTCCAAGCACAAAAATAACTGAAATAAAAAGAATTTAACAGGAAGAACTTATGAATAAATTATTTTAAAATGATTAAGAACCACGTCTTTAGAATTTTGCAAGAACGAAATCTCACCCACACACTGTACTGACTGGCTTTGATTTGCATCATGCAGTATTTCTGCTTTTGGCATGGACAGAAAAACTGCTTGTAATATAATTCTTATTATTCTTAATATTATTATTTAAGGATGCAGCAAATGTAGAAAGCACTAAAAAAGAAGACTTCACAAAAATGTATTCAGTTATATTATTAATGGTTTCACTCTTACTGATGTTTGAAATGATGAATTTTTAGAATTTTTTTACCTATATTTCTGAGGATGATGATGTGGGGGTCTGAGGTTTTGAAGCCCAGGCTATTAAAGACTTTGAGTGACACAGAGAGCTGTGACGTTATTGAGCTTTTGATGGGGAAGGTGGAGTGACAAAATCCTGTAGAGTTCATAATACTCGTATAGACAAGTTGGGGGTCATCTTGAATCCTGAAAAAGCACAGGGAAATCATCAGTAACACAAGACCTTTACGTATGTCTCTGCTTTGGGTTATATCTATAAATTTAAAGATCCTCATTGTAAAGTTGATTTGACTAACCGTAACTGACAGGTGGTGTCGATTATGGTACCCCTTCCTGTTGTCCAAATGCAACTAATGTTGCCAGATTTTAATTTCTGAATGCAGGTCAGATTTTGTGGAACATCTGGAGGGTCTGGAAAAGAAGCACATGACTGTGTCATGCATGAAATTTCACTTCACAGTTTCAAAGTTTCCACCCTTTCCAATTTAATTAGTTTCAGTAATTAGTTTTAAATCCTTTAATTCTCCACTAAGACTAGGTGTCTTTATTTTGCATCTCTAAAAGACATATTTCTAGTAAAGTTGAATAATGTCTCATGATATAAGACAACCTTACCACACCTTTTCAGATTTTTCCAATTATTTAAGATTATAATTAAAATGTCATATAAAGACTTCATTTTAGCTGATTTCAGAACTGAGAATAACTTGGAAATACATAGAAATAGAACTATAGAAATGTAGTGATCCAGAATTATGTGTGTGGGAACTCTGAAATAAAGACATGTTATAGAAAGTTACAAGCTTACATCCTGGTTGGATGTCAATTCCACATGGTTCTGGGTTTCCATTACACAGGCAGCTATAGGTGCTCGGCGCTGTTAAATTCACAACATCCACGGACACCTCACTTGAATTGGGGAATTGTTTATATTCAATTATTTTCCCATTCCGAAACATTTGTTTGGGGCATTGCTTGTTAAAGATGCAGGAGAAGGTGAAGTTGGATCCAAAGAGGACTTTTTCACCTTTGCTTGATCTTACAGTGCACACTTTTCCTGCAAGAAGAATGAATACAGAGGAAGCAACAAAAAATAAATTCACAGGATATTTGAACCCAGTCACAAGGAAATGCGTATCAATGGCATGATTTAATTTTTTATGTGCTATTTATATGCAGAAACTGACTTTGGCATGCATGTGTTTAATGTGCATATAATTTGCAGTTTTTGCCTGCATATGACACATACTTTGTTGCGTGCATGTAATACAAATTTTGGTATACTGCGCACCCCTAAACCTACCATCTGAGTATAATATGCATGTCAAAGTCCATTTTTGCGTATAAATAGTATGCCAAAAGAAACAGAAAACTGTGCCATTGAAACGCACATTTATGAATGCACACTTATTTGGAAAGAGATCTAATTATATATTTGCACCTGGGACGTAATCATCATGGACATTCCTCCATACTCCTCAATATTCACAACAGCCAATCATCATGCTTATTAATGGTAATTTCTTTAATTATTACATTTTGTCCACCAAAATCCTATTGTTTTTATATTCTTAGCTTTTAATAGTGTTGTATAACAACTAAATTAAAACCATGACAAATTCAAATACAAATTTGAACAATGATGCCAAATGTTTCATACACATTTAAAAGCATGTCTAGTTTCAAATCCACATTCTCACGCTTATAGGTTTTGATATTTAGATATCATGTACGTTTCTTTAACTATAGACAGTTTTGGTCCTAAGGACTCTCTTTGTCATTTATTTTATTTGTAATAATAATAATAATAATAATAATATTCAACTGTCAATAAACATGCAACACCACAGAATTCTGACATTTTCTTTTAAACGTCATGGTGACACATTCCCACCACTTCATCAAATGATGTAGGCTAGGCTACTTGTTTTTTTTTAATAACAATCTAGAAATTACAATGACGCGGACAGCTTTTGAACTTTTTTGCAGTCTTGCTAAACCTAATTTTATCACTCGCATTAAATAACACCATTTTATTTTCATGCTTTTTAACGTTTCCAAGACCTTCGAATAACGGGAAAAGGTCGTTTGTTGGAATACAAGTAAAATCCTGGCCCATAAAATTGCCTAAAAAAACCCCGTAAATTGAAAATAATTATGTCATACCTCCATGTGCACTTGTAGCCAGGATGAAGCACAACATGACGAGGATCGACCACGTACATTCAGAAGACATCGAGCTCAGTGCTGGAGATCACACAAACTCACAAGACCCTCTGTGGACAACAATTCATCATATTTTAAGCTTCACATTTACTTCCTTATTGAGACATTCAAGTCACTTTTTAGACAGATGGAAAAGAACGTGTTCTACAACAAACGAAGCTATAGCTATAGTTAAGCAGTATACACTACGATAGCAGAGCGTTTGTCACGTCGCGTCAATGTCGCGTAATTTTGAGACTTGAAGACTTGAATGGTTTATCGGTTAAAGTAACACTTTTAAAGATACATTTGGTGATAGGCTATATAACATATCCTTATACTTACCCCTGCCCATGGGACAAAACTGTTCGGTGTGGTCATTTGTCCTGGTTGTGGGTTTTAAAGTGACAGTTAAGCCGTCAAGCGCATCTCCTCCCTCTCCTGTTGAAGAACTGAGAGCGCGCGACGTCTTGTGTGATTTGCGTGAACTGGAATGAGTAACGAGCGCTCGTGACATCAGTAACTTGTGCACTCTGTGTAGTACAATAGGACACAGTTAGTCAGGAATGTTTTTATTCACGTCTGTAATCTGAAGTACAGATGAGAGTAGATATAACGCTCACTGCTGTTACGCAGTGCATTTTGAGGTCTGTAAAAACGTCATAAATGATTATTTAGCTACATTAATAACATCACTGACCTCATAGATTAGAACTTCATTTTACTAGCCTATTATTTTAACCATTTTTATTTCTTCATTATTTTTTCACTTCTGTTTATGAGATTAAAAACATTTCAATTATAAATAACAGAATAATTAAAACAACTAACTTCATATTAATAGGTTACAGTTCATTTAGCAATTTTTTTTTTGTTTTGTACAGTGTGGTTAACTTAATATTTTACCAAAAGAAACCTAAAGTGATTTAATATTAATTTACTGCATTACAGAAATAATCCATAAATAACCTGCCAAAACAAATAACAATGATGTGCACTCTAACAGTTAAATAAAAGTAGCAGATAATCTGCAAGCAATGCACATACAATTATTGTATTAACACAATAACATAAATCAGGGGAAATAATAAACTATACCTGCTTATTCATAAAGAATATGATTCATATTATTCATATAGAATATTATCAAGAGGCTTCAACCATTAATGCTTGAAAAATCCAAAACACCTTTCCCAGCCTTGCATATTGGATGTTTCCTCTGATCCAAAGCATCTGCTATCAAGTGCAATATTTGGCAACACTACATTATTTTACATTACAAGCATTCATATTCATAATGGGACAAAATAGGTGCTTTTGTAAGGTCAGACTGCCCACCCACCCTTAAAGTTCCCACACATCATCTCGAAAGGTGTAATTCAGTACCACAATAATAGAGTGGAATATTTGTGCAGAGAGAAGTACTATACGAATGAGTTGATGACGTCTCCTCACGTGTGAGATCTTGAACCATATTCTTTAAGGGTGACATGAGAACTTTCTCAGGAAGTTTTAGAAACAGCTTTGCGGTGCAGGTGTCTCTGCAGGATGGTGTGTAACAGAACCAAAATGAACCTTGTGAGACTCACGGGCTAATGGTATAAATAACATGTCAACAAGGTTAACAAGGTTATACATGTCAAACACAGCTTTGCAAGTTTTTAATATGTTCTATCCTGCATCTGACCGTGTCAAAGATTAGACAAAGCAGTTATATTCCCTCTACAAAAATTTATATACATCCGATTTTATTCATAAAGTGATTCGTAAAAAGCATTTTAAACAAGAAAATCTCCCTCTAGAAAGTATAGACACTCCAAACTTACCACTATTACTGTAAATTAGCACTGAAATATAAAGGTGTGGTTTCTGTTCACTGAGCTTTGAAACACCTGCAGTTGTGGTACAAGAAATGTAGTAGTTCCTTTAAAATATCATACTTTTCTCCTAAAATCTATATTTAGTGGGCCAGCATACATTCAGGAAGTCATTTTTGAGCATGAGCAGAATGACATGCATGTGCACATACATACATTATATATATATATATGCTTTAATGGTTTTTATACTGTACAATTTGTATTTTCAATCCCCTTACCTTAACCCTAAAACCTACTTCTCACATAAAACTTAATTTATAAGTTTGTTTCCTCATGGGAATTAAAATTTACATTACTATTCTCGTGGGGACATTTGGTCATTATAGCCTAGGGAATACACAAATATATATAGTTTCTCATCCGTTGGTTTGCCTCAGGTTATTAAATTTCCTTTCACATCTTTAAACCTTTGTTAAATAAAATACTTGTCTTCAGTATTCATATTTGATCTTATGACCTTTCATCTCAATTTTCCTTGAAAAGAAGTACACATTAGCATACTTTTACTGAAATAATTTACTTTAAGCCACAGGTTCCACTTCTGGTGGTGCACTTCCGTCTATTCCTTTAAAATAATATGATGTTTAATTGCATGTTAATTAAATGGTATTACGGTTTAAATTTACATTTAATGTGATTAGTTGAATGTAAGAGTTCTTTTTTTGGTCCACGTAAGTAGGACACTTTATGCACTTTAATTGTATTTGTTTTGACTGTGTTTAATTGTGTTAAGTTGTGGTAATAATGAAAGTGTTTAAATTTTTTTTGTCAAAATACATACTCTTAACCAAATTTATAGTTCATTGACTATTTTACATTTCACACAAGATGCTGAACTTGCGTAATTTGTTAACTCTTTACTTTCAAGCACCAGATAATATGCAGTATAAGATACTGTAAGGATAAGTATATTCTTAAGAGAATTTGCAAACACTAGTATCGCAAAAACGACATACTTCACCTTTAAGCGGCTTTTTATTTAGTTGTTATTATATCATCTCCAAGTGTTATTTTTTTAATACACTTTTGAGATGTGAAGTACACTACAAGTGCACATTCAGTACAATTAAGCAGAAAAAAGTGCAGTGTGTCATGTGTCCTTTCTTTTGTGTCAAAACAGCATCCAAGAGTTTTCAAATCAATCAGAAACATACAGTGCAGCTTAGTTTAGACACTATCCTCAGAGTATGTGGAAACCACAATGTGATTTAGATGTATTAAAGCCACATTATTAAAGCCACACTATATATGCAGACAAAATCACTTTAAAAAATGCTTAATGCTTTATGTACAAAATGATGTCATGCAAGATCCTGTAAATGTTTGTGTTTATGGCCAAATCACATCCATGCAAATGTATTTCAGACATACTCTTGTGGCATGACATTTGAGTGTCTAACCCTCTTCTGGAACTGAAAGGCCTTGTGGGGAGTATGGACTGGAATTATAGACAGGCCCTCTGAAGCAGCTCTCCAGATCATTGGGTATTACAGTTTGACTTGTGAAAGTGCTCTGGTCTGTATCTCCTGTTTCTGCAATCTTCTCATTCTCTTCAACTCCTCCATCTTTATTGGAAGCTGTCTTAGGAGGAGCAAGGAGATCTTCAAGAATGCCTAAAGAGCCCAGTGCTCCATCCATAGCTAAGAAGCTATTAAGACGTCCATGTATGACGGGAATACAGGTTAAATCCCAATTGAAGTCATTATGTGATGGTGACGCCAAAAAAGGGAACTGCTCCTCCTCCTTTAGCTCCTCATCTATAGTCTCAGAGAAGTCTTCATTTCTCTGTGAAGCTGTCAATAATTGAGGTTTATAAGGAGAATCGATGCAAAACAGATTCGTTGTGGGTGTTTCTCTGACATGAAGCACAGTTGGATAAGAGTCTTGTCTCTCCAAAGACAGACTGACTTCCTCAATGGGAGTTAAGGGAGGATCGTTGTCTCCAGGAAGACATTCCCATGGACCATGGCTGTCATCCTGAGAGCAAAAGAAATGGTGTTAACAAATATGGAGATGCAGTATAAAGCTCCTGCAATTCAACCTCTAACATTATTTCTGTTATTGTTAACATTTGGATCATAATTTTAATGCATAATATGTTAAAGGGTTAGTTCACCCAATGAACTAATCATGAAATGAAAATTCTGTCATTATTACTCCCACTCATGTTATTCCAAACCTGTAAGACCTTTGTTCATCTTTGAAATACAAATTAAGATATTTCTGATGAAATCAGAGAGCTTTCTGATCTTTTATAGACAGCAATGCAACTGAAATCTTCCCAGGACCAGAAAGGTAGCAAGGACATTGGTTAAACAGTTCATCTGACATCAGTGGTTCAACCGTAATTTTACAAAGCAACAAAAATGGTTTTTGTGCTCAAAGAAAACAAAAATAACTTTATTCAACAATTCGTCCTAGAATGTGTTAATTCTGTTGCTGTCTATGCATGGTCAGAAAGCTCTTGGATTTCATCAAATGTATCTTAATTTGTGTTCTGAAGTTGAACGATGTCTTATGGGTTAAGTAATTAATGACAGAAATTGTATTTTTGGGTGAACCATCCCTATATGTATAATCAAGATTATTAGTGGTTGTTCATACAGTTTTCACATTTCTGCATTCTGCTTTTCTCCATTACATTGTTCGTGTGAATCTAATCCATGATGGTTTTTAGCTTGTGTGGTCCACTTTTTCATTTTTTTTTCAACTTTTTTACAGCCCCATTTCCAATAGCTTTGCATAGCCACCAGTTAGTTTTGACAAAAAACTCTGGGTAAGTCCTCAGAAAGGTTAAAACCCACTTCATAACTCTGTGATCGTGTTAAATACTGTTTTGTTTTGATGGACATTCAGGATGAAATTTCAGCTACTGTGCTTCGTTGTGGGGGAAATTCTAGCGGAAATTTTTCTTCCGAATATTAAATGTTTTGTATTTTTAAAAGGCCTGCTTTTTTTGCAAAACAGGATACCGCCTCAGTACTGCTATTCTAAAATACAACTGATGCCAGCAGATATTCAGCTGTTATGTTCAGCTTCTGTGGCTACTTGAAGTTCATTTTCCTTCAGATGAGTGAAAATAAAGTACTTCTTTTAGAAACACGTCTGACCTTTGAAATGAAGGTAACCCCCTCCAACCTTGTGAGCTACTAACAAACCCACATCACAAGATCACTTGTGTTGCATTTGTCTTAGAGAAGGCCTCCAAACTCATAATACTGCATGTTGACTGTAAAACTAAAATAAACATGTATAAATAAACACCATTACCTGTAGTAGTTTTATAGCATTGCTGTTATCAAATTTCGGTAGATTTTCAAAAATCCAAGAGACTCCAATGGACATGCACATTTTCATCATTCTGTAAAGAGAGTTGCACATTGTGATTACATTCACACAGACTGTGACTGTAACATTTTGAAAGACTGCAGGCATGAGCCACATTGTGAAACTACTTGCACAAATGAAAGTGCAGACACTTAGTAAAATCAAAACCCCCTTCAGCACATCACCTTTGCTGCACACATTTCAGGTACATCAGGTTAGCAAGGATCACCATAGGAACAGCAGCAGCCAAACAAATTCCAGCTACCATTCCACCTGGAAACACATTAAGCATTAATTGAGATTAACACACAACTTGACATTATTGGAACAATTATGCATCAACTGTTCCTAATATCTTTGAAATTACTTTATAAGTGCATACTAACCCATTAGATTTTTTGTCTTGTTTTCAAGAAATATCAAAAAATTCTTAAATCAAGAAGAATTTTCTAGACAAGTAAAAATTATTGTCTTGTTTTCAGAAAAAAACAAGCCAAAATTAAGTAGGTTTTTGCTTGAAACAAGCAAAACAATCTGCCAATGGGGTAAGCAAAATAAGCTTGTTTACTGTTTTGCTTATCCGATTGGCAGATTATTTTGCTTGTTCTGATTTTTTCTGAAAACAAGACAATCATTTTCACACATTTTATATATATATATATATATATAACAACCACATCTTTTTTGTAAAATAATGTACTTTTACACTCCCACACTCTTTCATATTCTTCCCTGCTTTATTAATCATTTCTGCAGAGACTTTCTGGAAATGTACATGTTTGTAATTCATTTTGGTCAAACCAATGCGATTTTAAGGTCAATGTTTCTATACTTTGCTAATCCAACGCTACTTTTTTCAATGATCTTTGATCTTTCATAATGAAAGGCACCTGTTGTTTTGTATGACAGTTTGCTGTTACAACAGCAAGTGAAAGGTTTTCCTTTGGGCCCTTCACCCGCAGAATTCCATGCAGAGACCAGGATATCGACACACTCCCGTTGGCCTTGCAGCTCCCAAGTCAAACATCTAGGAAATGTATTAGGCACCGTTTCTGCAAGAACACATAAAACATGAGGAGATGAAGAGTGCTTCATCCAGGATGTTTCTTTCAGCAGAAAAAATATTAAACATTGATTTGCAACACTCATACTATACTTTATCTATGACTAGCTGACTGACAGTTTGCATTTGAAGCAGGTTTCATGTTTATGGGTCAAAGATCTAAAAGTAACTCTGTAAAATGAAACATCAAAGTTAAAATGCTCATGTAACTGTTGAGCAGGGTGGAGATTTTTAACACTGACAAAAAGCTGTTATGCACTTTTCCATGTGTTCTGCATTTTTCGACAACACTGTTATGCCGCTGGATAATAACAGACATTTTTGAGTTACTGTTTAACAGCTTGGTTAGAGTAGCTTATGTTGGAGACAGAAACATTTGCACATAGCCACACGCTTTCCGCTGTTGTCTCTACTTCCTGTCATGCCTGAAGCCACATGTTAAGAATAGCTGCTGGGCCTCATTCGCGCCAGCCAGAGCCGTAACATTAAAGACAGAAATGACACAGAAGACAGGCCTTCGAGAGATTCTAGAGAATGTGTGAATATGCTGATGCCCAGCAGGTTTAGACAGGTCATATGAACATCCCACTAACATATAAACCGCACTTTACTCTCTAATAATTTAGCGTGACCACAAGTATTTTATTGCGTTAGATATTGAAAGTCATCTTAAGCATGTGAAGCCCATCCATAGTTTTCAGTTTCAGTTCAAACTGATATGTGGGCCTGTCCCTTTTTGGAGGGTGACATCTTTTTTCCAACACCTCTAATTTTTTTTTAATTTTTTTTTTTTTTGCGGTACTAACCTCAAAAAAAGAAAACCTCAAAACTATAAACAACAACAACAATCTTGGACAAACTGCACTACTCAACTGTCTGAAGGTTTTGGGTCAGCAATACTTTTTTGTATATGTATATATTATTTTTAAATTGATGTTATTTTGTAACAATCCTGAAAGAAAATATCATGGTTTTCTAAAAAATGTTTAATAAATGTTATAAATAATAAATGTTTCTTGAGCACTAAATAAACATATTAGAATGATTTCTGACGGATCATGTGGCACTGAAGACTGGTTTAATGGCTGCGGAAAATTCAGCATTACACAAAAAAGGTGCTTCACGATGTCATAGAAAAACCTTTTTGTCTAAATGGTTCCATAAAGAACCTTTATCATTTAAAGAACTTTTCTGTTTCAAAAAAGTTTCTTTGTGGCGAAAGAAGATTCTTCTGATTATAAAAACGTATGAAAGAGATGGCTCTTTAAAGAACCTTTGACTGAATGGTTCTTTGTGGAGCCAAAAGTGCTTCTTCTATGGCATCGTGAAGAACCATTTGAAGCATCTTTATTTTTAAGAGTGTACTTTTACAGGAATAAATGAAATTGTTAGTGTAATATATATATAAATATATGTATTATATATATCTTATAGACCCCAAATGGCTGGTTGCTGGTTCTAGGTTAAGAAAGTTTTTTTAAAAGATAGTTATGCTTCTCTCTCAACCTGGCAAAGCTTCCTTTACACTCACTTTCATATTTTGTTGCATCAGGGTATGACAGATGAAAAAAAAAACCTAAGCTGGTTTGAGCTGGTCTGTTGGTTTACACTTTTCAGTTGGTGAAGCTACTAGATTAGCTGGCCGCCCAGCTAAACCAGTTAAACATAAGATTGGCCAGGCTGGAAGTCCAGATAAAACCCACCGCATAGGCTTATTCTGTTATACAATTTTTATTTATGCATTTATTTTAAAAAGCATGGATACTGGTTATGTATTTTAAATAATCCACAAATTCAACAAAATATAAAACCTTTTAAAAACTGGTTCCCATGTTAGTTGCTAACAAAATCTTTAACTTATTTACACTAAATGTTTTGTGGTCATAGTTCTGCAACACGCAGAACGTCAGTTGTAGACCAGTTATGTAGAAGTGTAGGGGAGTGGGGTTACTGGAAGAGGATGTGAACTCTTTCAGTAAATGGTGGAAAACCCTGCTGTCAAACTGTGGGTGTGACAGTGATGAGTCTCAAACCAAATACAGGTAAAGTCTTTCCACTCTGCTAAACGAACAAAGGTACACTGCATCACTTGTGGGGTGAGGTTAAAGACACCTGAGGGCTTGTGAAAAAACAACGAAACAAAAACAACAGGAAGAAACCCTTTTTTTTATATTGATACAGTGTTAAGGAACAAACTAAAGTTTTGATTCTGTGTGACAAACCAAGTGACTCCTCCCCTCAGGCATAATGACACAAACCACAGCTCAACACACTTGCAGACAGCTGTTTTACTCACGGTTCTGGAGAAGTCTCTTGTCTTTATGTCTCTGGAAGTAAATGGTGTAGTTTTTGATAAATCCCCTTTGTTTTTCTTGATTGAGCTCAACCCATTTAATCGAAATCTGTTTTTCCCTTTCATTGGTAACCGATACATCTGGACCAGCTAGAGGCTCTAAAAAAGAAACAACAGAGTGGATAAAAAGTGATCCTTGAGTCATTGAGCAGGATAACTAAATAATAACAATAAACCTAATTTTTTTATGTTACTGTATTTAATCAATTCATAAACTAACTTCTTTTGACAAATTCTCTGTCACTGCCCTCTTGTGGCAATTTAGAAGGAGAGGAGGGATTATTGTAACACTTTACTGCTCTTTTGTTTAAAAAATGCCTAAAACATCTTAGTACACAATAATGTTAATTAAATGTATAATTTAACTGAGTGAGATATAATTCAACTTACTTATTATAGATATGAAAAACCATCTGAATTTACTTGAAGTGTAAACGCGTAAACTTGTAAAAGTTAACATGTATGGAAAGTGTTTACTAAAGTTCAAAACTTTTTATTAAAAAAATTAAATAAAAATAAGAATACATTACATTTCAAAACATGTTAAAATAGAAAACAAGCAAGAGAGACAAGCTGCAAATACAGTAAACATGTACTTACTCTCTTCCTTTGCATAAACCTGAACAAATGCAGGGTCTGAAACTCCACTGGCTTCTTCAGTATATAAAGAAATGTTATACAGGACACCGGCTCGCAAACCTGCAAGAACAAGTTTAGAATTGTTTAAGGACTTTATCATGAATCTTGAATAATGAACACCATTACATGAACTAGGTTATATCTTATTATTTTAATCCTTAGATGTTAAGATCAATGGCACTCTTACCTTGTAGGAATGTAAAATTATAGTCTTTTCCTAATCTCTTCCATTCTAAGCGCACTGTACTCAGTTGCCACTGCACAACAAATCCCAGAATGCTCTTCACCTCCTCACTGTAATGTGATACGTCCCATGCTAGAAGCACACTGCCCCCTGCTGCTGGAACTAAATGTGTTATCTTGGGGGCTGGTTTACCTGTGACACACACACACACACAGAGAGAGTAATATAACATTTTCATTTAAACTAAGCTCACCTAGATGCCTGCTAAATTAACACTTTTTTGTATCCTACAAAAATAAAAAATAATTCTAAAAATCAATAAATAAATTAATAAACAGGCTCTCACCTGTATATATCAAGCTGACAGGTGCAGGTGGGGAGGGGCCCGCTGCTGTCACAGCACTGATGTTAACTTCTGATGCGTTCAGCTGAAGAGTTTGGTGAGTGACATGAGTTGAGCAATTCAGTTCATGTACCTTGCCTTCTTCTATATAAGATAACTTGTAATATAACAAATCTCCGCTGTAATATTCTGGTTCATAGCGCTGTAAGAAGGAGAAATAAAAGTCATCAAGTGAGTTCATGTTGAGGGCAAAGGCCTGTGATAATAACACCCCCCATATGACATGATATATCTTTTTTTTTGTCAGTTCTTTCAATGAACTGAAATGTTCTTCACAAACTGAACTGAATGATTCATTATCAGACTGGACTGATCTAGTTCACAAACTCGATTCTTGAGTGGGACGGAGAAATAAAAAGAGAACTCTTATTATGGTTTATAGTTTAAAAAAAATTAAATATTCATTTTTCTTAGATTCTACTATCATTTAGCTTCAGCAGACACTTAATCAACTGTAGTCTTATGGATTATTGTCATAAGGCTTGACCAACTATGACCACTTGGCATATTATGGATGCTTTTGTAAAAATCTGAGGGCTCAGATCTCCATTTGTGTTTCACAGGAGAAAGAAAGTCACACGCGTCTGGCACAACTAAAGGGTGAGTAAATGATGAGATAATTTTCCCTTTCATTTTCTGTCTGTTCCTCACATAAATCTATCATAAGTTTTAAAAATACCTGGAACACTAAAATCTAATGCTCCACAGAAAGAAAGTAATATACGCTTTTAAAAATGATGGTTCTAGTTTTCGAAACAATGCCATAGAAGAACCATTTTAGTTTCCCCAAACAATCATTCAGTAATCAGTTATTAATCTAAAGAACATTTTTCCACAAAAAACAAAAAAAATCCCTTTTTCCAACAGAAAGGTTGCATGAATGTTAAAGGTTCTTCATAGAATCATTGATTTTTAGTAAAAACAAATATATATTTTGGGACATGAAAATGAATATGTAATGACATTTTTATGACAAATACTTGGACTGCATGAACTAATGTGAGCTGCTAAACCAAGAAACCTGTAGATGAACTGTGAGAGATCACACATCCGCCAGTGTACATGGGACTGTCCTATAGACATTTAATGAGTCAGTTCTTTATAAAGTTATCTTTTTATGCAGTTGTGTAATGTCAAGAAATATTAAGTAGTTTATTCACTCACAGAATAGATGTATTCAAGAGATTGATTAAAAGCTCTGTGAATGACACTAATATTTGAAATTTGTGATTCACTAATCACCAAGATAATATGTGACAATGACCATGCAAACTTTTTGCATAAATGAAAATGTTTTGATTTTTAAAAAGAGGTCGACATTTAAGGTGCTATATAATGTAAGTATCATTCAAAAGTTTAAGGTCAGAGAGTTTTATTTTTTTACTTTTATTTATTTTATGGATCAAAAGTAACAATAAAGACTTTTTTTTAACTTATAAGTTTTAAATAAACTTAAAATAAATGTTGTTCTATGGAACTTTTTATTCTTGAAAGTTTCCATAATAAAGCAATAAATTTGTTTGAGTGTCAAATCATTTCAAAAATAGTTTGACAGTAATTTATGTTATACACAGTTTTTCCTTTGTTTGAAACCTTTGATAATGTATCTGTCCAGTAGGTGGTGCTATTACCTTCCACAACACTGTGACATCCAGAGGTCCAAGAGTACTGGTCCTGTTGATGACTCTCCACACATCAAGTTTGTGTGAGGGTGCTAGAACATATTAAAAGAAAGAAAATTACGGTCAAAACACTGATAAAACACATAGACTAAACTAAATGAGAATAAAATGCAATCACCAATTCCTGGGCTGGTTATATTGAACGTTTGACTCCACCTGCTGCAGTTTGTTGAAGTAACACACGCTCTCAGCTCAAACTGATAGGGTGTCAACGGTTCTAAGGCTTCCTGCATCAAAATACATCCAGTTTGGAGCTCCATCACACTTCCCTGGCCCTGATCAAAAACCATAGCAAAAATAGGGATGGCTTGCTTTGAAAAGAACTGTTCACCCAAAAATGAAAATACTCGCCCTCAGGACATTCAAGATATAGATGAGTTTTTTCCATATCAGAACAGATTTTGAAATTTGGAGCATTACATCACACACCACTCGATCCTTTGTAGTGTATGGGTGCCATCAGAATGAGAGTCCAAACAGCTGATAAAAACATCACAATAATCCACAAGTAATCCACACATCTCCAGTCCATCAATTAATGTCATGTGAAGTAAAAAGCTGGGTACTTGTAAGAAACAAATCAATCATTAAGATGTTTTTAACTTTAAAGCATTGCTGCTTCTCGCTACTATTAACCTACTTTCTCACCTCCTCTGAATCATGAGAGACTTATCCACAAATCAGTCTCAAAACAGTTCTAAACAAATATTTCAGTAGATTTTGATGTGAGAGAACAACATGAGATGAACTTTTTCACTGCAGAAAGTGTTATTACAGATTATGGAAATGATGGCTTAAAATTAAAATGCCTTGATGGATTTGTTACTTACAAACACACAGATTTTCACTTCACAGGGCATTAATTAATGGGCATTAATTTGACTTGTGATTTTATCAGCTGTATTTTGACAGCACCCATTCAATGCAGAGAGGCAAGTTACAGTATGTAATCTTAGACTTTTCCAAATCCAATGTTCCTATGAAAAAACAAACTCATCTACATCTTGGATAGCCTGAGGGTGAGTAAATTATTAATTATGAACTATTGCTTTAACGAGAACACATTTTTATATAAGAAATCAGTATTTGACACTCACCCAGTCCTGGTTATTATGTCCTTGTCTGAACCTCAAAATTGGTTTCGAAATATCTTCTGAGCCATTCCAGCATATTGCAGGAGAAAGAGTGTCATTTTCGAACACAACTCGTGTTATATGTGGAGTGCTTGGAATTACTGAAAAAACAATGTCAAAAAATAAAAGCCAGATTCAGCTAAACACATCTATGCACATTTGGTGCGTCAAATTTCATACCACTTTCACTGAGCGAAAAGAATAAGATAAGAATAAACAATCAAGAGATCATGATGTGATCAAGATGAGAAAGTGCTTCAGAAATTAGTAAGTGTGTGTAATTTAGTCTCTTACCAATGTCCCAGATTGAAAAGTTGAAAGTAGAGTGTGATTCTCCTAATGCATTGTGACCTCTTATATGGACTTTATATGTCATGTTCTCAACAAACAGCGATCGTGGAATAGAGACATGGTCATCTTTGTTCGTCACATAATGGAAGAACTGGGATGTGCTGTTGCTTTGCATGGAAGAAAGACATTAAAGTAAGATAAAACGCAAGAAAAAAAATCTTTAGCTATATTTTACTAAATCTTAATGAAATTATAAATGCTAAATATACTTACTAAAATTTCACTGTGAAACTGGTTAATAAATATGTCTCAGTTGTAACTACAAGAGAGCAGTTAACATACTCCGAATTTTGGTATGTGACGCAGTTGAATTTCGGTTTACCTGGAGGGTCTAAAGCAGAAAATCAATTAATAGCTGGATATTCATAATCATAATTTGGTTAATTGTACAGAACATACACAACTAACTACCATTTTTAATCAAATTAGAAACAAAAGGGTTGGTAAATATCACAAATCTCTGATTTTTTTTATATATATTTAGATCTCATGTACATGATCATTAATCATTAACAAATGTGCAAATGTCTCTTTTAAAAAGCTGCTTGAGCCATTCAAATTGACTCAGATTGGGTTTTACCTGAATAAAACAAGAGATCGTAACATAATAATATATTTGTTCTTGCATCTATGATGTAGTGCGTTTAAATACAGATAACATATGAACTTACAGCCAGCTTTGAAATCTTGGCCGCAAACAGTGTGCCATACGTCTCTCTCCTTCACCTTGCAGTGTAGCCAAAAACTAGGCTGATTGATGACTATCTGTGTTCTTATTACAGAGCAATTAATTGTTTCGAAAATGGTCTCTCCATTGAAGACTATGGCAAAGAGTCTGCCACAGCGCACAGTGTTTGACTGGCATCCTACAGTCAAGTTGGAGCCCAGCTGGATGACATCTGAATCTACTACCAGCTTTCCAACACAACTGAGGCTGTAGCAGTCTAAGGAGACAGAGAAAACATAATTCTTTTAAAAAACACATTCCAATGTGAAACAAAATAATCACAATCACTTTACTCACCGCAGAATTTGCCGCTGAAAAGGAGAAGAAACACAACCTGCCAGACTCTGATGAAAAAATCCATTTCATGCCTTTCTGGTTCTGGGTCTCTATGATGATCATTGAGTATTTTTCTCCACACTTCATGCCTAGTCTTAAGCCTCTTCTCCTGTCTCCTCTGTTCTCTCAAATGCACTTGCATGAAGCAAACCAGCATACAGTCAGAACAAAAAGTGGGTTGCCTTCCATACCATCATCCCTTTTTAAAGATGTCACATAAAACAGGTCACACATCTGCACGTATATCAAGGGCATTAACAAAAGCACCAAGATCGAGTGTTACCAGAAAATGATAAGCTTGGGATCTCTGTAAATAGTCAGCGTTCTCACAAGCAATACTTAATGTTACAAGCCTAATCTTTTTATGTCAACCCTGTTTTTTCAGAGTTGCCTTGCTCTTTTAAGGGGCAATGACCTAGATTTGTGGTATTTATGTCTGTTGTGAAACTCTGAAGCGTTTCTACATGCATACTTATTAAACCGCCTTTTTTAGTCATCAACATTCGTTATCACACAGTTACTCTACTGACACAGCATACATAAAATGAACTCAAAAGCATGTTTCTGCGTGCATAATTATTAAACTGCCTTTTTAGTAATCAACAATCGTTAACTGTCGAAAGTGTTCATTTCCAATCGTTAACGAACTGTGAAGCATGTTTCTATAAGCATGCTTAGCTATATACTGCTATCACAGTTACTCTGGCACAACGTACATAAAATGAAATATGCTGATGTTACATTAAATTGATCTTTAAAGTCATGAATGAAAGAATAATGATCATTCAAATCTAAAACTGAAATATATGCATTTCAGTAAGATATGATAAAGTTACATCAAACAGCAGTGGAAGAAGTGGATTTGTCAGAATAAGAGAAAACCAAACAAACCTTTCCTAAAGCACTTTTAAAGCAGCGATTTCTCCTCAGTTTGGGCTCCTCTCTTGTTTCCATCATATATTCTCACTTGCTTGATCCGCTGACAACTTCACATCGCAAAGGTATGTTTGACGTTAGAGGGATGTGAAAACCAGTGGAGAAAAAAGAGAACAACACATTCATTCGGTTAAGCTTCCTCGTGAAGCCCGATGATGTAATGCCTCCCATTAAACATCCATTTCACACCCAAACAAGATCTGTTGATATAAAAAAATACTTCTACTAAAAATGTGAGGCTGTGGAAAACGAAATTACCATGTTACCCCCTCACATGTGCTTAGCGTGTGAAAATAACACCACAGAACAAGCCTTCCTGTCTGCCCCAGATTTTTGATCTCGTTTAAACTTACTTTCCATCTTCATCTTCAAAGTGTTTCTGGGGAAAACCCACTGACATAGATAAGATGAATCTAAGGTACAGAGTAATACAAAGAGTGCACTAATGCAGTAGATTAATAAGCAGAGGCATTTATGATAATAATAATTAAACAGACACACAGAAATGAAATGGTAGTAAGTATGCTTACACACACAGAGAGACACAAAGAAATTAAATAGTTAATATTTAGTAAACGTGCTTACGCACACACACACACACACAGAAAGGAAATGGTTAAACTATTATATTAATACAGACACACACATACACGGGCATATATACACACACATTGTGTTGCAATTTTAGACATTTGAAATAAATGATTTTTTAAATGACCCTCTTATA
>JAUMHE010000051.1:11914755-11929556 GCA_032359235.1 Enteromius mattozi | reverse complement strand
ACGGGCATATATACACACACATTGTGTTGCAATTTTAGACATTTGAAATAAATGATTTTTTAAATGACCCTCTTATAGCTAACCAAAGTACAAAATTCAGTATTTTTTGATAATTATTAATCTAGAGAGTCCAGAGAATTGTTCTGTATTGGTTTGATCCAGATTGAGCGACAAACCTGTGAGACTAGTTTGAAAAAGTAGGTTTTTAACATTTTTCTGAATAATTAATGAACGGTTTGAGTGACAGCAATGGCTCTTGAGGCAAAGTTGTTGAGAATGAGGAGACCTATCATATAAAGATTTTATATTTATGTGAACATATGAACATTGAGGTTATTTTCCATAGGAAAACTGTGTTTTTGAGGCATTTGTAGCTGTTATAGCGCAACCTATGGTCTGATGTCCATGAAACTTTGGATAATTGTTAAGAGTTATGTGAGACATGTTTTCACCAAGATTCATAAAGTTTTGAGTTTTTGTTTACGTTTTATAGGCCTTTGGGTTCATACGGTCAAGCCCCATTTTTAAATGAGCCAATTATAGCTAACCAAAGGACAAAATTAATTTTGTTTGATAATTACTGATCTGGAGAGCCCACAGATTATTACTGCAGTGGTTTGATCGAGCTACACGCTTGCACCCCTAATAATAATAATAATAATCCTAACAATTACAGTAAAAAAATCCTAACAATTAAAACATCGAGTTATTTACTGTAAAGGTGTGGAAACTGAAAAACGAACAAAAGAAAAGAAAACAATGAGGTTAGTGTCAGTCCCACAATTACAGTTTGTGTGAAACTAGCACACTAAACCACAAAGACAGACCACAAGTAATAAATAAAGGAGGAACGAAAGAAAGACATTTAAAATATCACATTATTTTGTATGTTAAACTTGACATCACTATGAAAAGAGACATCAAAATAGCCTACAAACTTTTTTTTTTATCACAAAAATCTCCTTCAAAAGTTACTCATATCCTTTGCCACTTCAAAGCATTTAATTGCTGACCTGATATGACTTTATCTCAGGAGTCAACTGTCTTTAAAGTAGCTCTGTTTTCATTTGAAGTGATGAGAAAGATTTATATGCATATTGTTAAATGGATGATTTATCGGATATCACATTAAAAATAACATCAAAGAGAAAGTTAAAAGGAACTTGATCATATATCTGTCCTCATTTTGTAACATAAAAACTTCAAGCGTGCACAAAATGTGGTCTTCTGACCTCAATTCATTTTGTTTTTTGAAAAACATTCAGCACCTGCTTCTTTGAACTGTTAATCTACTTTAAAAAAAAACCTTGTTTTAAATTTTTAATTAGTGCTATATGGGTTAATAACTGTTGTTTTATATTGTCACAATTTTACAATGCTTTTAATATTTTTAGCTTGTGTGTGTGGGCGTTTTTGTGACATATGAGAAATGCATAGCCCATTAGCCCACTAATCAAAGTTTTGATATATTTACGGTAGGAAATTTACAAATAGGAACATGATTCATGGAGTATGATCTTAATAGCCTACCCTAATGATTTTTGGCATTAAACAAAAAAAAAACATTTTTGACCCATAAAATGTATTGTTGGCAATTGCTACAAATATACCCATGACTCTTTTTTTGGTCCAGGGTCACATACAGCAATGAATACATTTGGTCTTTAAGTCTATACCATGCAAATAATTTAGCTAAATATTAGGCTGAATTAAACAACCTAGTTTTTTTCTTCCAAAATGGCAGCTATAGGGGACAAAGTGAGCCAAATGCTTTATCTTGTGGACCACATAAGTAAAAAAAAGTGACTCATCATACCCTACTGTGTTTTATATAAAATTATAAAATATAACTGCTGCGACTTTTTCTCATTACAAGAATATCAATGTACAAAGGATTGCAAGATTATTTTTATAAATAAATGCAACTGCGGTTATTTATAAGTAGCCTATATTTACAATATTTTTCTTTTTATCTGTTGGTCTGAATAGTCTGAACATCTGTTTGAGAAATAATATTCTTCTCCCATTCAAAAATGAATCCCGCGTTAATGAGGGTTTTAGGCTGTCACTCCTGAAACTTTGCTGTTTGTAAATTACAAGGCTTTATTCAACTTTATTCAAATTCTAATGTGCGAAAATATCAATTCCTTTGCATTTTAATAAAAAGGTGTCACTTGCTTTATAATTAATGAATCTCTTATTTACATCGTGTTACAGAGAGATGATTCAATAGCTTAGTTGCAGGTAAAAAATCCGGGTTTAGAGATGAGTGAATGCAATGTAGCCAATCACAGGTGTTCAAGAAATCAACAGCTTTGTCTGTGATTGGCTACATTGCTCAGCGCTACAAAAACACGTTGTAAAGAATCTCGACGCTTTCCTGAGCGCAAACACAAATGATCACAGGAGCCTTTCTCAAATTAGTTTTTGCCAATATCCTATTATTATAGTTCTTACTAAGGGTGCTTTTGTTTGCGTGAGAAAAAGTATGTGTGGCGAAAGCTGTCAGGGAGATTCTATTGCGTTTCACTGGTCTGTGTTTGACTGGCTTTGCTATGTTCATCCCTTACCAAATTAACCATAGTTTCAACGCCTCGTAAAAGTGGAAAGTTTTTTGCGTATCATTTGTATAACGGTTAAACTGGCTAGTGTAACAAAACCATGATTAATTTGTGGTTAACATGGTTTAAACATGTTTTATCTTATTTGTAGTAAAACCATGGTTAACTTTCGTATTAAGGGATTTAAATGATTTTTAAAAAATGATCGTTATGTCGCTCTGTGGGTAAATGTCAAGCAGTCCGCTGCCACGGGGTGGCGACAGAGAGCACTGCACTGACGTATGTAAATTAGAAATGTCTTCGTCACAGTATACGTAGTTCTGTAAACATGGCGGAAGTTCAGAGGCGTCAACGTGGGGAGGAAGAAAGGCGCTTCGTTCAGAATGAAGCAATGTGATCCAAGGAATGAAGCGGCTGGGATGGCGGACCAAACGTTAACGGTACTCGTGAAACTTTTAGCTGCGGGCTTTTATGGAATCAGCTCTTTCCTTATAGTTGTAGTGAACAAGAGCGTCCTGACCAATTACAGGTAAGAAGACTTTTTTCCCCTGGAGTTACATACTTTGTGTTTTGCAAGCGCTTGACTGTCCCTATATGCAGAATACTTGGAATAGCTGGCAACTTGGTTATTGCAGCGTTATCAGTCTGGTACAGAAGGACGTTGATTTCCGTGGACTGATTTAAATGTGCAACGTGAGACTAAAGCTGGTTGTTTTAAAAACAAAAATTGCTATGTTATTACCACGCATTTAGGGACTTATCGTGCTAATACCATGGTTTATAGACACGTATCATTGTGATACTAGTATTCTTTTAAGTTCCGTGTAAATACAATGGTTCATGAATGTGGTACTCGTACAAAGATTTATATCAAGCATAGTGATGTTAACCTTTGTGCACTTTGGTACCACCACATCCAATTTTTGTAAACATAGTGAGCTACTGCCTGGTTTAAACTATTTATAAAATTATTGATTATCCAGAGTTTGCCTTTGTTTTTTTTTCTTTTTAAATGCAAGAAGCCTAAAAATGTGCTATAGTTGTAAAATGAACAGGTTTTGTATGGAGTCTCTGATTTAGAATAATAATGAAAAATATTATAATCATTGATGGTTTATTTTATGATAACAGTCAATAGTAATTCTAATGGAAGAAACATGTCTCAAGAAAACAAGAAACAGTCTTTGCTAAAACGCAATCTTTCCAAACAGGTTCCCCTCTTCGATATGTGTTGGCATTGGTCAGGTGGGTTTTCTTTTGTCCGATAAAACTTTTTCTGACTTTTATGATGCAGAGTAGCATGTACATATCATGACTTTACTCTGCAGATGCTGGCAACAGTAGTTGTGTTACGGGTGGGAAAGGCCATCCGGGTGATCACCTTCCCAGAATTTGATGGTAGCATACCTAGAAAGGTGAGGAATGCTGGCTCTTTAAACTTGTGCGTGTTGTCACGTGTTCTCTTTCCAAATAATACACGACTAAGTCTTTTTTTTTTGTTGACATGAGAAAAGATACCCACATGGGGCTGTAAAACAATGCAGCTTTGTAAGTGTTGCTTACAACTTTCTTGTTATGCTTTCTCAATACCCACCTTCTTGTAATTTCAGACATTTCCGCTACCTCTTCTATATGTTGGAAATCAGATAACAGGACTCTTTGGGACAAAAAGACTTAAGTATGATCCAGGACACAACCCATTTAAAAATTGCATATAATACATCTGCCTTGTTTTGTATTTTATGTGTTTTTTCCTTTCCTTTCCTTCCTTCAGCCTGCCAATGTTTACAGTATTGAGGAGGTTTTCTATTCTCTTTACAATGCTGGCGGAGGGGTTCTTGTTAAAGTAAGTGAAAGTTCTCCAATTACTACAGTGTCTCTGATAGCTTATATCTAATTAATTAATATTATGATAAAAATGTCACTGTTTTTGTCCCTCATTACAGGAAGAAATTCTCCCGGCCAGTTCAGCTGACAGTATTTACTATGATTCTAGGGGCCTTTGTAGCTGCAAGGTAAAAGTTTTCAGTGGCTCATTATTTGATAGATTCAGAATCCAATAGAATTCAGCCTTATCTTATCATGCCAATCATTCACTGTTTTATAGAGGAAAGTTATTGCTTATAAGACTGTGGTGCAACATAGAAGTTAATTATACATCACTATTTTACTCATAGAGTATGAGGAAATGACTCCAACCATGTCTGCAAACATTTAATCACATATGTTTTTTACAGTGTTTGATGAGTGCCCTTATATTTCTTGTGCAGTGCTGACTTGGCTTTTGACCTGCAAGGGTATGTGTTCATTTTAATGAACGATGTCTTAACTGCTGCCAATGGAGCTTTTGTGAAGCAGAAACTTGACTCTAAGGTAAGGAAAGAAACACATTCATGATAGAGATTACTCAAATACCTTGAATGCTCCCTTAAGCAGCAGCTGTTCTCTGTAGTCATTAATTGAGATGTACTGCTTTCCTATGCTTGCACAAAAATTAAGCAGCTCCGCATGGATCGCTAAGTTTTGCGAATTCCTATTTATGTTGTTTAATGAAAATGTCATGAAATAATTCACAATATAAATTTCACTTCTCATTTTTTTACTGCACACAGTCTGAGCAAAAGTTGTGCACATATGCATGTTCTAACATTTCATGCAACGGTTCGGTTTCAATATATTTAGAAGATATGCCTGTGCTTGTATTTGATGAAACGGAGAGTGATGGCAACATGAGCTGTGTTTATTGCGTTACTCAACTGGCTTGGACTGAAAAAAGAAGTCATGTGTGTTCTATTTGAGGCCTCCAGAGAGAGTAATTTTATAACTGCTACAGTTTTTATTGAAGCACATGGACTATGTGTACAGATTTATCTACAGCACTGACAACGTCAAAATTTTACAGCCTGTTAAAGCCTATGCTCACTTCCTGAAGAAACCCCTTGGCTCACTTCAGATGTTTGGATACCATCTGTTTCTGTTAGAAAAAGAGCAGCCAGTGTAGAGGGTGCGAGAGAAGAGGGAAATCATAACATGGCTTTACTGTCTTTTTGTGTGTGTGTCCCATAGGAGCTGGGAAAGTATGGTCTGCTCTATTACAATGCTTTATTTATGATTCTTCCAACACTGCTACTAGCACATGTCACAGGAGATATGGATAAGGTAAGTTTATTTATATATATTATTTATATATATTATTTATTTTATTGTAATTTTTTATAAATATGAATTGTTTAAACACTAATTTACATGCAGTGTTCTCTAATGATTGGCTTTGGATTGAAATCTTGTATATAATATATATTTTTAAACATTATATAATTTATATATAATAATAATAAATGATTATTATTATGTATTTATTTATTTATTTATTCCTAGCAATGGATATTGGCTCATTAAAAATGTTTCTTGAATAACAATAAAAGCAGTTGCACACATAAAGCAGATAGTTTGGTAATGCAAAGTTATATATAATATTTTATGTTTTACATACAAGACCTTAGATAACCCCAGGACCCTAGTCACTCCTAAGAGTCTGTCTCTCAACAAGACCTCATACCCACTGATGATCTGGCAACTACAAACACACCATCTGCTGAGCTGCAGTGAGCACACATTGCCAGAGAACACACACCATTAGCCGATTGGAACGACTGCACGCTTGTCATAAATTCTCTTGAAATAGCAAGCTGAATGACACAAATTTCAGCATGTCTGTTCCTGCCTGAATACTTTTCTCATGAAAAAACAACTGCATTTTCTTAGTCAAAAAGTGGGCTGCATCCTGGTCTTTTTAAAAAAGCAGTATGAGCACAAGGCTTAGTTGTTTGGGAGGTTAGGATGACAGGGCCCTGCTCCGTGAATGCCTCATTTTATTTAGCTCAGTGTGTTCACAGGGAGGCCCAGTTTATTTGGCAGGCGCTGCTTCAGGAAGGAGAGAGGACAGGAGGCAGTGTGTTTCTTGCACAAAGCCACCATTATACCAGTCAGTGTAACTAGCAGAGTGAATGTAGTAGCTTACGGAGCTATTCGTTAGGTATTTTCCTTTTAGGTGAGCTCTTCACCTCTTTTTAGACTGGTTGAGTGGATTTATTGTTTTTTACTCACTATGTGAGTACATTCTCTGCAGTTTCAACCTAAACAAATGTAGAAAGTCCTTTTGGTGTTATGTGTGACTTTTTACCATATAAGAGCTTGACCTACAAATTCCTTTACAAACAGCTCCATAACTGTAAAAGTTAATGGTTAACTAAGGCAATAACTTTGTTTGTGTTATTGAAGGATCTCTAGACAATTATTTCCTTTCAGTGTGTTTTTCTATGCATCACTAATGTTTTTTTTTATTTAATTTTTTTTCCCCCTAGGCTTTTGAATACGAAGGCTGGTCAGATGTGCTTTTCATAGGTCAATTCATTCTCTCTTGTATAATGGGGTAAGTTTGTATGTGGTCAATACTAAGTTAATGCAATTTAACATTTTGTGGCATTCATGTGTTTTAGTTTTAATTTTGTTAGCTTCAATAATGGCAATGCAAACCAATTCAAGATCACATTTAAGTGCTGAGGGAATTTTTTATTATTTTATTGCAGAAGTACTTTGAGCTCCTGATTATATATTTTAATTGATTGGCTAGTAAATGCACAACAAGCTAATGTTAATGTTTTTGTGCATAGTTTCCTCTCGCATAATAAGAATTTGAAGAATGAAGTAGTTATGGGTGTCCCAAGTTTGAATCCCGACATGGGGACCTTTCCCCGATCCCACCATCCCCCTCTCTCCCACTTCAATTCCTTTCATGTTTGATCTGTCCTATCATAATCCAGGCAAAAAATAATGCCAAAAATAAATCTTACAAAAAAAAAACAAGAATGTAGACGTTGTGTTAACATTTACCACTGATTTGCAAAATACAGTCATTTAAATGAGAATATGCGTGTTAGGAGAAAACTTTCCCATGTAGAATTTGCTCAAGCCAATAACAATGTTACATTTTGCAGAAAATTTTGCAAATGTGTGGCTGCACCTTTACACACACAATTTTAATTATTTTTTCATCATGCATTAAGCTGAAAGACTATATTATTCTTATCAGTTTTGTTTTTAATATTTTTATTACATGTTTGTGTGTGTGTACATGTTATATATTATTATAAATAAATAAATAAATAAAACTGAATTGTGAAATTGAGATCTTCATCTTAGCCCCTGTTGATGGCATGGCGTTAAAAATCATAAATAAATAAATACAACTTAAGTACTTCAGTAGGTCAGTATATTAGCATTATATAAGTGAATAAAATGTGTGTGTGTGGTTTTTTTGTTCTTTTTTTTTTATGTAAGTTTAAATTTTAATTCAGAAATATTAAAATGTTGCTACTGTATTTATTCTTTGAAGTTCTGACAACCTCATGTTTTTTTTATTTATTTTTTTTATTTTGTAGATTAATTATTTCAGACATGAGAGATTTCCTTTTAATAGTACATCTTCTGTTGGTACATTTACAGGTTCGTTTTAATGTACTCCACTGTACTTTGCACTCAGTATAACTCTGCGTTAACTACTACCATCGTCGGCTGCCTAAAAGTAAGAATGTTTTTTTTTTTTTCTTTCTTTTTTTTCTTTTCTTTTAAAAAAATTAGCAAAAAAAAAATATCCTGCTTTTTATTATATTGACCACTTTTGTGTTTCTGCAGAATATATTAGTGACGTATATTGGAATGGTGTTTGGAGGAGATTACATTTTCTCATGGACTAACTTTATTGGTCTGAACATCAGGTAAGAAGTGAGATTTTCCCAGAAGGAAACAGATGGGAAGCGTGGATTTAGTGTGACGTTAATGATCTGATTGCCTGTACTTGTCTTCTTAGTATTGCTGGCAGTCTGGTGTATTCCTACATTACCTTCACAGAGGAGCAGACCACCAAACAGAGCGAGAATGCCAACAAACTAGAGGTCAAAGGGAAAGTGTCTGTATGACCAGTGGTTCGATGGTCGTTTGTAATGCACAAGGCTGTATCTATGAGGGTTTGTATTTCTTGCGAGAGTAAGAAGTCACTCCTAAGCGTTTTTTAAATTCTTATTTTATGAAGATTTTATGATTTTGTTTTTTATTATTATTATTATTATTATTATTATTATTATATGAAGGTACAGCAGATGCTGGAAAGGCATGGTCTCAAATGAAAGATTCGGTCAAGTTTCAAACATACTGGAATGTGTCATTCCAGAGTAAATATTTGCTTGTTAATTTTCACTTCTGTTAAGAAGTGGTGTCTGTGTTGAAAACTGATGGTTAGTGTCCTGCAATGTTGGACACTTGCCACAAATTGGGAATGATGACTCTTTTTAGTGTTGAAACACCTGTTTTATTGTCTATCGAAGAGTACTTTGAAAGATGGGTATTAGTCAGTAAGGCTATTTATTTTTGTGAGAGCTGTTTTTTATTGGTAGGATTGTGAATTGGGTTTTATTGTTGGGAAAGGTTTATTCTAGCTGTAAAAAGAGGAGTTTACATAGATTGTTTAAATAGTCTTGTGACAGTCCTGGTACCCTGTTACACAACTTGTTTTACAGGAATGTTCCTTCAAACCCTGAATGATAAATGGAAAGTGAGTGTTTGAGTGTGTAAAATAAGGTACATGTTAAGAGTCGTTTGATAACAAGCTTTAAAGAACAATATTTTGTGTTAAGCGTTCTCAGTGTTACAGTGTTCAACTGGACCAATTCTTATAACTGCTTTTTGTAGTTTTTTTTGTATTTGGGAATGGGATGCAGTAACTGTTTTTTACAGATGGTAAAAGAATAGTAAAAGAAAAATTGTGTAGTAATTGCACTTTAACAGTTGGATGGATATTAGTTTTTGCAAGAACATTGTAATACAATATACACAAACATTTCAGTATTTTGATTTGTCTTGTTTAAAGTTGCTGCATTTGGGTGAATCAGAAAGAAATGAGAATGTCTCCTACATTTATGTCTGATGTATTTTTTACAAATGCAAAATGCTAGTCTGAAAATATCACTCATTTTTGAGTTATTTCTTGTACATCTGGAAAATCTGATGTATTCTGCGGTTACTGAATGAATGTTTTCATTTATGTATGCCACTGTTTGGAACACTTGGTCCATTGCTTAGAGATTAAAATTTTACGGATAGTTTCCATTTGTGTGCTTTTTCAGCACTGACGGCATGTTGCTGCAGAAGTATTTTATGTATTCAACTTGTACTTTTTATTATTTTGTTTTTATTGAATTCAGTTCAAGCATTTCTTTATCAAATTCGTATCTGCAAATTCTCAATGATTGTATCAGTGAGAAACGGGAAGTCTATAACATTTAAAATACCTCAGCTCAAAGAATATGTATTTTATTTCATTTTTGGATGTTAACCAAAATAAAATCTCCTTTTTTCATTTTTAACTTTGCCCATCGTTTCTATGGCAATAAATTCTGTACTACTTTCCCTTGGGTTGTTTATATATTATGTTACTTAAAAGCATTGTTAAGGTTAAGGTTTAGGTCTACAAAACATGGAATTAGCGGTTTATGGGAAGTTCAAGCAAGTTCCCACGTTGTGACTGCTCCGTGTAAAATGAAACACAAGCCATTGTTTCTTATTTGAATTTACATGATTTTAAACCATTTTTTTTCCTAGCATAGAATCATTTTTTTATATTGGTAAAACCCACTGCTCTGTAATAAAGAACATTATATATCAGTGGTAAAAAAAATGTTGTAATGATGGTAACAATTCTGACTGCATTGTTTAAAATATGAAACTGGCAAAGAGTGAGTCTTTAGTGGAACACCGCACTATTTAGGTAAAGTACTTTTTTACTTTTGCAAGGTACTTTTTGCAAATGAAAATTTTATCTGCCAAAACAATTTTCAAAAATCATGTTTTTTCATTGTGCATTACAGTTAACGTTAATCTCAATCAAACTGCACGTGGGGTATTTTAAGTAAAAAAAGCTAAAATACAGCTAACTACGAATATAAAACCCAGAGTTACCTGGCTTTGCAAATAAACTCTTCAAATATTCCAGTTGTGCGCGTCACCTTTGCGCAGTGCTTTGGTCGTGACGGGACTTTTATTTTGTAGTATTCACCACTGTAGTGTAGCTCTACTCATTTTAACACATTATCGCTGGCTTCACGGAACTTACAACAACTATGGCGGAGGTAAGAGAAACATTACAAATTGCAACAAATAACGCACTTCAGCGTCAGTGCAACCTGTTAATAATTTTGACTTCATTTTAAATTTTAAATATTGCAACGGTGACGTACTTCTTATCATTCAGCTGTGAATAATTAGTAAACAGGTTAGGGCGCCCAATTTGAATGTGTTAGCAGCTAGCAGCTAACTTGTTGCCTGAGCGCCAAACTCACATCCAGTTTATTCTTCAGTGTTTATATTAAGAAACACCATCAATTCCCAATAAATTTGAACCCGATGCAGTGTTATTTCGAGTTTCATTCATTAACATGAGCTTATACATCGTTTAGCAGCTTTGCCTCTGACTGTAGATGATAATTCATAATCAGATTTAGGTCAAACATTATTTTTTCCTTATGGTTTTTGTTCTTAAAGTTTGATTTATAATTTTATCCTCAGGATAAAAATGTCTTGTTTTCTTTTCAGCCCTCCTTAACTGGATCATGCTCTGAAGGTAAATATTTCAATTATTTTGTAATTTCCTAAAAATAACAAAAGTAAAGTAGGCTCATCAAAGCCCACTTTTATATTAATGTGTAATATTATGTAATTTGTTTGCATTTAATATAGTGTGTGTGTGTGGATATAATTGGTGTGTATCTCTCTGTCTGTATATACAGAGAGATAATTATATCAAGAAATAATAAAAATATGTCTAATAAATAGGAGCACGTCCAGTGGTCCCGGATGAGGACAGAGACTTTGATCCTTCAGCAGACATGCTCGTTCATGACTTTGATGATGAGCGGACATTGGAAGAAGAGGAAAAGCTGGAGGGAGAGACTAACTTCAGTGCTGAAATTGATGACCTCAATCGAGTATGGAACAGTTATTTATTTATTTATTGGATACAAACTTATGACGAGGCTTACTAAATAACCTTCCTAGGTCTTGATTCATCATTGTATTTCTGTGGTTGGTAGGAGGGAGAGATGCCCATTGAGGAACTTCTGAAGTTGTATGGCTACAGCACTGGTGGGTCTCCAGAGGAAGAGGATGGAGATGTTCAAGAGGAGGATTCTTCAGAGAATAATTGCAGCAGCCATAGTAAACCCAAAGTAAAGAACTACATAAAAACATAAAATCTATTTGTTGTTGTGTGCATAAACATAGTAAATGCATCCATTCATTGTTGTGGCTTTTAGGAGGACGAGAAGCAGGAGGATGATCAGGAGTATCAAGAGGATGAGGATGTGCAGTCGTCTGGTGAGGAGCCTCGGACCAGCAGCGTTTCTCACAGCACAGCCCAACTCCTCTACCCTCGGCCATCCAATTACTTGGAAGGTATGATTATAAAAATACTACACTGCATGTTACACATCTATAAAAGGCTGTTTACTGCATGTTTCTACTTTTCTAACTTCTTTATATTTATGGTGAAAGGAAAAAAAACAATACTGAGAATTGTGAGATATAAATGTTTTTTTTGCAAAAAGTATTAATATTGTTAATTATTTTTACTATTTAAAATAACTTTCTATTTGAATATTCTGAAATGTAATTTACTCCTGTGAATTTTCAGCATTATTACGCTTTAGATCCTTCAGAAATCTAATATTATGATTTGCTGTTCAAGAAAGGATTTGCTGTTTTTTGTTTTGTTTTTTTCTTTAGAATTTTTCGATGAATAGAAAGACCCAAAGAGAAGCATTTATCTGAAATAAAAAGCTTTTGTAAAATGATACATTATACCATTCAGAAGCTTGGAGTCAGTGTATATATTTTTGTTGTTTGGGAAGGAAATGATAGAAATTAATACTTTTATTTTATTTGCTTTAAATTGATCAGAAGTGATGATAAAGACATTTATAATGCTACAAATATTGATATTTTAGGTAAATGCTGTTCTTCTGAACTTACTATAAATCAAAGAAACCTGGAAATATTCTACTCTGCTGTTTTCAAAATAATAATAATGTTTTTGAGCATCCAATCAGAACATTAGAATGATTTCTGAAGAATCATGTGACTGGAGTAATGATGCCTAAAATGTATCTTTGAAATCACAGGAATAAATTTCCTTTTTTAAACATATTAATATAGTAAACAGTTATTTCAAATAAGAATAAAATGTTATAATTTTACTGGTTTTGCTGTACTTTGCATCAAATAAATGCAGGCTTGGTGAACAGAAGAGACTTCTTTTAAAACACACACACACACACACCGCCATTGAAAGGTTTATGAACATTAAAAGTGACAGTTAAAAAAAGTCACCATATCCTACAAAATCCTAAAAAAAAAAACGTATCACCATTTCCACAAAAATAGTAAGCAGCACAACTGTTTGAAATGCTTCTTTATATCTGCCAAATCAGCATAATACACTATGTTATTTATGATAGATTATATGACAGATGTTTTTCGTTTATTGTACCTAGTAGATGCCTGGTAAGACAAGCAGATGGTGAAATAGATTTATAGTCTAACTAAATAGGGCTCCATGTGACTTTGTTTTAAAGGAGATGAGGAAGAATCTGAAGATGATGATTATATTCCATCTGAAGATTGGAAGAAGGTAGTTTTTAGATTTTTTTTTTTTTTTGTTTTGTTTTGGTTACAAGATTTCCAATGTTTTTTTTTCTTCTGTCATTCAGGAAATCATGGTCGGTTCAATGTATCAAGCGGAGACTCCTGCTGGCCTTTGCAAATATAGGGATAATGAAAAAGGTAACAACTGAATTACATGATTATTTAGATGTGATGTATGCATGTATACATCACAATACATAATACTTTATCTGCTTGTCTCCTGTAAATGTAGTGTATGAGAATGAAGATCAGCTTTTGTGGAATCCAGAGTTAATTCCAGAAGAAAAGGTTGTAGAGTTTTTAACCGAGGCCTCTAAATGCAGTGGAGAAGAGACTGGAGTCCATGCAATTCCTGAAGGATCTCACATCAAAGACAATGAACAGGCAGGTTACCATCCAATGGCATATTTACTTAAATCATATTGATGATTTCCTTTTGACATCATGTTGTAATGTAAAAATAATGTAAATCTAATTCCTTTGCTTACATTTCAGGCTCTTTATGAATTGTTTAAATGTGACTGTAATTCAGAAGAAGCTTTAAGAAGACTGAAATTTAATGTGAAGCCTGCCAAAGGTGAGTGTAAAAATGATGTTAGTTTAATATTACAGGGTTTCTGCAAGTCTCACAAAGTCTAAATTTGGGCATCAACAAGTTGAAAATGACTTGAATAAACTCTTAAATCATAAAATCTTGGTATTAAATTCCAATGCCATTGCATCCATTTTGGATCCAAATGGATATCTACCTCAGTATTTTTGTTTTCCAATACAAATATCCTTAAATCAAGATATTTACTTGAGATGCACATTTAAGGTCTTGACAAAAATAATCGAGTTTATGTTTAAAACGTGAGCTAATATCTGTCGAGGCTGGGAAAAGAGGTATTCAAGCCTTAAGCTTTTTTGTAAAATAAATGAAAAAGCTTTTGCAATTTAGTTGAAAATTGCATTTTCAAACCTTGAAATTTTGCTGATACAATTCATTGCGTGTTCTATAGAACATATTAATGTATTGTGTTCCCTTCAATTTATGCCTTATTTTTTTTGGTCACACTTAAGTTTGGTGACCAATTCTCGCTATTAACTATGTCTTATCCCTCAATAGCCAAGTTTCCATACAGTTTTTACGCTGTTTTGTTATCGACAAAGAGAATTTGCGGGGAAAAAAATTGCAAAATTTGCTGTCTCCATCCTGTTTCCATCCAACTGCCCTTTTACCGATAAAATGGTGTGCGTGATGACGTCATCCTTAAAAAAAATGAATGGTCGCATAAGTTTTGGTGTATCGCAAAAAAAAATTGTCCTTAAGCTGTTTCCATACATAATTTCACCTATTGCACAAATCATATGCAAATAGTCTGTTCTTCATCCATTTGAAAAAAAAAAAAACCTTAGCCCATTATTAAACTATGGAGGCCTACATAAAAATAACAAGTTTAATGAGTTTTCATGTTTTTGCACTTTGTTATAGACTATTTAGATACT
>JAUMHE010000051.1:11885757-11906096 GCA_032359235.1 Enteromius mattozi | reverse complement strand
CCAAATATTAAAATTTTTTGACTCAAGTGATCAAATACTTATTTGACACAGTAGTTCCCAAATAAATTGTTAAAAAACCATACAATGTGATTTCCGGATTTTTCTTTTTTGATTCTGTCTCTCACAGTGGAAATGCACCTATGCTGAAAATTGTGGACCCCTCCATGATTTCTAAGTAAGAGAACTTGCAAAATCACAGGGTGATCAAATACTTATTGACCTTACTGTATATATATATATATATATATATATATAATTAATTTTTTTGTGTACTTAATTACAGGTCTTGTGAAGCTACGTTTCATTATACCTGTGTGTGAGACTGTGATATTAATTCTATTAGTTTAATTCATTCAATTCAAAGTAAGAACAGTGGACAAATTCAGACCAATGTTGCAGTGATTTTCCAAATATACAGTGAAAAGATTATAAAGGAAAGAACTGAAGAGAACAATTTATTTGGAAAAAATCCTTATTTCTTTCATGAATGCACCAAGCAAAGCTAGGATGGATGATGCTCATCAATAAACTTTAGCGCTTGAGACATGTTCAGATTTGATCTTAAAGTGTGTTTACACTTAAATCCATGCAAATGTTCCTTTGACGTGGAAAAATGCTTAGTGTCACGTCAGGATCTGAGCAGACTGTCACACTTTTTCCTGTTCGAGTATTAGAGGTTTTTAAAAATTTAAGCTGTTCTAAACTAAAGAATTTGGATAATGACTGGTGATCTTTTCCCTGATAGGACACGTACATCTCGGAGACGTCTGTTTGATGTTTGCAAGATATATTTTTTATCTTTTTTATCTTTTTATTTTTTATCTTTTTTTTTTTTTAATCTTTTTTATTTATTTTTTTTTATCTTTTTTATTTTATTTTTTATACATCTATTTGATGTTTGCAAGATATATTTTTTTAGAGTGTTTTACAGAGTGTTTATTAATCTTTAGGACGTTTCCTTTCACATGTCAATAGACATTTATTAGATGTCATTAAGATGTTTATGATTTAGAATGTGGTATGTAAAAATGACATTTGTAGACAGCAGATGCTTTCCAGATCAAAAGATCTTTAGCAGACATCTTGCAGACGTACGTGTGATATCTGGGTTACATGTTAATGACATTAACTAGGAGTCATTTACAAGGCAGAGAGAAGAAACCATTCATTTGCGCACAAGTTGAAGATCATTTCCATAATTGCATAGCGGAGTTGAAGACTCTCATGTACACTAGTACCCAAGGCTTATTTTTCCATTCTGTCATGAGTTTTGGTTCCTTGCCCTTGTCGCCTTTGGGTTGCTTAGTTGGGGACACTTAATTTCCAGCCATTATCATCGATTTGATTGCACAGATGTGGGACGAAATTTAAAGGTGCTATGAAACAGAAAGTAGCAACAGATTTTAACTTGTATATTGTGATGTAGATCCAAGTGTAACATCTTATAAAACGAAAAAAAAAAAAAAAACAGTGGGCGGGGACTTGTTTTATTTTATTTATGTTGATTGGATTTTGAAATGTGGGTGTGGCACTCAAAAATGGAGGCAGACTGTGAGATTGCGGGGTTGTGAGAATTTTGGGTTTCGGACCAAATCCAGTCAGACTTGAAACTTAACAGCTCCTATTTAAATTCATTGTAACTGCGTCGTAGCAATTCATTGTACAGGTTTGGAATGATATTGGGGTACGTAAATATTTGGGTGCACTATCCCTTTAACAAAAAAGCAGTAAGGAGGGAAACAGGAACAACAGCATATTGGGTTTTAATCCCAAATGCTACTTTTCATTTCCCCATTCTAATTAGTATTACCTTCATGCTTTCCATACCCGTTTTCCAGCTCCTTGTTTATTTGTGAACCACACACTCCCTGGTACAAGAACGAATCTTTTAGCAGTAATTAAGTCTTAATAGCTTTTAGCGAATGCTCTGTCCCCCTTTCACCTAGACAGATGACACAGACACACCCAGCTCCCTTTGCCACAGTGGGACCAGCTGCATAATAATTGGATGTTCACACAGTAGGAGGGAGCGCTAAATGTCATCCGCCGAGCTAAAATAAAGCTGAAAAAAGTGGAAGAGGAAATCACTATACTTGTAAAAATATCCTTTTCATTTCTTGAGGGACAGCAGCGATTAGGGAGTGGGGAAAAAAACATTTTATAGATTCTCTTTGAGGACTGTTTTCAGAGACTGCTACAATGGGCAAAGTAACTGAACCAACAAAGAGAATGATAAATAGGGTTGTCTATGTAGAGACGAAACCAGGGTGCCCTCATAACTGTTGGTCCCCTACCGCAAGCAAAATCCGCTTGGGGAGGAGAGCTTAATTTTATTACGCAAACCATTGTCAGCCACTATTAAAGACTGCTTAAGAAAGCAGAGTTCTTCATTATCATCCGCTCATAAAGAGCTACAATAGAGGGAATTAGTATCCACTTTTTCAGCAGCTTTGGTACCAGAAGTATATTTCCCATTCATTTTGAAACCAAATTAACCAGCTGTGAGGTGAATCACAGCATTATAATCTTTTTATTTAAAAAAGTATTTGAGAAATTGGACAAGATGACAAAGGTTCAAGACTGAGTATATAATGACTTTAACGTAAAAAACACATTTGTGAATTGTGGGGACTTTCAACAGACTTCTATTGCTTTTATACTGATCAAACAATATTTTCCATGCCCTAACCCTACTCCTTACAAACCAGTTTGCATATTTACATCAGAAACACATCATTTACCATTTTTAAGATTTTTTTCCCTTTTGGGGAGCACAGGCCATTATGGAAGACCGTTTCCCGCCACTGAATAAAAAATAGGTAATTGCGACTTTTTCATCTCACAAATCAAAGTTTTTTTCCACAAAATTGCAAGTTCACAATGGTAAATTCCTGAAAAATTTACAGGGAAAAAACGGAAAAACCATAAACTGAAATTCTCAGAATTCCCTGCATTACATTTCAAATTGTGTTTGAATTTGATGTATTTTCTTTAAAATAACTATGTTTCTTCTTAGTTTATTCTTTTCAGTTGTTTATCAGGGTTGTATGTTACATGTTTATTGCATATTTCAGTTAAAGGTCACCATAATGGTGTTCAGTGTGAGAATGACACTGAGCACCTTCTATATATGTTCATATTTAAGAGTTGCATGTGAAGGGTTCTGGTTCATCACCTGACTTTCTCATCACCACTCGCATTTGGTGCTTTTCAGTGTATTTCAAAGGTACAAAACAGATTTCAGTACTTTAATAGGTTGGTATATTAACTTTATATCAGTTAATGAAATTACGGTATTTAACTGTAAATTTAACTTAAAACCACAAAACCTAAAACAATGTTACTGTATTTTTTACAGTTGAATTCCAGCAACCACAGCTGCCATTTTTTCACCGTAAATTTTACAGATTTTTTTTTAACTGTGTGATTGATGGAAATGTCTTTATAGAATCATGGGTAATGTAGTTTTTTCACTAGCAATTCTGCCAACAAGGTCAACAAGTTAGAGAGTCAGTTTTTATTTCCAGAACCCAGACTAGTTTCTTTCTTTCTTTTCTTTTTTTATAAGATTTATTTTTGCCATTTCTTGCCTTTGTTGTGATAGGATTGTGTAGAGCAGACGGAAAGCAAAGGGGGAATGAGATTAAGAAAGGTCCTCAAGCTGAGATTGAAATTAGGGATGCCCATAGCATAATACACATGTCAGTTCAGTTGCCCACAAGGCTATCTCCACTGTAAATAAAAATAATTCTACAAATTATATACTTTTGTGCTTTGCAGAAAAAAAGAACGCCATAAGGGTTTGGAACCACATAAGGGTGAGTAAATGGTTATAGAATGTAGATTTTCGGGTGAACACCATGGCAACTTTGTAAAAATCACATTCATCAAATCTACCCGCTGTCAGGGTCAGCCGCTGGGAGTTCAAGCAGTTTCCCCATTTTATTTAGGTCTCCCTGGAGGCTAATACTCACCGCAGACATTAGCAAAATCACAGTGTGACACCTGGTGGGGGAGTTCCTCTTTCCATTACCAGGCACAGAGCCACCTTCTTCTCTGGGGAGCCAGGCACTCTGACAAAAATCATAAACTGGTACGCAGGGAATGGCAAATGTATGCAGCGGAATAACAGAACCACAAACAACTGACAACTGTTTTCATTTAACCACTGAAAATGCTTAAGGAGGAGACAAAGAGCAACAAAATAGCTATTTTTAACAATTTAATATATCAATATATAGATATTTATCAACAACTTGAATTTCATAGAAACGTGAGTGAGACCATTTTGGCATACAGTACAGATATTCCATGTAAGTACAGTTTTGCTAACGTTAAAACCCCCTCCCTATTCCCACCACCTCTGACCCACTGACACAGACACCAGAAAAGCAAACAAAACATAACATAACATTATTGGAAAATATACATGAACACATACAAGGCACCAATAAATTAAACTGTAACCCTCTCTTTCAACACTGAGTGTAAGCTATAAATAGAATTACAATTTAATTTATCTATTAAATAAATGTACAGAGACAAATTAAACACTATTACTGCAATGTTTACGGTTAAAAAGCAAAAATAAAATTAAGACCAGGAGGAAGAAAAAAAAAAAAAAAAGTAAAACACTTTGGCAGATTATTAATTTTAGTTACAATCAAGTAGTAAAGAAATCCAGTGCTCTTGAGTACAAACAAATCCATGTATGGTCTACACTCTTTTTCGTCCAGGAGACTAATATACACATCTTCTTTTTACAAGAAATGTTTAAAACCTTATCAAAAGTTTTGCTGTATGAAAACATATTTACAAATCATGATTCAGACTCATTGGACTGCAACAGTCACCCTTCCCCCCATCCTATGTAATCCTTTACACAGTGCAGAAGGCTTCTTGAAAAAGTTTGTGCAACAAACAGCGTACAAAATGTCTCCAAACAGCTATGGAATAACCGGGACGTATGTGTCTTCAAATAACAGAAATGACAGGCCCTCCTTCCTCCCCCTCTCCTGAAATTAACACCTACAAACCATACAAAAAATGAACAGTTCTTCAAGTAATATACATCATGTTAACATGATCTCATAAGGGGAAACCAAAATAGAGGTCTTTTTTTTTTTCCACAGGTCACAAAGAGAACAAACGGGAATGTTTTCATGGGTGTGGAGGACCTGACTTGTCCAATTTAGAGTCGGCGGTTCAGCTCTACAAGTCCACCAAACTAAGGAGCGCTGTTCCAGGAGAGGTTCCAGCTTATCGTCCAGTGTATCGTCCATTTTAAAAGAATGCTAGCCCTTTCGAAAGCAATGTCCTACTTGTTGGGCTGATGGGGATGACAGGTAGACAGCGATGGGGAGGAGTTACGGACATCACGAATGTTAGTCACAGTGGAGTGGGGTGAAGGAGCAGCGTGGCGAGTCCCTGCAGTGCTATAGGAAGGCAGGACCCGCCGGTACATATGCATAGAGTAAGAATGATGGACAACGGTCACAAAGTACTGTGTTATCTACAGAGAGGCAGAAAATCCAAGGTCTAAAAGCCTGTTCTAGAACCTTCTGTGAGCAGACCATACATGTGTTTATTGAATATGTGTCCCACACATACTAAATAAAAACAAGAGATCTGTTTGTAGAAACCTTGACAGCTAGAGAGCTCAATGTAACAAAGTTTCCCATAAAAACATTTTTGAGCTAACTCTAGAGCAGCACCTGATAACAACGAGTTTGGGGTAAGGAAAAAAATGTGCATGATGCCTCTTCTGATTAAACCAGCCTAAGCTTATTTGCTGGTCTTAAATGGTCTTCCAGTCTGGCAATGTTTGCTTTTAGTTGGTATAGCTGGTTAACAAGCTGTCAAATGCTCAAAACCCATTTAAAACTAGTTTAGCTGGTATTAGTTTGGTGTCCAGTTGGTTTAGCTGATCAACAAACTTGTCTTCCAGTTTAAACCAGCCAATAAGTGCCAAAAAAAAAAAAAAATCTAAAGCCAGTTTAGGCTGTTTTTGTTCCTGGTCTTGGTTGGTCTCCCAACCTTATCAACTAATAAGTGCCCAAAACCAATCAAAAACCAGTTAAAACTTCTTTTTTTTCTGGTCTTTGTTGGTCCCCCCAGCCTAACCCACTAACAAGTGCCCAAAACCGATTTATAACTATATAGTTGGTCTTATAGTCTGGTGTCCAGGTAGTTCATTTTAGTCTAAACCAGCCATTAAGTGCTGTAAATGCATGTAAAACCAGCAAACCAGATTCAATAAGACCAGCAAACTAGATAAGGCTGGTTTAAGCATTTTTCATCAGCAAGGTGCATCTGATAATAATCATACAATACTTTTCACCACATTACAGTTCTGAAAAAGCACAAGAAACAGTTTGTTTACCCTGTATTGCTAGTCTGAGATTTTCAAATCAAAAACTAAAAGTTTCACATTTTCAGAACTGACATATTTCAAAAGTATTCAAAGCATCTGAAATGTTACTGGTTCCATTCCTAAAAAATCTAGAAAATTGATTTATGCATTATACTTTCAATACTGTATACACAGTTTGACATGAGAAACGGTTAGGTATGAAGAATCAAACTAACTATTATATCGCGGACAAAAGGTCTGTTATCTCCAAACCATGTCTTCATCTCAAACCCATCTGATCAGAAAACCAATCCTCAGACAAAAGCCTGAGCAAGGAATCTCCCACACTGTCTTTCTTTCTAATGGAAAACAAACAGTGACTTAATGGAGGATTCTTTGAAACGTGGAGGGATGTTTTACAAGAGCCGCACACAAGATGCTTCATCACAGCAGAGAAGAGCAAAGGTGGCAGGAACAAAGAACCACTCCAGATGTGAGATCACCCACATGCGGGCCAGAACCAAACATACGCGTCTCAGGGACTATCGGTAGTCTCCAACAAAGGGCAACTCGCATGAGTAGTTCTTCAAAAACTATCTGTTTTAACAACACACGCCAGTACACAGACCTACTGCCACATGCCAAGTTTTAATCAATGCTGGAAAAGCTTAATACAGCCTTAGGTGATTTTTTTAAGCTGGTTTAGATGTGGTTTAGATGGCCTTAATGGTCTCTAAGATCTGTAAACCAGTGGTTCTCAAACAGCGCAAGCTATCAAGGATCCCCCAATAAGTCTTTCAATTTTCCCCAATCAATTTTTTTTATGATTTCAGTCTAAATTAGAAGGCTCTCTAATATCGTCTTGACAAATGTGGGTAAAAAATTGATAACCACTGTCAATACATCAAACCCTTTAAACAATTAATTCAGACTTTTCTAACTAAAACCAGCAAAGAAAATCTTTTATCAGCTTTTTTTTTTTATTAGCCGGCATATCCAGGCAGATCAAAACCGTTTTGTTTTTTTTTTTTCTTTTCCAAAATCTGTTCAATCAGTCAGTGTCCCTCTGACAGTGATACAGAAATAACCAAGTGCTCATTCATCACATGGAGAGACTTGATATGTACAGGAAGCCTTTATTCAGACACTCCACATTTCCTGTGCCATGCGTTGAACAGATGACTGTTCAGAGGAGCAAAGCTTTGATCTATGACTCTAATCTATCACACCATTAAGCCACCCAATATGGCAGGCGGTGTCTTGTTGTCAGCATGCTAAATGCTAAAGAGTTTTACCCGAGGCAAATGTAGGGGCAGAAAAGACACATTTGTGCGAGAGTGCGTGTGTGTTTTTGCCTGTCTGAGAGAGAGCGATCTAGACTGCAGATATGAACAAACAGCATTTTAGCCATTATCAAACCCTGGCTACCGTATCTATTAGCGTGTTTGTGATAACAAACCACACAGATTGTAGCGTTAACTGATAATATTGTAGAAAAACTGATGTCCTGAGCTAAAGTTTGGGGGTTATAAATGTGCCTGGGCAGGAAGAATTTAGTTGGTCCTAGAAACTTGAGAAAAATGGAAGCCCCAGTACTGCTGAAATAAATAAAAATGGAAAAGAAATATTGCCTCTCGAAATTGGGAGCTAAAACCCTTTATCTCCAGATAGTGGCTGCAGATCTTTTGCAAGGGTCAAATCTGACTGGAGTGACTATGGAAGACATGAAAGTATACTAGTCTTGGAATTGGAAGTATGGAAAGAAAAGTACAGATTCTGATTTATTTACAAGGTAAATCTTATTGTTTATGGTATATTATTTGTTTGTACATGAATGCGTAACAGCCACATGGTAGAATTTGTGTTTAGTATGTCTGCAAATATGAATTTTCCACATCCCATCTCCATCCTATTTCATATTTTCCTTCTTTGTATCTCGCATGCTCATAGGATGCATGCTCTTAATTCTCTCCAATCAATTTTTGCCAAATGAAATGGCCATAGATTAACTCAAACCAGCTAGAAATGCTGTTTTTAATGTAAAAAACTACAGCACGAGTGCAGCAGGAGAGCCACTGAGTGTTAGCGACTACTAAAGTGATGAGCTATGAAGTTAGTCATCATTAATCAACACTACCTACTACTACTGACACAGAGCAGGAATGACGCTAGTAGTTAATTTAAGAACTAGTGATTATTGCCCGACTGAGGGTTTATGGGCTGAAAAAGACACTACGAGAAGACAAACCCAGTTTGTAGCTCTCGGCTGTGGAGAGCAAGTGCTCTTGTGTCCTTTTGGCTCTGTGCGCCTTGCTGCGTTGTCTCGTGCGACCTCCTCGATGGAAGGAGAGATGGAGGACTAAAGGACGCATGGATTCAGGGATGGAGAAGGAGTGAGCGAGTGCAAGAATCGCCCTCAGGGGAACCCGTCATCGTCTGGACTGAGCGCCACGCGCTGCGGAGAGCAGATAGAAAACAGTTACACGTGTTGAGCAAAAAAGAAGGTGAGAAATATACACATTGGAAAGAATAAGAAGGCCCATGGAGAAGGAGACGGATACAGAAACATCTGATATGCAGATCCTCCACACGCACACACAAACAATGAAGAGCGCGATGTGTGGGGCGCTTGAGAGAATCCTGTTATGCCACTGGGGCGGCCCGCCCCGTTTCTACTGCGCGACTGATGTCTTTATCTCTGCTTGTGCTTGACATGCCGACTGTAGCACAGGAAGTTCAAATCACACCGTTAAAATCCCTCCATCTGACTAACAGCTCTCAACAGCGCCCTGTTAACTATTTCAGCCCAGGCTGACGGTTATGCAAATATATGAATAAATCATTCAATAAATCATCCAAATAAATTACCAGCAAAACACCTACATAAATAAATAAATTGGAATATATTAAAAGATTGTCCAGCCATTTAAGGTGCTCGTTGCTCATCCCTAAAGCAGTTATACTGAATTCATAAAAAACAACAACTATGGGTTAATGGGAGAGCACAATTTCAAAGCTTTCAAACGTAGAAAGCATTTAAAGCTTTACACACACACAAACAACACGAGAAACCAAAGACTGTGGCTGCATCCAAAATCACATAATATCCTAGTATATAGTAGGAGAAAACTATATGACAGGAGTAGTATGTGTGAATTCATAGTAGTCATAAAACAATTTAGTTTTCATTAAACTATTTCTGCATTGAATGGGCACCTTACTATGCCATTATGCCAAAGTAAAGGTGATAGGTCACATGACAATGGCACCTTTCACACTTACAGGCTTTACTGCTAAATTACTGGTAAATTACCATGAATCAGAATTTACCAGTAATTTGAAAATGATGTGGGAACGGTGCTTTACCGGTGAAAAACATTTTACCAGCACAAGTAGTTCCAGTAATTTTACAGCAATGTACTGGTATTTCTGCATGATGAGGCTAATGACAACACTTAGTATATCTGGATTGAATTCATATTACACACATGCTATATGCTACAATATTTACTCATTCAAGTACCTACTCAGAGAGAATGCGATTTTGGACTCAGCCTATGGGAAACATACAGACTAATGAAACCTCACATGGTAATTCGTACACTAATTAAACATACATTTGAATGAAAATGTGTGGTGAATTATGAATATAAATATGTGTTTGGGAAGAGGCAGCATAAATGCCCTCTCTTAGGAAACACTGTCTTAACCTCGCCCACATTTGATCACTACCCGACTGCCTTCCTCCCTTTGTTCACTTTGCGCTGGACAGCATAGGTGCCCCTGAGTACCAGTGAGCTGCCGGGTCTGGGATACTGCCACCCAGTGGCAGTGCTAGGTGTGGCTGTCTGGCACTGCCACTCACTGCAGGGTAGACGTGGCCGATCTGCTCGCTGCGGCCGATGTGGATTTCGTCGTCGTCGTCCTCTGTGGTCTTGCGGTAAACGGGGTTGTCGAAGTTCATGCTTTTGGTGTTCCGTCTCCTCCAGTTGCGCCACACCAGGTAGCCTCCGGTACACATCAGGCCGATGACCACTGTGGCAAGGATAGGAACTGCATGCATTTAACACACAGTCAACACATACGGCGAGGGCGTTAACACAGCCAGGGGACACAGAGCGGCGAATAATGACACAAACACACATATATATATATATACACAAGCTCACACACTCAAACCTTAAGGTGTATCATGGCAGATATGGGCTAAATGGTTTTATTAAAATGTGTATCAAAAACAAGGACATATTTAAAGAATTTAAAACCCTTATTTGAGCATTTTTATACAGTAACAAACATCTGAATAGACAAAATTCATATAAATATAATTTACAAAATGAATAAAAAAAAATTGCCTGTCTATGCCAACATGGTAATATTTAGTATAAATATAAATTGAATAAAAAAAATTAAAAAAAAAAAATTAAAAAAATTCTAGTTTGTGGTTACTGATAAACTAAAAGTAAATGATCAATAACTAAATAAAAAATATTTGTTTGATCAGTTTAATGATTTCTAAAAAGATCATGAAGACTGGAATAATGCTAAAAAATTTAACAAAAATCTTATCAGCCCCAATCTTTTGAATAGTAGTGTACATCATTTCAGGAAAGTCTAAACATATCACTACAAAAAGGGCTACTTAAAACTTCCCCAAAATAGAAGATATGAATATTTAAAAATTAGGACTGCCAAAGACACACCTTTCCCATTCAGTCTCTCTCACATACACACACACACGGACACGAAGTGGCTTAGTGGAATATGTAAGGGGGGTGCTCACATGCTGCTCAGTGAGAAAGCAGGGGTCTGAGGGGACCGGGAGAAATCGAATTGGACTGTGTGTATGCTCACACACACCTACATGCGAATGGTTTGGGGGAGCACATTGCTATTCAGGGTGAATTGATAACCATGTGTGGCTTTCCTGCAGTGGCTGGCTAACCCATTCCTTAATTTAAAAGATCAGCCGTGGCTGCTCTGGTCCCCTGGAAGTTCTCCCTAATTGCTCTTTTGTCTGGGGGCCCGCAGAGACCTCCTCATGATGTGTTTTCCTCCATCACTCAAGTTCTATTGTCTCGCTATACACACTTGGAATGCATTCTAAGAATTACATTTGATTTTTAACCAAACTAATAAAAGAAAGCACTTAGAAAAATTTTAAGAGGGATGAAAATAGAGGGAATGCAACAACAAAGAGCTTTTAAAACTGTTTTTAGAGGAAAGGTATTTCAATTAGTATCTTTCTGTTGAATATGAGCACAGACAAGGTCAATTTCAATCCCACTAAACCACTCTCCACACACACAGCTCAGACAATCAGTGAAGCCATCAGGTCCTTTTGACAGAGACTTTTCTGTAGAAACTAAAACTATGATATATAAATTTTCTTTCTTTTTTTTTTTTTTGCATTTACTGTACTATAAATATACATGTGTACTGTTATTTAGTTCGATCAAACAGTCAAAAGGATGATGTATAAAAACTAACCGAGAGAATGATCAAAAAATCAAAATGCATGAGCGACACTTCTTTTTGTAGGATCAAAAATAACCATTTATAAAACTAATTTCATAATGAGCATAACATATTTAAAAACACATGTTGTAGGCTGCTGTCAAATAGATGATTTATTTTGAAAGAATATTCCGGATTAAATAGAATTCAAGCTCAATCGACAGCATCTGTGGATAATTTAATGTGTACAGTAAAAACTCTTCCAAAACATTTAACATTTCAAATACGGAAATATCACACTGTGACCGAAGTATAACTTTGTTACCACAGTATTCAGACTAGTCTGAAGCATTTATTAAATTGTCTGTGAAAAATTATAGAAATAAATATATACTAAAAATGTATTTTATTAATTTTATAAATATAATTAAATATAAATGTATGTCTACAAAGCACCTTTTAATAGAGCAAAACCCACCAGAAACAAATAGTCACAACTTAACAGAAATTCATTAACCTGGAAAATACAAATTTGACATAATAGTTTAAATAATATAAATTATTAACATTATGAAAAAATAATGCAATTTATTAGTATTAAATGGGCATCATTACTAAATCTGTTCTAAAAGAAATGTTCTTAATTTATTTACATATCTACAAGAAATTGAGTGGAAAAGACAAAAAATAAAAAATAATTGTGGTGGAGTTTACAAAATCTGATACATCGATATCCATTTCACTGCACAATGCTGTTTCTAGGCAACAAGCAAATTCATGTTTAAATTCATATTCATACAAATAATTCCTATCTAAATGTAAGTTGTTTACTTGCTAAGTAATATGAATCCCATTTTTTGGTTGGTGAAAAATCTATAAAAATGTTTATCAGAGAAGCAACGTGTGCGCTCCACATTGTGTACCATGCAGGAATAACAATTGACAGATTATTCCAAAAAAGCTTTTACGGATTTATTCCAAGTCATCTCTAAGAATACATATTTATTATTAACTTTTTTATGCACTGTGTATTTGCAAAGTGCAGAAAATGGATTTGCTGCACAGAGGGAAATCAGATAGCGAAAGTATGAGCTTCACATTTCTGCTTTTCATCCCTTTGATACGACAGCCATAAAGGCTTTCATTCTAAGAGCTATGCTGTAAGTTTTTCTTTGTTATTTTTTTCACAAACCTGAATTGAGCTAAAATTATTTCTGGAATAAATAGCATGCTGTCGATAGTACTTAAGTTGTATTTAACCGGGTAATATTAAGCTAAATGGAGTTTATAAATGGCTAGTTAGGACCACCATAAGTGTCTCCAAAGCAGGTAATGCACATAAAGCTCAAGGGCAAAAGCTGTTCATCTATTGGGTGAACAAGCCTGAATTTAAAATGCAGGATAAAATGCTTAGTTAACTGTAATACTCACCTATTGGAATGACTATACCCAGAACCGCAACGGTAATATTGCTACCAAGGAGGAAGTGGTCATTTCCACTACCAGCTGAAACAGAAAGAGCAACGAAAGATGAAGAAAGAAAGAAGCAACAATGAGGGAAAAACAAAGAAAGAATGTATTAACTTTATATTCAATCACAAGATCAGATCCTGTCATCTGCAGTTTAGTAAACAGTACAGTATTGTCCACAATTATTGAGAGTGAGCAAATGAAAACAGATTTTTCTGTTCCAGCATCTAAATAAACATTGACCGAGCTCGCAGCACGTAAAAGGTTACTGTCATTTTCATTTAAATGAATCTTCTCCGGTTTGTATAGTGAAGAGTCCATTTACACTGCTATCTTGCCCAAGGCCATATATACTGCTATTCATATAGCACTTTGCTTTTGTGCTGTTGCTTCCCCTTTTAAGGTTTCTGCTGAGCAGTTGTTTCCACCGTATAAATCCCACCACAATCTCACAATTAGCACGTGGCCCTCCATTAGCTACAGCATAATTAGTGTCTGATAATGGAGTCTGAGCCGGGAGATTAAGAGGACTAGATGGTACAGCATTGGCATACAGATACAGACAAGACAGCTTGAGGGTTTGAAAATCGGTAGGAAACAAAAGAAATGCAGCGTATGTTGTAACAAGTGCACATAAAGGGAAAGGTAATCAAAAAAACATATTATTGGTAAGGGGATCCTCTTAAAGCTACGGTGAGTGAGTTATTTATGTGATACCGGTGACGTGGGTTTCCATGGCAAAACTTCATTAGTATCATCATCTGCTTCTGTTTGTATATAGTGTGTAGTTCCTGTTTTGAATGGCTTTTTAAGCTACTATTAAGAGAGCATTACATCTTTCTTTCAGCTTAGCGATTTATTACGTTCATAAAATCATTATTCACAGAGCCGTATGTCTGTGAAAAGACAAGGGAGTGTATCCAAACTCATGTGGAAATGCGTTTAGTACAAACAATTGGGCTGTAACAGGTGATGCTGACTCCATTATGAGCACTGAATACTGTGAACACATGCTTCATAAATTCACAACCCGCGGATCATTTTGCACAATATGTGATATATTTTACAAATCTACTACAGCTAGTGTGCTTGCCACTTGCTATATACACCAATGTTCAAAAGTTTAATTTCTTAATGTTTTATGTTTTGATGAAAGAACAGTCTTATGCTGACCAAGGCCACAATTATAATACTGTGAAATTTATTACTATTTTAATTCAACAGCCATCACTCCAGTCTTGAGTGTCACATGATCTTTCAGAAATTATTCTAATATTTGACCCTGTACCACAAATCTGGTCGTAAGTAATACAGGTATATTTATAGTAAATAACAATACATCGCTATTGGTCAAAATGATCAATTTTTCTTTTATGCCAAAAATCATCCGGATACAAGAAAAGATCTTGTTTCATGAAGATATTTTGTAAATTTCTACCTTAAATATATCCAAAATAAATTTTGATAAGTAACATGTGTTGCTAGGGACTTGAAAACTTTATCTTGATTTTTTTGCACCCTCAGATTCCAGATTTTCAAATAGTTGTATCTTGACCAAATAACCTGACCAAATATCCTAGCAAACCATACATCAATTTATTCAGATCTTAATTCACATGTTGATTTGGTGCTTTAAACACCCTGTTGAACAGTTATGCAGCTTAATATTTTCATGGAAATTTTCATTATTTTTTTCCCCAAGTTTAAAGAATATTAACAATGTAAAGTCCTTATTGTCACTTTTGATCTATGTAATGCATTCTTTCTGGAAAGAAAAATCTTAATAGAATAAAAATAATAATAAATGAGCCACATTTGTAGAATTTTACAGACAAGATTTTTTCATCATTAGCAAGCAGCCATAAAAGGCAAAAAAAGTGCTGGCATAATTCATAACTATTCTCAGTGCAGCAATTTACAGGTTTTATCTAATGGAGAGTTTCACCAAGTCTACCGTGTAATATGCTGGCAGTCATAAAATATTCAAGAACCCAAATTTATGGTTAGCATCAAGAATGAGTGCTTTGATTATGGGCTGAGAGGTATAAAGGCTACTAAAGTGTTGGCTGTTTTTCTATATTTGTAGTCTCTACAGACAACCTTTTGAAGACTTTCAAAGGGTTATCGTGGATGTAGATACTATTACTGAAGTCACTAATGCCTTTTTTCCTGCTGTGTCCAGGTGGCTGTGTACCTGAGCGTCCCCAGTCAAAGCCCAGAGGCTGTGGGGGGGGTTAGAGTGAAACACTGAGTGTGGAGAGGAACAAGGCCGAGGGCAATGTTCATCAGTCAGGGCTGGCTGCTCCAGTCTCTTCACTGGCTGCTCTAATTCAGCACAGACACACTCTGGGACCCTGGGCGACCACTGCTGCCTAATCTATCACTCTCAAGTGGCCCAGTGATGCTCGGCAAGCAAATTCCACCACACATTAACTTTCACAGACTCTGAGAACTACTGTACGAGTACTGTAGGAGAGCAATTATATAAGCTTCAGCTGAATATCAGTGCTGATGGAATTCAGTAAAACAACACAAGTTCAATACAAGTAAAACCTATCACATGACCTTATACATAAAGAACAGAATATTTACATAAAGGTCAATGACACCAAAGTTGGTAAGAATTTTACATTTTCTGAAAAAAGTGTTTATTTAATCAAAAATAGTTAAACAATAATGTTGTGATATATATATATATATATATTTTATATTTGTGACAGAAAAGCAGAATTTTCAGCAGTTATTACTTCAGTCAAGATTTTTAAAGTCTTTAAAGACTTTTAAAGAGCTAATTTTTAAAGCTTAGTCTTCATAGAAAATATGTACTATAGCTATTATATTACACTGTATATTGCATTGCAATATAATTTTGAGTAAAGTAGAAGCAGATCATGATATCAACACAAAAACAGAAATGCAAACTCACCACGATGAGAGAGATTGCCATTGGCCCCTTGTATGCTGTTGCCGTGGATGGTTGTAGACGTCTGTCTGTGATCTGCTGTCGTCTGGCTAGAGGTTGGCTGTCGTCCTGGTACTGTAGTGCTGGACTGAGCGGTCTGTCTGGTTGAAGTGACTGTGGAGTGTGTGGTGGTGGAATGAGTAGTTGTGGTGGGGCTGGTGGTGGTTGTACTTGATACCGTCGCTGTAGGTGTAGTTGTAGAGACTGTACTGGTTGTTGTAGGTGTATCTGTGTTTATAGCTGGAGTGGTGGTTGTAGGAGTAACAGTAGTAGAAGGTTCCGGTGTTGTAGTAGTGGTTGTACTTGTAGAAGTCGTCGTTTTGGGTTTGACTGCAACAAACAAAACAGATATATGGAGTCAGGTGATCTTTTTGCTTCTTATGTAGTATACTTGACCTATGGCTCCGTATTTTGTTACCTGTCACACAGCGGCGCATGTCCAGGCCCAGTTCCATGTTGTCGGGACAGGCACATGTGTACTTGGGCGAGTGGTCTGTGATTTGAGGAGCTCTGAGGCACAGGTACTCACAGCCGCCATTGGGCAGACTCCCCATGCTGCATGTGTCTGGAGCTATAGGGACAAACAGAGTTTAATTCAGATGAATTAGTCTCTGGATTGGTTGCATAGTAGTATATATGTGATCATACATTAAAACATTAACATAGCAGCTGAACTACTAAGATGCAGTCAGTGACGGTGACCGAACACTGGAAGTTATTAACTTTCAGTGAACGCTGTACCATATGGGGTTTGGAAATTAAAGGTCCAGCATTTTTATTCGCCTCAAAATTAGTTAAACGGGTGTAAAGCGCATAAGATATATTAACTAATTAAGAAAACACATTTATATAAATTAACCAAGCATATTTATGTTTATATTAAACAGTCATTTATCACTTAATGTATGTGGTTTTGAGTATGAAAAATTATATAAATTTAATTATACACTATTATTTATAAGTGCACAAGTGACCTTCATAAGGTCAAAAACGTATATTTCAAATAAATGCTGTGCTTTTGAACTCTCTTGAAAAAGAAAGAAAGAAATGCATCATAATCTTCATAATAATATTACTGTTTTCACTATTTATAATAATAAGAAATGTTTCTTGGGTATATTAGAATGATTTCTGAAAGATCATGTAACACTGTTTGCCATCACAGGAATAAATAGCAAATATATTAAATTAAAATATAAAACAGGTATTTTAAATGGTAATAATATTTCACTGTATGACTGATTTTTATTATAATATTACAGTCAGTAATCATGCTTTTCTAGCATAATGTGTATAAGAGTATATGTAAAAATGAATCAAAAAAGCATCATTTATTTGGCTTGGTTGAGGAATAGTTATTTTTGTACGTAAACATAATAGATTTAATACATATATGTATTATGACCAGAAACTGACTGAGCTTGAGCAATAGAATCATTTTCTTATGTTATTATTAGTTGATCAATATAGCAATATAGCACAATGGAAATCTGTAGGAAAGGTTGCTAAGCTCTACAAACACTACTCAGAAGATTTTATGTTTTAACAAAATAATATTTTATGTGCTATTCCTTACATATTCTCATAAAATCATGTTTTGCAGGGATGCATAACTGATTGATATTTTACTCAGAGGCACCTGAGATACAAAAATCCGCTGGATCCCATTCTCATCATTTCTCGTTCAGCATAAGTGTGTTTTCCTGCTTTCGTTTGCATTTTCGGAGCAACATGTTTAATTCTTTGATTTAGATTTAAACAGCACTTCTCATTTATTAATGTGAGGAGGCTGTAAATTGGTTCTTCTGCTGGCACGCTGCACGTGGTCTGTTTGTGATAAAAGGACGAAAACAAAGAATCAAAATCTGCACACACATACGCACACTGCTTCTTTCATTTTTTCTGCCTGTCTTCAGAATAAAAATTCACCATAAATATGCTATTTAATAATAGGATTGCTATTATTATGGGGAAAAAAACAGTCAGCAAAGATTTGGCTCTCATTATTATAACAATGCTAAAAAGGTGACAGTGTGAAAATAATGTGTGTGTTTTTATGGTTTTATGGCTTAGTTTCAATAAATTGTTTTTGTGGACAGGAGAGGTTGAAGTTGAGTTCTTAGCGTTTTCACAGCACATCAAAGTCTTTTATCTACAAGATCAGGAACAATTTGATTCTTCATGATACGAGTCATCTAATGGATTTTAACATCTATCACTTGCTATTGAGCTCAACAGATAAAACATTATTTTTCAAAAAGTCTGAGGTCAGTAAAAGTTTTAAGAAATTAATTAATTATTTTATTCAGCAAGGACACATTACATTAATAAAAAGGCACAGTAAAGGACTATTTTTACAGAAGATTTCTAGTTCAAGTACTTTTCTTTTTCAAGTAATGTTTCACAAAAATATTAAGAATGTATTTTTTTATATATTTGAAATTTTTTTTCAACAAATATAGCTTAACAGGAATTGCTTTAAAATTGTAGCTATTTTATTAATAGTAGTTAGAGATTTGCAATAATGTCCTGTATTTTATTATTATTAAATAAATACAAATATGATGTGCATAAGAGGCTTCCTTTAAAACTCTTGAATGGTGGTGTGCACGTGCCCATTACTTCCTATAACTGTTATTGAATTACAAATAATATAAAAATACAACTGATATCAAATTTTGAATTAGTAATTGAATAAACAAAAATGCTAAAAAAAACCCTATCCTTTTTTTTAAACTCACACTACTAAAAAATGTAGTTAACAACACTGGCCAGTCGATGCACATTTAAAATGATGTAAAGTGGTCTCTATCTGCACCGGACTTATTTCTCACCTTGAGGCTGCCGGAGCTCGTGGAACACCACCACATCCAGAGGGTTATTGAGATGTTGAGCCAACATTGCTACATCACTTCCTGTCAGCCGGTTTACGCTGTAGATGGCCTCATCTTCCAAGTCTGTCCAGTAAACTCGGTCCTGCAGAAACATATAGAATGTGAATTCTACACAAGCAGTAGCTACTGCACACCTGTTCATACATTACAATATAGCACTTGCAATCTCGTCATTATACATTACCATTATGTACTTTTATAGTTCATAAAGATCATTTGCAAATTTTTTTATGTTCTCACCCATTTTGTGTGTAGTTTGTGAATCATTTGCACTGTTTGTATTTTTGTTGCAGAAGACTATTTCTGCATTTGCTTTCATTATTAGCTGCACGGTTTGTGTTTATTGTTCATAATCAGATTGAAAATATGTGTTTACGGTGTGTGTGTGTGCGTGGTTGATCACTTCTCACTGCTGTGTGTGTGCACTTGGATGGGTTAAATGCAGAGCACAAATTCCTAGTATGGGAAACCATACCTGGCCACATGTCACGTCCTTTCCTTTCCTAACTTGCTTGGAGAATGTTATATTTAGACAAAATTTTATTTGGAAGTGTAAAATGCCCAGATACAACTTTCTAGAGAAAAAAATCCAAACTTCAGGAGTTTCTGTTTGAGTACATAGTAAAAAAATCACCAAGTTATTGCTTGCATTTTTCTTAAAATTCTATAAATTCATTAATTCTTAAAAAAAGTAGAAGGTAAATTGAGAATTTAAATGATCTAGACTTAATCTTCAAGTTCTCCTGTTTATAATGATATACGACACTTGATGCTAACTGCTAGAATAGGTCAAAGAAACAAAGAACAAGTGCAGGTGTGTCAGGCCGCCCAAAAATGCTCTAGGTCTTTAAGGGTTAACATGGGTTAACAACATTAGTTAATATGAACTAAGAATGAACAACACTTCTACAGCATTTATTAATCTTAGTTAATGTTAATTTCATCATTTACTAATGCATTATTAAAATAACAAGCTGTGTTTGTTAACATTAGCTAATGCACTGTGAACATGAATAAACAATGAACAAATGGTATTTTCAGTTAACTAACATTAACAAAAATTAATAAATAGCACAATAAATGCATTGTTCATTGGTTGTTCATGTTAGTTAATACATTAACTAATCTTAACAAATGACACCTTATTGTAAAGTGTTACCGAAAAATTACTCATTACAGTGCAATCTAGTTTTCCTTTCCAGGA
>JAUMHE010000051.1:11848810-11877208 GCA_032359235.1 Enteromius mattozi | reverse complement strand
AGAAGTGACTGAACATGATGAACAAGACGGTCAATATAATGTGACGTCAACCGTACAGTGGTTTTCTTTTTTATTTTCATTACACTGATAGTAATACCAGCAAGATACACATATAAGATGCATAAATAAATGACTAGTGAGTTATAGACCTTACCCATCAGCTACATGACATGCACAAACTATAATATTATGACATCCTTACATTTTAGCAAAAATATTCAGTAAAACGATGAGCAATGTGACACAATCACTGCCAATCACATATTTAATTTCAATATAGGATGGGGTACATTGAAATGCACAAAAACTAAAACTAAAAATAATATAACAATAATAATATATAATATTACTGATAAAATGTCCTATTGTTTATCACTTGCTTCATCATGCTGGCTTACGACAAGCGAGTCAAACATCTCTCAAAGCCAAAACCGCAGGGTGTTTTGTGTTCTCACCATGATCAAACAATGATGTATTTGATCAACAAGAGCAACAAATTGTCTGTTTAATTGGCTGGGTTTGGGTTCCCTCTGACATCTTAATTACAGCTGAAGCCTTGCATCGCATTAACCCAAAATGATGTTAATTGGAATTAATCAAAGCAATAAACACAACATTAATCTATCAACCTTTATACTGAAATAGAGTTTTTGAGCTCTCACGCTAGAGAACCAAAACAGCTTTATACAGACAGATCAATAACTCTTCAAACAAACCTAAGTGAGGATTGGTTAATGGCCCCAACAATGGCCCTTAAAACTGATATGCCTCATTTGAGGTTTTAGCTGTCAACTGACATCTACACTATTGCATCTTCACCCTAACCATCATTTCGTGCCACTCTCTCTGTCAGGGAGCATATACATAAATTAAACTCCCTACAGACAAGCAAAAGTATTTCCATTCTTCCGAGTGCTCTTCTGAGGGGTTTATAAAGTGATAATGAACTGTCGTACGTCGTTCTAACACAAGCCCTCCTGAGGGGAGTGGGGATGAGTAATGGGACGCATTATTGTTGGAGGTAAATTATGGGAAGCATATGGTGCGGTTGAAATGATTTAGAGATGGTCCTAGTGGCTGATGTGACTCAGAGTGATTCAGGAAGTGAGGCAGAGACCCGAGCATGACGGGCCAGCATACACACTGGGACAGTAAAGGACAAACGCTGGTCAAGTTTTTCAGATGCCGTTATAGCACAGGCAGGCAGTGTGACAGGCTGCTGTCCGACTGATAAGATGACTTTGTTAAACAGCCGGTAGCGCTTATTCAAGACACCCCCTCCCTAAGGAACTGAAATGTCCTTCCATGAGGACAAAAATGTCAGAGAAAAGTGCTTTGTTAGGTGGAGTGACAGGGGTGGGAAATTAAAGGATTGCAGCAATATAGTATTATCAGAGTCAGAATTTGATACAATATACATCACAACTAAAAGTTTGGGTGCGGTAAGAAATTTGAAATGGTTTTGAAAAATCTCTTGGCATTTATTTGATCAAAAAAGCTGAAATTTCAGAAGCAATTACTTAAGTGCCAAATGATCCTTCAGAAATCATTCTAATGTGCTGATTTGGTTCTCAAGAAACATTTCTTATTATCAATAATTAAAATGTGTTGATAGAAGAGTAAATAAAAGAGGTCATATTGTATATAAATGTAAAATACAGGTATTGCTAAAATGCAATAAAAAATTATAATAAAGAAAATATGCTTTATTCTCAGGATCCTTGATGAATAGAAAGTTTAGAATAGAATTTATTTGAAACAGAATTTAAACATAAAAAATGTATCTACTGTAGTAGTGTACACTGTCATTCTGTTATTGTTATGAAAAAGAATACATTCAAAATAGTGTAAATATTAAATAATAATCTAATAAATAAATTAAATTCTTTAATAAATAATGTAAAAAAAAAGTAATTAAGTAATTAATTAATCTGATAATGCGCAGAGTTTTTATAAGTAGTTTAATTTAATTTCATTAAATTTTTAAATGTAACAGTTTTTTCTTTGTTTTTCTGTTGTTGTTTTTGTCAATACAATTTTTAATACTTTTTTTTTAACACAATTAATGTCAGTCTATCACCCCTCTATCGCTTAGTGGACCAAGAAAAGTCAAGAAAAAGTCTGAGAAACATTCATGGAAGTAATTTCCCTTCCATCTCTCAATCCATGATGCTTGTTGCTGTGAGAACATTTCCAGCAAATAAATGGCAGCTGTTCTCATGCATTTAATATCAGCTGAGAGGAGGCGGGAAGAGTTTCTCAAAAAAGGGTTTCAACACTGCACCGTCTCCTCCTAGCGAAGCATTAATCACTAATTGCAAATGATCCTTTTTTAAATAAAGATTAAACAGCTGTCAAGTCAGAGAAATGAAACATGCCATAATGTTTATACCTGAAGATCTTGCGATGGTAGAGGTCACACCAGTACATCTTGTTGGTGGTCACGTCCACATCTAGAGCCACGGCGTTCTTCAGGGTTGGGACTACCTGGGTATAGTCCTTCTTCACCAGGTCAATGCGCCGGATCTCATGTCGGTTAGTAAACATAAGATATGGGCTCTTACCTATGAGGGTGAAAAGAAAAGGTTTCATCAGCTCACCTGTTATCTTGGGATCCTCCTAACAGATGACTCAGCTGATAAACCAATCAATATTAGGCCATTTTGAGATAATCACCATCAGCAAAATCATTAAAAAAGGACACAGAAGTCCAAATGAGATTTCTTTAACTTCACAATTGTTTTAGTTCACCTTGATAAACTGAGACTTTTGCTTATTCGAGAAAAAAAGACAGAGAGACTGCAGTCAAAAATCACATTTATGATCAATTTAGAATATCAAATAAATAAACGAACGTAGATCTGACACAAATATAAACTTATGTGGACAGATTTAATAATAGCTTAAAACAGTTATTTTTGCATCTGACCTCAATGAATATGCATTTGTAGTAATTTCCCTTAAAAGGCACAAAAATTATTGGAGTAGAGTATTAAAATAAATCACGCAACGTGATTACTAACGTCTGTGCTCGTCAAATGACTGTTATTTGAGCAATTTGCTAATTTGCAATGTTGAGTAAATCTGGCCCTTAGTGTGTCTTCCTGATTTTTATTGTTGTTCATTATTACAATTACAATTATCTCAAAACAAAAACAAACAAACAAAAAACTTAAATGCTTCTTACAGTTGTAAAACTAAATGATCTTAACTATGCCATTCATTTTCATTTTATAGCTCTGTACTCTTACTATATGCTAACAATTGTTAAATTTGATCTTCTAATATGTGCTACCGGGCAAAGGTAAAAACATTAAAACTCAAATGATTCAAATGCTCCCAGAGGAGAAGAATATTTTATCATTTAAATTATTACACTTGCCGGAATGCAAATGTTGTGAGAAAGACACTAAAGAGAGCTGGCACTTCAAGTACTGCAGTAAAAAAAAACAAAAACAGCAGTCTTCTCAGATGAGTAAACACATTAGGGCATATTATATTTAAATAAGCATAGTGGCTGATTTGCACTTGTACTATTTATTAATTAGAAAGCCACAAAAAATAACCATATGACTCGCACAAGTGCACCCATTTATGTGCATAAAATCAGACTGAAATTTTTTATTGCTTATTTAATTTGCAGAGCAGAAGCAAATGTGTGTGTGTCTAACTATAAACCGCGGAATTAATTTACTCATGACTGCTGTGTGTGAGTCTGCAGTGCACCTGCAGACCATGTGATTCAGGTTTCCAGGTTAGTGACATGTGGCCGAAGTGGGTCTGAGAGTTTCCAGGTAATTACCCTGCACTGTGGTGTGTATGTAGATGAGTGTGTGTACGTGTGTGAGAGTGTGTTTGTGTACTGTTGGGGAGCTTAGTCACTACGATTTTGTGCTCAGTCATGCCAACACAGAATATCACTGACCCTATGCAAGGGCACTCTCCCTATTTCTGAGTCACTTGGTCCCCTCCAGCTCCCCCTTCAAACCTAGTTGATATGTGTGTAATTCATTTTCATCCTGTCACCTGCTCACATCACAAATGTGCTATGGTCCTGAGGAAAAATCTGTTCTCCCAACCCTCATTGGACCCTTCCTGTGCCCTCTATTATACTTTAATTCAGCTTTTCATTACTAATAAGCACGTCGCATCCAGACATCTCACGATTTGTATTACTGTAGAGGATATAATGTGACCGTCAAAATTTGGGTTCTTCTCAACAATAATAGTGAGTTGTATGCAAAAAGCAACTAGAAGTGATTTTTTAAGATATTATTAAAAAAGTGAACACTCATTTTTATTAAATTCATGCAAAATACAAAACAACACAGAAGAAAACAATTTTCATCTTTACGCAAATGAGCTTTGATGAATATTAATAATATAGTATAATATATTAGCGTGTATTATTTTAACATAATATTACACCACCAGGATCAGTAAGATTTTTTTTTAACGTTTTATGCGTTTTAAAAGTTTGCAAAAATCGTCTGTATCTATTTGATCAAAATATAGTAAAAACTAATAATGTGAAAAATGATTACAATTTAAGATATGCGTTTACTTTTTAAGTATATTTTCAAATGTAATTCATTCCTCTGATGGTAAAGTTTTTAATTTTTCTGTAGCCATTACTCCAGTCTTGACACTCCAATATGCTAATTTTACAATCAAGAAAAAACTGAAATTTGAATAAAATAACATTTATATGAAATAGAATTGATTAGTAACATCTGAAATGTTTTTACTATTACTTTCAATCAATTTAATGTGTCTTTGGTGAATCAAAGAGTTAAATAAATTGTAAAAAAAAAATACAATAACTGACCACAGACTTTTTAACAGTAATTGTGGTAGAAAAAAATATTGACTAAATGATCACTTGCCAAATTAGACAGAGGCATCCCAGATGCAAACATAAAATTTACACATACCCCGATGTTTTGCTATTTAAATGTTTTTTTGCTAATTATGTTTTGCTCCATTTAAAACCTGAGACGAGTTTTGGGAATTTCAGGTTTGGGACAAGTTCACAGAGAATTTTTGTTTACTGTCCTATCAGCAAACGTTTCCTTCACAAGACTGTATTATCCACAGATGCCAAGTGTTATAGACAAGTAAAAGACAAAAAGAGTGCAAAAATAGATGCAGTGCAGGGGGTGAAGGAGAGAGCAAAATGAGCAGCAGGTGCTGTGTGGTCAGATGTCACTGTGAGGTTTGGCAGTGATGTAGAGAAGATGAGTGAAGGTAATGGATGAGTTTTCATGTCTCTGTTATTCTCTTCCTCCCTGGCTCCCTCATTCCCTCTCCACCCATCCCTCACTCTTTCATTCTTGATCTGGTCTAAGCCAAACACTGTTTTTGCTGAGGGGCTGAGCAGTGCAGGTGGATGGAAAGCTCATCCAGATTGTGCTGGTGAGAGAGAGCTTTTCCTGCTGCACTTCAGAAAGCCCTCATGGACCACTGTATCGTCAGCAAATATTTTCATTTTCAACAAGAGTCAGGATTCAATCATTCTTTCCCATCTGCTGGAATTAACAATCTTAGAAAGAGAGGGTGAAAAAGAGAGAAAAAGAAACAGAGTGATGCAATGTCACTTCTGCATTACATTTACATAAAGTAGCACCCTGACCATCTTTAGTGTCATGACAACTACTTTAGAGAAATGCATAAATCAGCACTTTCTGCGATGGCCATATGTGCTCCAAGTATCTTCATTCTGAAGGTGATGCATTGCTGACTAAAGTCTTTTTTAAGCAAAAGGGCATGATCTCTTAAACTACCTTGATCCTGTATTACAAAGGACTTATAAAAACATGTTACTGTAATCCTTAAAACATGCTGAAGTGTCAAGAATAATGTAAATCCTGTGTCCTAACTACATAAATTAATTGTAGCATTTTTTTCAATTTACTGAATTTCTGTGCCATTAGTTGTATCAAACAAAACGACAAAAATAATGTTAAAAGTAAATGAGACTAGGTGCTTGAAAACCAAGAAGGAATATATTGTGAAGAGTTCATTTGCGTCTGCAGAAATCATGTTTTTATTTTTATTTTTTTCAAAGTTATATCAATCAAACTGCAGTTGGATTGTTTTGATCAAGCAATAATAACTTATAACAAATAAAGGTAATTTACAAAATTAAAGTTCATTGAAAGTGTGTTTTTTCCCCAAATATTACAAGTTTAACACCCTTAGGAAGATATCACAGGTTCATCAAGTTTGTTGAAATTATCCATCCTCGATCACTTTTAATCAGCTTTGATGAAACTCCTCTCAGCTAGAGTGTCTTTTCAAAGTGAAAAGTCACCTGACCTGAATACAGCATGCTGATTCGCTAAAATGGGCTTATCGGCTTCTGTTCAAAAATAACAAGGGCGCTTGACGGCTTTTGCAGTAACGTGAACTCACAATGCCTTAAAAGTGGACAATACCGGCTTTTTTGTATATGTTTAGAATTCAGATTGCGCTATGTGTGGGGAATAATGCACGGTAATCAGCTGATTTTTTTTAAGTGCCGTTTATCGTTTTATTCCATATATATAAACTCTTCATATATATATATACATACATATACACACACACACAGTACTTTTTCCAAGGCATGAAGACAGTCACCGATGTCTTTGAGTTTCCCTCTAAATGTTCACTGCAATTCTCCACTGTGTTTCACTTCTGCAACCATTTCATCCAGTGATATAATAACATCCCTCAGCAGCTCACAGAATAAACGTAAGCCATCAGTCCCAAAGACAACACGACACATCCAAACACGTATTTGATTTCCTCCACAAGCTGCTCCATGCCGCAGACAGGCATCATCTCATTGGCTGACACCAAGCGTGCAGAGCACAGACAGAATGACACAGTTTCATCAATTTCTAGAGTCATATATAGGAAGCGAGGTGACGGAAAACAGGTGGGAGTGAAAGCATGAAGATAATCAAATGATGCATGTGGGGGTGTAACATCTTGACTGACAAGTAACAATGAAAAGAGAAGGAGACAGACATGAAAAAGTGTCTGCGGTTATGCCAGTGTCACTCATTTCCCATAAACCCCTCGATCATGTCACTCAGCTGAGTCTCACATTAAGGCCAAATTACACGGCTCAGATTTACTCTCAACAGGTGAGTGACCTCACACTTATAATGCCAGTATGTGACAGGCCTATCAGAGAGCTGGAAGCACATGACACATGCTGCTCTAGTATAATACATGGTTCCCACACTTTTTCACCACACAATCTCTGTGACTTCTCCTGTCATTCACATTTTCCAGATAAGGATTTTTAAAAAGCATTGACAAAAGCCAGTATTTTAGAGCTGCAAATACAGTAGCTAGAAAAAAGCAAGTTGTTGTAGTAATGTTTATGACTTTAAGATTTTATTCCATTCTATGCCGTTTCTATCATCCCAAATTTTAAAAGCTAATAACATATTTGTTATATATAAAACATAATATATTAATAATATGCATTTAAAAAAAACAAAAAATACAATAAACAGGCATTTTTTGTGACACCGTTGATTTTTCCTTTTTATGAATCTGCAAAGTTGCTTAATTGCCTGATAACAAGGTATGCTAATAATTATATTACTTAGCATAATAATTCTTTATTTTGAGTAAATGAATAAATCCTTTGCTTTTCGACAAAAACTTTTTAATGATTTTCTTTTCTTTGAAACATAAAAGATAATATTTTGCACAATGAGTCTGACATTTTTGCCCCAAATTTCCACACATTAAAACATAAATCGAATGTCACGTAGTGTTAAAAATGTTTAGACTCTACCTCCAAAAATTTCGTCCATCATAAAAAAATTCAGAGCAGGTTTAATTTTCTAGGTTTTTGCATCCGTAGCAAGCATTTTGCTAAGAAAAAGTGTGCAAGGAACTTTACTAGTGTTCCTCAAAATGTGTATATGATTCATGAACAACAAAATAAATAACAGAATTTTTGAGGGAACTATCGTTTTGAGACGATTTGCACTTCATTTGGTACCGAGGCTGTTTTGTACACAAATACTGAGTGTCTTGTGCCCCTACTGCAAATTCATTGGATTTGCCTTTCATTTATAATATTTGCCTCCTCAAATCTAAACAAACTGATTATGTTAATTCAGATGTAACAGAATATTTAATTAAAACACTGCATGCAGTATTAAGCAATGATGCTCATGAAAGGCACTTTCTGTTTAGTTCTGTTTGTTTTCAGTTGAATAAATAAATAAATAAAACAAAAACCTGAATGAAGTCTGTGAAATTGGTCTGATCATGTTTTGTTTTACTAACAGGGTCACTGAACACTCTCTGGACTCTCTTTTCATATCACAAGTCATTATAGCTCATACTGGCACCCAAAGGTCATATTTGCAGTTACTATTGTGTCTGAAAAATGGCTTTCATGCCCAAAAAAACCAAAGTCTGTGAACGAGGCGCATAAAAGCGCACCTCCCTCTTATCTTTAACGTGCCTCTGCCTGATATGCCTATGAAAGGGAACAAAAAAGTTATTTATTTTACATTTTGAAAGATAGACCTCTGGCAAAAACATCAAGCTATTAAAATGATTTAATAGCTTTTCTATGCACACCAAAAAAGGTAGAACGATAAAAGAGACAAAAAACCACGAAGCCTGATTTAAAACCCACAGATCTATGGGGACCTTTAAAATAGAATTAAAAAAGTTATATCAAATCTTAATTTGAATCTGCATCTGTAAACTTGAACACACAACTAAATTCAACTTCATATCACAGAACAAAATCTGTTTAATCCTGACAGACTAGAAAAGAATAAAAACACATTTCAGTTATAGTACATATTTGTTTGTTTTTAGTCTCAAGATCTCAACTACCTTTTTTCTTTTTCTTTTTTTACCTCAGATAAAGACATCTGCACACACACACACAGCGCAATATATATAGTACATTAAATATCTTGCTTTGCACTAAGATTCAATAAGGTTTAAAACTTACCACACAAACTTAAACTGATATATAAGACCTGAACACAATACCAACAGAATGCAATTTCTGAAGAGTGAAATCACTAAGATTTCAGTATGCTCTTTAGCCCGAGGGAACGGTTTTCTTCGCCAGCTTTACACATTGCACTTAATGACAGTGTTTCTCCAGCTGTCATCCAGCCTATAGGGAGTGCTGGAAATGCACTGAAGTTTTACGCAGGCTGGTCAGGCAAATGAAGGACAATGATAAGATGAACTTCATTAGGTACACAAAACCCTAACGATTCCGAAGCATGCAATGCTGCACCAATCTCATCTTTAGAAAACAAACAAGTAGCCAGCAAAAATAATACCCCACAGTCTCCCTCCCTTGTATACAAGTACAAATAATTACTGTCCTCCAAAACCACTCTAGTAAATAAATAGAAGAGTTGATGCAATTTTTTTTTTTACAGCATTTTATTCCATCGCTACTATGTAATGTGGTGTTTAAAAAAACACACTATATTGTTTTTATTTGTTCTTTTTTCTTTTTATTTGTATTTATTATAAAGAATTTACCATAAGTAAAACTATATAATTTAATATGAATTTAATTAATTAATAATTAATAATTGATATAGCTGAATATCTGGAAATACATCATCTTTTTATTTTTACATTTTACAACTATTTGTTTTATTAGTTTTGTCAATAACTGTAATTCAGACTTACACCAACTTATAAGTAATCAATGCAGAAAATTAAGTTAGATACACAAAAAAGCAGAAACAGAAACAAAATGCTAAATAACTATTATCATATGGGTAAAAAATATAATTTTTTTAATGAAATAATGAATTGTTTTGTCTGATTTTTTTAAATCATTGATAAAATGTCCCTACCATTAGTATATACAACAAAAAAAACTACATTTTGAACTTTATCCGAGAACAGTGATGGATGGAGATGCTGGTGTGTAGTATCTTACCCACTGCTTTACATGTCTTGGAAACCGGGTCCATCTCGTAACCCTCGTAGCATTCACATTTGTAGTCTCCTTTGAGGTTGATACATATTTGACTGCAGGCATCAGGGTTCTCGCATTCGTCTATGTCTGGAGAGGACCATCAGAAAAGCATTAGAAACAGAGCAGAGATACACAGAGAACAGAGGCTTTTGTGGTGCAGTGTCCACAGACAAGATAAATGATGCTTGCAAACACCATCTGGGGATTTCTCTACTATCAATTTCAAAGCAATGATGGTGAGAGTAAACAAATCATAGATGTTCACAACGCACGTGCAACAGTGGTCTACTGGGAAAATGAGTACAATGTAGACTTGCGCAGCACCAAAATGTTGGTATCTGACATAATATATGTTACCTCCACAAGTCTTCTTGTCCAGGAGCTTGTAGCCCGAGGGACATTCACACTCATAGCCGATCTGCCGATCCTTACATATGTGAGAGCAGCCGCCATTGTTGATGGCACATTCATTCAGACCTATGACAGAAAAAAATAACAGGAAAGGTGGTGTCAAAGGTCAGCGTGCCCGGCAGGAATTGAACGGTAAGTGCCCACTGCAACCTGACAACAGGTGATGACAGACTGCTTCTTTCTCATTTTCGAGGTTGAGCTTCAAGACTTTATGAGAAAGTGATGATTTTCTAACTGGAAGAACTGCCTTAAATGCTCGGGGAAAAATGCAGTGGATGGGAGGTAAATGCTTGTGTGTGGTGCTCTGTGATTAATATGGCAAAAGTCTCACGAGTATTGCGCTCGATAATTCTTCTCTGAGCAAAAAAACATTTGGGCATTGGCTGATGGCCTAATCCATTCCAGATGACAGTCAGAATACACATACATCACTCTTTATATCATCTCTACAGTATGTCTGCTCTTTAAAAACCAATAAAAAATTGTCATTACCACAATTACCTCAGCAGAAGAAAAGATGCTAAATCTTCAACTGAGATAAACTCTTTACTTGGTTTGAGCATCTCTTTTTAACTTTTATTACAACAATTAACACAGGAAAGTTTAACTATCTTGTGTCACTAACCCATTTAAGACTGTCCCACAGACTTTACTACATTGAATTAACACAAACATTTAAGCTTGAAACTTTCAAAACAGTCCACAAATGCCAATCAGACAGCAGTATTTTTAGGGTTGACTAGTCAATGACACATATTCAACTATAAACAAATTGTGGCTATCAATGATTACCAATAAGGATTATCACATAGTATATATTCACCCATTGTATTCATGTGATGCAGGTTTGAATCTGGCCTGCAATACATTTAAATACCACTTCCAAAAAAAAAAATTATAAACTATTATTTTATTATTATTTTAAACTGTTATTAATGTATGTACTAATTGCTATAATTTTAAATGCCAATAATAATAATAATATTGACAAGCTTTAAAATGAATGAGTGAAAAAAGAAAGAAAGAAAAAGAAAGTTTGTGGATATCAATGTGCTTTGGTGTGCATGTAGAACACAAGAGACAAATAAACCAGCCTGACAGAACGAAAAAAAAAAAAAAAAGTGGACAGGTGGAGAAAAAAGACGGCAAAAGAAAGGGAGAAAGAGAATAATAGCTGATGCTAATGCTGAGAAACAGCTGACAGCAGGAGATAGACGGAGGACAGACACACCACAGGAAGTTCAAGTGAAATAGGGCAAAGAAAAGACAAAGAAGAATGAAAGGAGACAGGTTGAGAGAAGAGGTAGGACAAACACCTGGACCAGACTAAGACAAACGCACACTCAAAAAGTGAGTGAGGCGCTCTCTGCCAGAAATTAAGTATTTTCTCCAGGCCACATATGAATCACGTATATCAAGTCAAGGATGCACTAGTGAATATGGTAGAAGCATAATCCCTGGCACCAGTCCTAGTGATTTAGCATGCATAGCTGCAGTGGCCCACTTGGATCCGGTCCAGAGTGCACTGGGCTCAGAGGGGGGCGTCTGTTGTGCGTCAGGTGCCTGCACTAATCTCATCTGTGGAGCGACCCGCAAGGAAATTAACACCATTAAGAAGAGTCACTGTGGGACCATGCATTTTACATTAAGGACTGAACATAACCAGGAAGACAGGGAGAAAGAGAGAGGGAGAGATGAGAAAGGAGGTGGCATTTCCAAAATACCATCTCCACCAAATTACCATGTGTTGGAAAACAATCCAAACATTTAGTTTGTAAGATATTTTTCTTACAAAAGGTGAAGTGTGCAATATCTATGCAAAGTGATGCGACATGTTTGTGAGCACCACAATGTCGTGGTTTTATGTAACAGTAGGGACTCTGGGAATGAGACTAAGCACAAATTCTAGTAATTTTACATTTTTTCTTTGCAGTATCATGGAAAAGATTAGAAAAGATTAAAAAAATATTCATCTTAGTGTGAACAGGCATTTAGTTAGGTACTTTGTCACTCATTTTAAACTGTAAATTCAATTGCTTAAAGTATGTAAACCTTTAAAACAAGGTTGTTATAATTCATTAAAAATAAACTATTAAAAACATTTTTTGTTAAATTAAATATTAAGATGAAACATTGAGCAAAATTAAAAATGTCACCTTGACACAAATGAAGCACTAAAATTAATAAAAAAGGAATAAATAAAAACAAAAACGCAAACTGAAACTGAAATACAAGCAAATTATACCTAAATAATATTTAAAAATAACAAAAATGAAAAATGAATATATAAAAATAAATGCCATTCAAAATAGTAATAAAACTATACATACTAAAATAACATGGTTTTGCAACAGAATAAAATATAATTCCATACTGTATAATTAACTAACAATGAGTCTTTTTTTATAGGATTTGTTTATCTTATTATGTTCCATCTGCCATTACTTAGTAAAATATGCAATCCTGCTTCAAATCAACACTTCTGGCTGAGCTAGAAGCTGAGATATTGAACAGCTCAAACTCCCACGAGCATTTATACTCTTCATGAAGCTGATCAATGAATGATTTACCTACACCCGTCTCTGTACATTCAACTTGGAAAGATGAAAGTCATTTAACAAAAAAATTACATGTGCCAAAAATCTGGCATTTTCAGCTCAAGCTTATCACTGAAGAAAAAGTCCAGTTCCACAACGTGATGAAAGACAAGAACAGAGAGAAAAAAAAAAATCTATGGAAACCTGCATTCTCTCTGGAGAGCATGAGAACATGCTGGGCACGTTCTCCTTGTATGATAGCACCCGAGGGAAGACTCTTTGATCTTAATGATCGCTCTGCGGGTTGTTGGCCCTTGATCAAGTGAAGCCTCTAATAAGCCAACACTGCCTATAAGCTTAAATGCTGGACTCGGTTTAGTCTAAAACCTCCAAATTTAAAGTTACTAGAGAGAAAGAAAAAGCTGACCCTAGATCACTTTTGCAGTTTAATCTCAGCATGCCACACTTTAACATGTAATTTCAAAACTTAAGTTCTTATATAATACTTATTTTACAAATAAAGTCCACACATCTATAATTATACCAAGTAAACATGTTTTAGTATCTGTATAATTGTGCTAAAGTGTCTGAACTCACCACACTCCTTCACAGGCTCATCAGACCAGTCCTTGCAGTCCTTGATACTGTCGCACACTTTGCTGCTGTCAATACACTCCCCGCTCTTACACAGGAACTTCAGCGGGCCTTCACATTTGGTGGCTGTTGAGGACACAATAAAGAGTTCTTACACTTCTGATCTTTGAGGAGTACCACATAAATAAAACTAAATTATGCAGAGTACAAAACATGAACTGCCATTACACAAAACACATTTCAAGCAACACTCATTTGTTCATTTTGCGTCAAGCTCAAAACAATGAGCCGTCAAGCTCAAAACAAGCACTTAAAAGCACTATATAAGCAGTCTTTGGAATTTAAAACTATATTTCAAATGCTGTAAAGCCAATAAAATAGGTCTGTGTGAGAAACAGACGGAAATATGGTTCTTAAGAAGATCTGGAGTATAGTACATGAGTCATATGGGCATATTTTTGTTTTCTTTGCGCATAAAAAGTATTCTCGTAGCATCGCAAACTGAAGTTAATCCACTGATGTCATATGGACTGTTTTACCTGTGTTTTTACCACATTTCTGGATCTGGGATCATTTTAGTTGTATTGCTGTCTATGGAGGGTCAGATGGCTCTCTGATATCATCGAAAATATCTTAATTTGTGTTCTGAAGATGAACAAAGGTCTTATGGGTTTGGAACGACATGAGGGTGAGTAATTAATGACAGAATTTTCATTTTTGGGTCAACTAACCATTATATCTTTGTTGTTTTAGGACCAACAAAGAATGCTGACACTATATTCTCCTTAAAACAAGTTATGTTTCACTAATCAGATATAACCATGGCATAATTAATCTTTTGAGGTAAATTTGATTGAAGGTGCCATATGGGAAGTGTGCCATGAAACCCTGGAATCATGTAGGGGTACATCTGTTTGGTCTTGTAGTGCTTTGTGTGAATGTTAACTTGATTGTAGATACATGATTGGGTGCACTCTACTCTTTCATCTTCACTGAACATGCTGCTAGAAGAAGGGGAGAGATGAAGAGGCTAATCAAATGAGAGATGGCGAAAGGGAGATTGTTGGAGATACTCACTTTTGTTGATGCAGCCAGCCTCGTCACTGAAATCTGGACAGTCGTGCACTTTGTTACACTGCTTAGTCCCATGAATGCAGGAGCCGTCGCCACATTGGAACTCATCAGGACGGCAGGTCAGCACAGCTGAGGATAGAAACACGTTTAATATTTGGTCATTTTAAGGGCCATTTTTAGAAATATAAGCAGAAAACTGCAGAGAGGATTATGATTTACTGATTTCCAGAAGTCAATTACAAAATCTGCTGACGTTTTTTAAATATTTGTAGTTAATTTTGAGTAAACGATGATACAATAAAACATATAAATTTTAAATAATATTACATATATTACATTTAATTTAAATATAAGGCACTTTGAATAAAAGAATCTGCCAAGTAAAGGACTAAGATAAAGGAAGCTGTTAAAAACATGCATACTAGAGCACTCACCATCACACTTTCATAATAATCACCCATTGCACCTGTGTGTGTGAGCTTTAGCTCTGAAACAGCAGATCTCAAGGTAATAGCTTATTTGCTAGAGAGTTTCCTCAGAAGAAAAAGCTCTGAACATTAAAAACAATCAGTTACTTACTCTGGGGCATAAGGGAACACACTGAAGAAAGAAAAATATGCTGTTCGGCAAAGAAAGGTTTTAATTTTTCACATTCATCTTTTAAAATCCCTTTAATCTTTCATACGGTGTACTTTAGAGGAGCTGCGGAGGGAGAACATTCACCGTGATCAATTTCACTAAAGCACTTCAACTTATCTTACGCCAGCTCTCTCTCTCGCCTCTATACACTGCTTAAAGATACGTTTGACCTATATTTTTGCCCTGTTTTCCATTAAAAATAAATAACCTGCCTTAAAACAAAATATATTCACTTGAGAAGCAAAACTGTATGTTATATTAATGAAATTCTATATGAATGCATGAACTGTATCTATAATATCACCTCCAGTTTGGCTTTTGAACTGTTACTTGGTGGAAACATAGTTTGTTATTACTCATAAATGTAATGATTTATTAAACATTGACGTGTTTAATCATATTGCCATTGCTGTAGTGGTAAGAATAGTCCATGCTGTTATTATTAACTACAACTAATACTACTAAAAATGTTGTTCAGCAAACTTAAGCCACACTAAAATGTACATTTAAGTTGAATTGAAGGACTGAAATAAAACTAGAACTGAAAATGAATTTTTAAAATATAAAAACACTAATACACTAATAAAAATTACAAAGCGCATAATAAAATCCTGACAGCAGCCTACTATTTTAACAGCAAAAGTAGGTTTGCACCAGCGCAAGCTGTTAGTAAATCTGGCCCTGTATATATAGGGTCTTATTTATAGTCTAAAATAAAATGCAAAACGACCAAAATATGATTTGAACAGATACAAGTATTTTGAGGACATTGCACAATCCCCTGCAAGAACCCTACAGTAAGACAACACTCACAGAGCGCTTACTCAAGGACACTCTGCCATTCCTCAAAACACACTTGTTGCCTAGCAACCACCAAGACTCAAGAGCATTATTATGCTGCTACCACAGTAGTTCGTGAAGATTTACATGTCATAAACCCATGGAAAAAGAACATCATTATCTCAATAAACACACACATGCTAGAACAAACTGTACACATGTGTGCAAACGCTCTGCATTAACAACGCACAAGCAAAGAATTCAGCTGCAGGTTTTGTGTTTTCAAGATTACATGTGCTCAAACAAACACACAATTGTTTTCTTATGCCTCATGGAGAAACAAATCCTTGAAATGTAAAGCTAATAAACATTCATGTTCACCGACTCTGATTCTATTGTACTGTATATAAATCTATTATAAAAAAAACACTCCTAAGGGTCTCTTTTTGAATGGGATTTATACATCAGAAGGGACATTGGAATGCTAAGGGGTTAAATTACATGCTAATTAATTACTCAAATTACTTTTATACACAAACATTCGCTGAAAAATAAATTAAATTAAGTTTTTCGAAGACAATTGTTGTTGAAGACAAAGCACAGAGTAGACACTGGCATTAAAATCAATATTAAGTGCGTATGTTCAAAACAGTAGTAGATTTTTAACAATAAATTGTATTAAATTTACATTAAAATTAGCTCTAATTATATACACTGTAGCAGATTGAAATCAAATAATTTTTTTTAATACTTTTTAAATTGTATTTTATGTGCATTTTTGATACTGCATCAAAGTATATTTTGTATTCAAAGCATAATTTTTCTAGTATTTTGTGTATGTTTTATTATGTTCTCATTGTACACAAAATCGATACGCTGACCTTGTAAGACTACAGATCAACAAAACAAATTTATGTTGACATGCGTGCAGTGCATTTGTGTTAACAGAATTATGAGGAGCAGACAATAGGGGACCGATTATGAATGAACAACCATGTGTTTCACTGCTTTACTAGATCGTGACAGTAATTTATAACGAAAATAATGACAAGAACAGCATGCATACAGCATTAAGAAGAGCATGTAATGCAGCCAAGTGATAAAACTGATTATTAATTCATTTAATTAACTAAATGAATCAATTAAAACACTACACAAAAGCCTCTCAAATGTAAATACCTTAGAAAATGCGTGCTTGAGAATTATAACTGAGATCAGTACATTAAAAATATTAAGTCTTGTACACTTACGACAGTTGGCCTCATCGGACTTGTCCTTGCAGTCTACGTCTCCGTCGCATTTCCAGTTGAGGTGAATACACTCTCCACTCCTGCAGCGGAACTCCCCAGCTGGGCAGTGGGGCTTTTGAGGCTCTGTCCGGCGGCTGCAGCGCTCTAGAGATTCATCTGACTTGTCTTTACAGTCAGGGTCTCCGTCGCAGCTCCACGGTGCTGGAATACACTCTGAGTCGTTACAGCGAAACTCGTGCGGGCCGCAGGTGCTGGCAGTGGCTGCTGTGCACTTCTCCTCATCGCTGCCGTCGCCGCAGTCATCGTCCCCATCGCAGACGAACGTGGGAGCCACGCACAGACGGTTACGGCACTGGAACTCTTTAGCAGGGCAAGCCTTGGCGTCTGGGAAAAAAAGAAGAGTGTACTTTTGTAACTCAGAATCGTACAGTAACTCAAATACATTTATAGGGTCAGATTTACTAACTGCTTATTAACGTCTTTTGGAGTTAAAATTGTCAGAATTTACTAAAGATGCACAGTGAAGTATTAGCGCTGAAAAGGCCATGGAGACAATTATTTTTGCACCTGACCTTACTGAATATGCATTTGTAAGAATTTCTCTTTAAAAATTTATGGGAGGAGAGTTTTAAAATGAATCACGCAATGTGTTTTACTAATGTTTGCGCTCCTCAAATTACTGGTATCTGCGTCATTATTTAACACCCAAAAAAAAGCATGTCTTAGAGCAGATGGTAATTTGATTGTGCTGGTCATTATGGAAATGATCTGGCTGTGTCTGTGCACTATAAAGTGTGCATTGTTAGTAAATTACCCACATAATTTCTCCCTCTCAATGGTGCTTTCACGGAATTGTGTTTTAACGCTAATTTACCCTATTTAGTACATATGAACCAGAGAATGTGTAAAAAAAAAAAAATGAATAAATACTTGAAAAATACATAGTTTATAGCTGAACCTTTAACTACTGCATGTTAATACATACATTTAAACTATCTCTTTTTTTTTTTCTTTTTTTTTTTCTTTTTTACATTTTCTGTTTTGAAAATGTATTATTATTCAACAAGCATTTTTTGTCTCCTGTGTTTCCATATAAATCCAAATAAAATCATTAAGGACAAGGTAGGCAAGGATCATTTCGTAATATTTTTGTATATGTCATTTGGAGGTGTAAACACTGATATCATACTTTTGAATAAATAAAAAATAATGATTGAAAAGTGGACATTTGTATAAATATCCATATCATATTCTCTTCAAAAAGTCCTTTTCTTAGTAGTTTTGTTACAAAAAAAAAAGTAGTTTTGCTTTATTAGTTTATAGCCTTATAATTTCTAATTAAAATGGTCATCCATGTACCACCACTTTCAATTTATTCATAATAATGTAATACAAAATATACTCTTTTAAGTGATAACTGATGATGATTAAATGATCTTTATAAAACTTCTATTAGGAAAAAACTTGATGCCTTAACTTTTGCTGTTCTTTTATTATCCTCCTGTTCTTGCTTTTTACTATTTTAAACAATGACGGGAACCTTGTATATTGTAGACTTTGGGTGTTTATTGCCATCTTATGATAGATCGCTTGTTGTATTCCACAACTGTATGTGGCTTTGGATAAAAGCACCTGCCAAATGAATAATATAAATGTATTAAATCAGTGAGGGAAAAAAGAGAGATGTAGAACAAACTATCTGGTTTCGGTTTAACAATTTCACATCACCAAACCTATGAGACAGTAAAGTGACTGAATCACACTTCTCACTGAAAATTTATGGCAAATGTAGCATGAGCTCCGAGCTATTCTGTGCTGATGTGAGCTCTGTGACCTCACTGATTCAACTGTGCTGCGGATGACCTGAGGTTCTCACTTCAGTCCCACACTGGCGGCAGACACTAAATGGGCTTAACTGTGCTGTAGTAAACGCCTGTCCATTCTTTAATGGGGTCACCCACCCCACCAGAATAACCGTCCCGAAGAGCTGCAAGGCGACTGGGTATTACATTCATGGAGGCTAGTTTTGTAAAAGGATTTGAAATGGCTTATGAGCATGTGATCGGGTATAAACGCATTTAAGCGGATGGAATATGAAAGAAATCGATCCTGACTTTTTGTGACTTTGCGTCGATAAACCTGTAAATATGCAAACTATTTGCAAAGAGCAGCTGGGGCTCATAAAACACTTTTACCGTCAAAACGGTGACATTATCAAAATTGTATTGCCGGACTCGAAATCAATGTTATTTGTGCTGCTCACAGAAAGGTCATTCTTGTTGTTCACTGCACTTTAGCTGATTTATATTTCATATTTCTGCCACCTACGCTGGTTGCTTTTTAAGCCAATTACAATAACGCTCAATGAGATATGATGCTAATTGTGTTTTTGCAAAGCTGATTAGCCAACAAGGATCTAAAAAAACAAAAACACCTAATCAACAAGGTCGAATAGCTGAGGGGAAAGGGTGGAACATCTTCTGGAATGATCTTCTGACAAATTTGACAGTGGGCTGAAATATGTAAATATTATCGATCTACTACATTTCTCCACACTCAAGGTCAAGGCACCCAACAAACGTAGCATGTTGTTAAAAGAAAGTAACATGATTGGATCTTTTTGTGTGTGTACAGCGTATGGGAAGGAAGGTTGTGTTTGCTCTAAGCAGGGGGAGATTGGATTGGCTGACCCTTCTCTTCTCTTGTGGGACAAAAAGGGCAGTAGTGAAAATGAAAAGGTGCTCGGTCTGTGATGTAGACAGCAGCTTAAAACAACATCCTCTCAGAGAGGAACTGAACAAACATGGACAGCTTTATCATACACTAGCGAGCTCAGACTGATGGTCACATTCCAGCTGGAATGAAAATCAAATCATTCAGCTCTATACACTTGCAGAAGGTGTGAATTGGATGCATAAAATAAATCCACACACAAAATAAATACATACTTAAGAGTGATTAGCAGTGCTTGCTAAGTGTTACATTGAAGAAGGGACACAACCCATTTCTAGGGACAGGAATAAAGTTGCTTACCTGGGCAAGTAAAACAACCATCCAATAAAAAACAACAACAACAAAAAAACACCTTGAAATGCCCGAACAACCAAAAAGAACATCCTAGAAACTGCAACTCATGTTGCAGCCTACCATATGACACCCTACCAGGGTTTAGCTACAAACAATGGCAACCAAAATATGGTTATTACAGCCCTGTCTCACGGCAATTCGTACATATTTTACGAGGTGGCTAAATTCGTACGACCTCACTTGTACAAATACATGCGATTTTTGCTAAATCGTACATATTTTACAAGTTGCCAATTCGTATGAATCTGTACGAATGACCTACACCTAACCCCGCCCCCAAACCTACCCATCATGGGGTTTTAGACAAATCGTACAAAATTTCCTACAAATTTGAACAAATTAGCCACCTTGTGCGAATATGTCGTGAGACTGTGTTGGTTATTATAGCGCAAGGTAACAACCAAATAACCATGGTATGGTTATATTAACCATAGCTCAGCCATGGGATTTTTAGGAAAACTAGTTATACAAATGGTAATCAGTCATAAAAGATTTGCACCCATATGCTATTTAATATATAGCATGTTAGAATTTTTTTATCTTAAGGACTAAAAGACCAAAATGTTACATGAAAAGAAAATGTAAAAATTTAATTTCTAAGCATAGTAACATGAGCAACCGAAATATGCTGTCACAAAACTATAGAAGTCAGTTTCTGCCACTGAACACTTTTTTTTTTCGTAACTGCAAGTTTACATCTCCCAATTCTGACATTTTTTTCTCAAAATTGTGAGATATAAACTTGCATTTCTGAAAAATAAACTCAATTGTGAGATATAAAGTCGGAATTGTGAGATATAAAGTTGCAATTCTGAGAACAAAATTGAACTTTATAACTTGCAATTGTTATAAAATCTTACAATTCTGAGAAAAAAGTCAGAATTGCAAGAAACAAACTCGCAATTCTGAGAGAAAAGTCAGAATTGTGACTTTATATCACACAGTTGTGAGCTATAAAGTCAGAATTTCAGAGATTCTAGTTCTGATTTTATAACTCGCAATTTGCAAGTATCATGCAGTTCTGAGAAAAAAATCAGAACTGTGATTTAAAAAGTCGAAATAACCATTTTTTTTAAACGGGCTTCTATACAAAACTGACCACAACTGCTACCAAAAAAGTTGTATGTTAAGTTTCTGACTGATATTTTTTTACTAATATCTTCAGTCCAAACAAACGCCAGAAATGTCAGTAATGAAACAAACAGACAAACAAATCGATCTGGTTCTTTACAAACAGTTTAGATTAGACGGATTTCCACCTTTCCCAATGTTACAAAAGCATAAAATACTAGCAAACACACGCTGCTGAGCCAGATTGATTTCGTCATTCAAAGGCTGCTGATATATCTCTGCTGTGTGGATTTTGATGCTATCTAGTTTAGAGGTCAGGCACGACAGTGAATGGGTTTTGAAAGAGCGGAAAGGAAAAGCTCAAAGCAGGTCAATTGAATTCCACTGACCAACGTCAAATACTCATTCCCCGGACCAACAACAGACAGGCAGTAGATAGGGCTTTACATTAACAAGATCTCTGTGACCTTGAAGTAAACAACAGAGAGCTGAAAATATATAGCAGAACTGAACGTGAAAGAAAAACATGCAGCTTTTCCTGTCCTTGTGTTAATTGAAAGACTACACTGAATATACGACAGGATCTAACCGTTGTATAATTAATGATATAGCATACTGTATGTACTATATGTTCTGACGTAATGTATTTTACAAGAGTTAGTTCCTGTCAAATATTCCATGTACTCTTTCAGTCAACGCAAGAACAGAAATGCCGCATTCGCACTGCAGTATTTCAACTTTCCAAAAACATTTCATGATTTTTATAAGTAACTTTTCCTATTGATTACATAAATGCACCAGTAGGTGGTGACAAGTGGATGTCTTTATGAGTGAGTCATTGAATCATTCATTCAACCAGTTTGTTCAAAACAATGAATCATTCAAGTCAACCATTCAAGTCAAAAGCAAAAAACGGATTCATTTGCTAACAAACAAGTAACTGTTTTGACTCAGTTAATGAATCATTCATTCAGTCAATTTGCTCAAATACACTTGATTTATTCTGATTCACTATAGTGTGTTTACTTAGCGATGCACAAAGCTTATTCTAGTTTTGTCTGGAATTCTTTTCATTAGCAGAATAAAAATTGACAACTAGTAATAAATTTGGGTTACGCAATATAAACTTATTTATTGAACTACTGTATAAAGGCATTATCATACTTGCAATTGTGTGAACTCTACAAATTAAATGTAACACTTTAAAAAGAAGTACACAAAATACAGACTTTGTCTTGCAAAGCAATGTGTAAAAACACTGAAACACTTTTAACAATACTTCCACCAAAGATATTTCAATTTAAATGACCACCCCATATCTGTGAGAACAAGCCACCGGGGGCAGCTTTAGCGCTAAGGCTCATGCTACGCTCAGCAAATGGCCCGAGGCACTAAGTCAGCACAGAGTTAATGGTGCATTCACCACTGTCCTCCATCAGCCCATAATATTATAGTATCCTGTATCACAGAGAAAGACTAGCCTCCTCCGGGGAGAAAGACTGTAACCATGATGCACTGAGCTGAGGGGACGAGGTACCACAAACATACTGAGGCAGCTAAAGACTGCGGTGCTTTGGATGAGATCCCCCTCATGAAGCTTTTCCCAGTGCTGACAACAGCGCCTGCAGGCAACAGCATTGGAAAAAGAGGATATACTAGCAAGAAAGAGAAATTGAAGAGGACAGGGAATTAGTTCAGGCCGGTAATTCTGTAAACCTCAATGTGGTTTTATTAGTCAGTTACGAGTTTAGAAGGAATAAGACATTTTGTTTGGCAACTCTGGTATATGACTCTTCTTGTGCGAGGAAAATAAACCAGTAATAGAACTCTGGCAGTGAGCTACTGTTTCATTAAAACTCTGAAATCACAGTGTAAATAAAGGTTTTGATGCATCGAAGCAGAAAATTTCCACTGGATACACTGAGGCTACTGTCTCTTTTTTAAATAGCCAATGAGCACTGGTTATGCCACAGCCGTCAACCGCACTAGTTTGCAGATGATATAAGTGGGAGGGACATGGGAGGGAGATGATATAACTGATTGGACAAAAACCTGTCCATTGCAATATGGGTCATCAAAATTTGCAATCCATTTCCATTAACTCTCCTATTAAAACTAAACATTTTTTAAAGAAAAAAAAAAGAATGAATAAGTCCAAAAAACAGAAGTAAAGTGCCTTGGGTATTTAATAGTGGGAGTAAAGTGTTTAACATGTATTTACGGTAATAGGCCTACAATTGTGTAAACAAATGATCTGCATAATAAATGTAAACAGCATCGTTATCATTATTTGCTTGATGTAAATTTAACATCTGCCAAATAAAAAGCACATCACGTGATAAAAGTGAAATCAGGAGTATATAGGGTATATAAATCAACTGTTCCCACTTTTAGGTGGCCTTAACTACTACAGTATGTACTTACATTTAAATTAATCATTTGGTATAATGCACTTATTGTGAACATACATGTATTTACTTTGTACTTATATTTTGAAAATACCTGTATGTAATTACATCTGTAATTATTTCTGTATTTACATTTATAATTACACTGTTGACCCATCTCTTACACCAGGGGTGGGGAATGTTGATCCTGGAAGGCCGGTGTCCCTGCAGAGTTTTGCTCCAATCCTTAATAAACAAACCTGAACAAGCTAATCAAGGTCTTCAGGATGCAGTTAGGTATTTCTTTCCCAGGGTTTTTCAGGGTTGGAGCTAAACTCTGCAGAACAGTGGCCCTCCAGGGTCAACGTTCCCCACCCCTGCCTTACTCCTTAACCCACCCTTAAACCTACACATTCCACCAAACCTGTCCCTAACCTTACCTGAATCCCACCTCAATATCAGGAAGTGTTTTACAATAAAATATGAACACTATAAGTACATTGTACTTATTTTTTGATGTAAGTACAAAGTAGTTAAGGCCACCGCATATAAAGTGTGACCAATCAACCAACAGCCAACAAAAACTACTGTTTTGATTTCATAAGACTTTCATTTAATTGAACTTAAAATGTGCTTAAGGTATTAGCAACTACTAGTTTCAGAAATTTTATTATATGCAATAAATCGGTTAATAGCAAAAAAATTAGTTTTAAGAAAAAAAAGAAGCGCTTCACATGTTAACAACTGCAAGTTTCTTTTTACAGTGCAGAAAAGACCAAGAAAGCAGTTGAAACGGTCTCAATCTCTATTATACAGTTTGGAAAATGATTGACCCCTCTGTGCAACAAATTCATTTAGAGCAGAGCTCTCTGGACAAACCTCTCTGCACCAAGCCTTCAGCTGTTTACGGTGAAAGGAAAGACATTTTCACACCTGCTGAAGTGCGGCTATATGTTGACCAGGGGTAGGGGGGCATTACCTCTGGGTGGATTAGCAAATGGCAGTGCAGATGAAAGAGAAATATCAGGCTATTGTCAGGGGATAGAAGAGGTTGAGCATAACGCTTGGCATTACACGGGTGCAAACACCTCATCCTATGCAACTGTGTGCTGAGTACAGCCAATATTCCCACCCACATAAAGAACAAAAGGGCAAAAGCTTCCCTGTATAGACGGCACAGTCTGCGCACACAAAATAATCCAGAACAGAATAAAACACATCAGATTTGATATGAAATGAACCAAACATTCATTCTGGCATTATCAAAAAGCAAATGATTCATTAATTTCACTGGGAACCATGTTCAGTTCCTGTTTGCTTCAATCAGGGGACTAGCACATATCAGACAGCACATCTCAAAATTCATTAGCTTCAATGTCACCAAGGAAATAAATGAACACCAAGAACAACATCACACGAATAGATATCTAAAACACAGCGTGGCTTACAATTTCTGCCAGTGCTGTAATTATAATTTTACATGGATGCATGAAAACAGATTTAATATTTGCCGTAATCACATTTAGCTGCCAGTAATAATCCTTCGGATACCGATATAATCAGATTAATAGATATTCTTGGGTAGCATCTAGCCCCTTCTCCATCTCCCTTGAGGAAATGCTTCAGCAGATATTGTAATACTTCATTATTATGGCCCTCCTCTAGAGCAGAGGCAGAGTGTTGTAGGTGGTGATAGGTTGTGTTTTTCAGTGATGAGAATTTTCACAGCACCCAGAGAAGCGCTAAAGCCTGAGAATGGAAATGGAAAGAACAGATGCCCCAAAGTCCTAATGAGCTGCCTAAAAAGACATTCTTAATAGACAAGGCATGCTCAAAATAAAATTTCAAATGTATTTATCATATTAAATTATATATATAAAAATATATATACATTAGTATACACAAAAATACATTAGGGTGTTTTTTTTATATATATAGAAATACACATTTTCATTGTAACAAAGTTGCTAATTTGAATAAATGCTGTTCTATCTTTCCTAACAGATAGACAGACAGACAGACAACTGTTACCAAATGTCTTATATATGAAATAGGACACAGAGAAAACTACTTGCTTGTAGTCTTTCCAAGCACAGCAAAAATAACACACTTACAAAAACTCAAACCACCGTGCATATTGTACATACTCCCACACATAACCTCTTCCACCACTAACTAACAGACTGGTTGACGTGTTTCTCTTTTCCATCTTTCCTGGTTTCATCCTTCCATTTCAATATTTTTCTCTGTATCTGTGCACTTCAAATCCTCCCACATTAGAATCTACTGAGTGTCACCAGCTTCCCTCGCTTCTCTTATCTGATCTCAGTCGTCTCAAGGCAATGATCGACATTACACACCTCAGTGCTTGACTGCAATTTCCATTCGATCTTAATTGATTGAAAAGGCTCTGGTGTGTGGCCAAACTAGCTACATGAGAATGAGCTCACAGTCGAGTACCTGTCATAGCAAACACGATCACGTCTTAGTGCTAACAGCACCTGTGCCCTTCCTCTGACCCCGAGTGAACCGCAAATGCAACTTAACATTTATGTTGGATTTTCATGAGCAATTCAGTTATAAATATTGAATGTATAGGTCATATTTCCAGTGTACACTGCTCTTGAAAAGTTAGGGATTGTAAAGACACAGTAAGAAGTGTAATATTGTGAAATGTAAAATAACTTTTCTATTCAAATATATTTTAAAAAGTTGTCGCTTTTATGACAGATCGCAAAGCTCTCAAAACATAGCACCATATACCCAAAGTAACAGTCATACAAACAGCACAGGAGATTCAATTTGCTAAATTTCCAACACTACTATCATGAATTTATCATAAAAGTTTTATGTGAATATATTTAGAGCAAACAAATAATGAGGACCCTGGTGACAAGAGTAAGAAGCGGAAAAAGTCAAAGAAGAGGTGTGTAGCTTGGATAGAGGAAGAGGAGAGGGAATAGGAATCTATTTCTGCATCAAGATCTGGAGTTCATCTCTTCTTGGAGATGGGAAGTGTTCGACCGCAAGCTTTGAAAAAATCAACTCTTCTCCAAGCAATAAAAGGGCCTGCAGAGATATTGAGTCAAGCGCATGCCAGGTGTAAATTTAGCATTAGCATTTCACCTCGTTCAAAGCTTCAGAAAATATAATTCTCTGGATGGAAATATGAGGTGTATATTAACAAAAATTAAGGAAATGCATAAATAAGGATCTTAAGTTCAATAGCTAAGCTTTCAATATGGTATTTTAATATGTTACATGAAGAGAACGCAGAATTATGCAAAATTAGAAATGTTTTGTTAAATTAAGAGACCATTGATTAGTTTGAAGAAATACGCTAAATTCTCATAATGGTTGGTCTATATCCTCTAGAGTTTCATATTGCAATTTCTTTTTTATTGCTTAAGCATGTTTTATTATTTCTGCTAATTAGGGTCTGCTGGAATCAAGTGGGCGTCTGTGCGGTACATTAATCTCTATGGATGTACAATGAGAGGCAGAAGTGGGGGATAAAGAGAGAGAGTCAGAGATCTCAAGGGCAATATCACCCACAGTGTGACAAAAATCTAACTGTGATAATTAAAATCCAATTATATTACAGCATAAAACATAAACACTCCAGCATTTAATAAGCATAAAAGGAGCTGAGATGCACCAATAAAAATAATCTTTATTCTTACAAAAAGCATAGACATTGCTTAAAGACATGTTTACACATTTGCAGTGACAAAGTGACTGGAAGTCATCCATTTTTAATTGCCATGTACACACTGCAGATAAATACGGTTGTCACTCTTCTGCTTGAGAGCTTAATCTTGTTCTACAAGAATGACAATCATTTCCTGTGACCCTTTACTGTGACCAAAAGGAACATTTAGTGGCACTTTTGGAAACTGACAGCTTGTGAGATATCTGCTTTTCTTGCCCAGGTTCAGTGCTAGCAAATCAACTGAGGGACATGACTTGAATTAATTGATGCATATTTTGACACCAGATTTTCCCACCAGTCCTGTGCTCTAGAGGTGACCTAAAACATTATGGCTCAGTGAGAGCATTAAGGCACAGTTCACCCAAAAATGAAAATTACTCCATGATTTACTCACCCTCAAGCTATCCTAGGTGTATATGACTTCCTTCAGACGAATATTATCAGAGTTATATAAAAAGAAATGTCCTGGCTCTTTCAAGCTTCATATAATAGCAGTAAACAGGGTCAAAACTTCTATTTTCCTTACACAAACACATTGCGGGAGGGTATGAGACAGCTCAGCTTTGGTTTAAAAGTTTAAAAATATTTGTTATTGGTCATAACATAATGCAAAAAAATAGAGCAGACACTGGATATGGATGAAACTTTCTAGAGTGCATGTGTCGAGCGCTGGTGTTCATGCACAACTTCAAATGGAGTATAGCATTTTTGAAAGGCTACGTGTTCAACTACATAATAATGTAAAGAATTTTTCAAATCAAAAAAAGTACATGTTTGTGTTTAAATGGAATGGCACCATACAGTGGGTACGAAAAGTATTCAGACCCCCTTAAATTTTTCACTCTTTGTTATATTGCAGCCATTTGCTAAAATC
>JAUMHE010000051.1:11827376-11842400 GCA_032359235.1 Enteromius mattozi | reverse complement strand
TTTTAATTAGAATCTCATTGTGCAAAAACTTACGAGGATTTTTCTAAGTAAATGTTAATAGTTTTTTTTTTCAGTGTGTAAAATAAATAACACATTAGAAATATCAAGATTATTTTAACTCACTCTAATCTCCTCATTACATTTCCTAAAGACAATCATTAGGTTAGTTTTGCGATCCTTCCTTATAAAAATACTAAGACAGATGTTTTAATAGAGTGCCTGATTTAAACTTAAGTGGAAAAATGCATTAAATTAATGAATCGATTCATAACACCAAAATTTAATGATTTGTCTGCATCACACACAACTATTTGGAGTTAATGGATTTTTAAAAAATAATATTTTCATGCAGAAAGGACGCATTTCATTGATCACACCGTTAAGCAGTTATAGGTGTAATTTTTTATAGCAAATTATAGCAGTAATTTTTGTTATGGGTGCTCTATAATAACAACAACAAATGTTTCTAAATTTCAAAAACTTCTAAAAGTGCCAAATCGGTATATTAGAATGACTTATGAGACTGAAGACTGGAATAATGGCTGCTAAAAATTTTGGAATAAATGACATTTTAAAATATATAAAAATAGAAATTGGTTATTTTCAACTGTAATATGATTTCACATTTACATTTCTTACAAAAGTAGTGTTTGATGGCTGTAGCTGTCAAGAAGATGTATTCAGAAACAGAATCTTTGTAAAAAAAACAAAACAATGATAATAATAAAAATAAAAATCACCTGCATATTCAAAGAGCACACTTTCAGCATAAATCATCAGGTTAAGATTATAGCATGTAAAAATGAATACATTTACATTACAATAGTACAAGAAAAAACTGCCACCAGCAAATATTACCTCAAGACCTCGCTCGGAATTGTTCTATAATTCTAGGATGCATCAGAACAACACCCACACTGCTGTGATAGAGAATTTTAACTGTAAGAAAGAGATGAACTCAAGACGTTCTCTCAGGCAGTACGAGTCAGAGGTCAGCACAGACTCAAAAGATGATGAGTTCAGACTGATGCGCACCCTGACAATTAGAGACACTGACGAACAACCACGCAAACAGCCTGTGGCCCTAAACCCAGTGAATAATAGTAAACTGACTGACAGTGGGATAAACTACAATAACAAAGCAGAGACGCATACAGTCAACATCAAGCTTAATTTGAAGAGCAAAGCTGAGGTCTCGGAGCACAAATTCTTGCGTTTATTTCTTTATGAAGACAAAACAAGAAAGAGCTCCACTCATACTCTGTGACCAGTTCAACTCATCCTGACTGAAATGCAATTCCTCCTGGGAAAATGAAGTTATGGAAGGCCCATGGGGAGCGGATGAGATTAGATTAACATATTTATCTAATAATGTAAATCATTTTCTTGGTGCGGGTGTAACATTGTTAATCTAAGCTGGGGAAATGAAATTTTCCAAGATGCGCATCAGTACGCTCAAAGAAATAATCATTAGCTTTGCACAAACCACATTATATTAGGGAGGCAGTTTCAGTCAATAATGTCCGAGTGATGAGTTTCACAGTCAACTAAATTCAGACGTTCTTGTGAGTGGTGAGAATGTGTGTGTCTAAGTGGGCATTGAAGCATCTTCCACTGCTCCGTTCTCATTTACCTAAATGCATCATAAGCCTATATGGATAAAAGTATCAGGGCACCCCACAAATAATGGTTAGACTCTTCCAAATACAGTATATCCATAACTAATAAGGTTATTTAAAAAGTAAAAAGGCACTAACCCTGCTTACCTGAACTCTGGTAAACTCTTTTGGGATGAATTGGAATTTTGAGTTCAAGGCCAGACCCAGTCCTTTAACACCTGTGCCTTAACTTCTCAGCACCAGTATCACATTAAACCTTATTAAGATGTGTGGCTGGTGTGGAAGAGTTTGGGTAAGTTAGCTTTAAAAGTTGTGGTAGTCCTTGGGAAGGTCATTTCTAATCAGAGTATGAGCCTTCAGGACTTTTAGTGGATATACCTTTATCACAAATGCTGACGGCTGGACACTCACACGCTGCCCAACTAGAAGAGGCAGCTCTATTGACGTGCTTATCGACAGCTTTCTGGAGAACCCTTTTGATCCACAGAGACAACTCTGTCCAGCATAGTCAAGGCCAGCAGCAATCTGTACCACAATCCCAGAGTTTCAAGAGGGTTTTAGCAATTGAAATGCACAATTTATTTTTCTGAATTCTGATGCTAAAATACTTTCTCATAGCCCAGCTTAATATGCAGAGACAAGTATAACATTCATAATTCTGCATATTTAACTATAATATAAACATATAATATATAAACATATTTAACTTCCTTAAAAAATAGATAAAAATTCTAGGCCTTTGTGCAATTTTGCAAATTTATTCAACAGTGATACCAATCACATACACAAAAATTTCTAAGAAATAGGTTAAGAAAATAATATAAAATAATTTTAAGAAATAAAAAGCAAAACAAATGTATATTTTCTGCATTAAAATACCCTGGATATGTATGCATATTCAAAAATAACTACTTTATGAATGTGTGAATATGTACAGTATTTTCCACTGACCTTTTACTCTGCTGTTTGAATTTTTTATTTGCATTTTGGAAATTATTTATTTTAGAATGAATTTAATTATTTGACTTCACCATAAAAACTATGCAAATTGATGCACTACAGCACCAATCAGCACCAAATAATTTGTTTAGAAATCGCAGAAAATACAAAGTCAAGATGGGTAATATCATATGATAGTTCATCAAACGTACCATTTTCTCATCTTCACATCATTCCAAAACCAAGACTTTTTTTTCTCAACAAAACCTGAGAAGTTTCTGTCACTTCACTCCAAGTCATATGAAGAGATATAATTGCTAAATATGAAGATTAGATTTAATTTAGGCGTTTATCTAAACAACATTTACCTAAAAATGTTCTTATTGTACATGAATAGAGCACATCACATATGGCAAACATGAGACATTAAAAATGTGAGTGTGATGTACATATTTCAGTATTTTCTTTCCATTTCTAATATGCTATGACTGTTTATTTGTGAGCAGAAGCTTAAATTAATCTGTTAATCATAAACTGATTGCATCTCTTCATAAGACAAATTATACTGCTTGGTTCAGATGGATTTATCTGACACGTTTTATTAAAAAAAAAAAAAATCTTAATTCACATTTCAAAGATGATGTTTTATGTGTTTGAAATGAAATAAATGACAGAATTCTTTATTTTTGGGTGAACTATCCCTTTAACTAAACAGTGTTAAATGTAAAGAAATCACATGTGCTAGCATGCTAATATTGACAGTCCTAGCTGTCACCAGCACTCTCAGAGGTAAACGGAGGTCAGTGAAACCTGTCAATCGACGATGCCACACACAAAGCCTGAATAACCGATCTGTGGGGAATCAGGACGGTTAACCATCTCACTCCATTGATCCACTTTGTCTCCATTTTAATTGACACATCTGCCACTAGACAAGGAAACATAATTCTGATTCATGCTACAAAAATGCACTTTAACAACATGATGCAGATGTGTGTGTGTGCCTATTTGGGTATAATGACCAGCTTAGTTTTGACCTGAATTCATCTAAAACCCAATCGTCCTGATCCCATTAGCAGGAACGGTGGGATCTCTTCAGCATTCTGTCCACGCTGCTCCTGCGGGGCTGGGCTACTATAATCTAAGGGTGCCTGTACTATATGCTAATGTGATTTTGATTAACTGCCTCGCTAATGTCCCATCACTGAGAGGTGGGGAGAGGGGGAGAAATTTAAGAGTTTATCATGGTGAAACCTCCCAGTCATATTTAGCTTTGTATTGTATGAGGGAGCCTGATTAATTCTGATGTCCAAACCTGACAGGAAATTGCTATGCTAATCAATTTGTCTGGCGACTCTTTAACATTTAAAGAGGGACTGAGTGGAGCTAAGGGGAGGGGCTACATTTCTCTTACATACTATAACATCTGTACATCACTGTCGATGAGAAAGACATGACAAGATAATCCAGCATGCACTGCAACCCTTGGGAAAAAGATATATACCTTGCAAAAGTGCAAACTGACTGGGTGTTTTTGGACACTTAACTGCATTTATAAGAAAATGTGGTAACACTTTATTTTATATTGTCCCTGTTACGTTTCATCTATATACTATTATAATAACTATTAATTATGCAGAATTACATGCAACTAATCCTAAATAAAGTCCTCGTCCCAACCCTAACCATATAGTAAGTACATGTAATTAATTAATATTACCCAGTACTTAAATGCATAACAAAGACACCTTAAAAAAAAAAAAAAAAAAAGTGTACACGAAAATGTATCATAGTTTAATAAATGTATATATTAAATGGTTAAAATGGTTAAATTTACTGTGGAAGGTTGTGACAAGCATTAACTGCAAACTAAAATACAGTTTAATGTAATTTCTATTGAAGTTTGTATGTTATGTATTTAAATGTATTTTAATGCAAAAGCTGCATTTTAGTATATTAAATACATTTTAAAAATTATATTGAACAAATTAGTTTAAATTACAATCAACTTTATATACTGTATGCTTTAGTAAGTCAACACATCAAAGTTTGTACATCTTTAAAGCATCAAGAAATATTAATACATAATGATTTAAAATGTACTTTAAAATAAAACATGTTATTTGATATTACAAAGTGCATTTTTTTAAGGTTTTAAAAGTGTACTTATGTATAAAAGTGTACTATATTATAAATATTCTATCCACAAACTTTAGATTTGAAGTACAAGTGCACATTCAATACAATTATAAGCATAATTTATTTTCACAAAGAAACGCTGAGAAGAAATGTAACGTTTCTAATGACTCATAATTCAGTCTAAATAATTAAATATGATTCGCACACAACTGAACAATAAAACTTATACAATCAATGTTATATTTTCAATAGCTTGAAAACAAATGAAAAACAAATAATGTGAAAAACTAACATGGAAAAGGGTTTCATCATATCTTGAGCTCCATTCAAATGACTGGGCAAACCAAATTCATAAAACATACCACATTACCAGAAGTTTTGCTTATGGACAAAGAGAACTAAATGTGGTAGGTTGAAACAGAGTTGACAAAAAAATCTATAAACAGGATTTTCCCCCCTAAGCAGTACAGCAGAATGAGAGAAAATAATTAAAACATTCTGAAAACTGGTGTGGACCACAGCTAAGCTATAGTAATACGTCTCCATGGTGCTTTGCACCAATTAAGGTAATAACACCAAATCAATACACACTCAATACTATTTGGGTGGGGGAAAAGACTTGATGTCATGAGCAGTGATCCTTCTTGGACAGCATTGTAAATGGTATTTAAACCACTTTTACAGCTTTAAATTTTTAGTGTGTTATTTTAACCATTCAAACAGTTTATCATTCAATTACTTTTTTTTAACCCAAAGTGATAAAGTGAGCAGTTGAGTAAATTATGAGATCAATTATACCTAGAATGATACAAAAGCAATAAATTGATGAGTGGTAGAAAATTGCAACAGCTACATTCATTCAGGGAGGGGAAGAAGATTAAAGTGGAAGGCGGATCCACTGTGTGAGTGTTTCATATTCCATAGGAGACAGCTGCTCTGTAAGGCATGAGGAGAGAGCTGCCATTTATATCAATAAAACTCCCCTGTGTCTCCACTTCACTTCACCACTCAACTCATAAGGGAATAAATCTGATACAAATCAGAGTGAGATGGATAGAAATGGACAGAGATCAACAGAGCGTTGGAGGATGATGAAGAAATATGGCAGAATGAAGGGATGAAAATGAAGACAACACAAGAAAGAAAGAGCTAGTGCCACAGACTCATGACAGCAGGAAAATCAGCTGGCAGGAAGGTTATATACATTTTGATGGAAATACAGTATAATATCACCAGAAACAATATTACGCCACACAATCTCACTAAGAGGAGGTGGTAAAAGGATGGTACTTTAACATAGACATAAATAAAAAAGACTATTATCACTCAAAGAAAAACGTATCATGGTGCTACCATGGTTTTTGATACATACCATTCTTTGAAAAAAGCCTACACAGATTCAGATTCTTTTTGTCTATTGTGAAATTGATAAAAAAAAGTGCAGACATGGTAAACAAAAAAAAAACAACAACCCAAAAAGCAAAAAACAAACAAAAAATAATAATCATCACAAACTTTTTAACAGTATTGCATATGAAAAAAAAAAGAAAATAAATAATAATAATAATAAATAAAAAATACAAATATATTGGAATTTTATTTTATGCTAAGAATTATTATTTTATTTTAATTAATTTTTTATGTCAAAAGGAGATTGACCAACATTCAATTTATCTCAATATGTATAGAAGAAAAACTAAATATTGCAATGTGAGTTTTGTCCAATATTGAACAGCCCTAATTCAGAGCTAGTTTCTGAAAAGGTGACTTTTACTGTATAGCACACCTAAATATGTCTATTATACCAAGATCCTAACTTAGAATGACCTTAGAAAAAACGTAATATAAATTATAAAGAATAAAATTGCAGATAAAATAAAGCAAGTGAGCCAAAAAAACAAACAAAAAAAAAAACTGTATTACCATTTGATACCATCACTGTACCATTATGCCACCTCTGTATTTTATATTTAAGACAAGACAGAAAAACAAAGAAATCTGCTGATGAAAAAGCGTGTGGGCAGGGGTGTGTCCAGACAAATGAAGTGCATCAGATGCCACTAATAACGCCTCTGCTGTTAGCAGACGTGCTGATCCGGCACAAATCACAGTCTAAAACACATACACAGACAAAACCACATTTACAGCTTCATTAGTCTGTGGTGAGACATTCAAATACACAATTCTCCCCAAGCATATTGAAAAACGGGGTACTAAACCATGGGATGTGCCTGGCTGAGACTGAATAGATTTGAGACTGGGACGGCTTAAGCTACTAACACACACTAGCCAGCGATCTAACAAAACAGCACGTTGTGATCGGCTACCCTTGTCTGTGTGCACACACAAGCACGCCCCTAAATTGATGTCTAGGGCAAACACATGACAGGAATCCTATAAGCTGTAAATCGATAGTCTCGGTCTTGCTTTAATTACACAATCTCTGGCTCTCAAGCGGGTCTCCACAGATTTGGCCCACTGGAGGTATAATCTTAACAATGAGAGGGGAAATACTGTGGATTATTGCACTGGGGGGGATGTTTCTGAACAAGCTGACATTTAAACGACACATTTAAAAGAAATTAGAAATTATAATGTGAGGGAAAGAAAATAAAAACAAGATCGGAGGAAAATTAGCAAAAGAAATGGCACAGTGCCCTATGGATGTATTCAATAATTCATGACTAAATATTGCTTCAAGAGGACAAAAACACCATACTTACATGCAAATAAAGTGGATGTGAATACAAATCTCTACGGTCTTCCAAAATAATGTTTTTCTTTCTGAATTCTTAAATTATTTTTTAAAACACCATAAGAGCACAAAACACATTTGAATCACCAATCAACTTTTTATAATAAAAGTCTGCTTGTTAAATTTGAGCTGTCCTTGTTTTTGACTTACAAACTGAAGAAGCTGTTTTTGATTGTGATGTAGCAGCACTTCAAACCACATGCATGAAAAACAAGTCAATCCTTCCTCTGTTGCAATCACGCCTGTGATGCATACTACACTCCTATGAATCATTAATGTGGCAGGCCAGTTTTGAAAGTCAAATGGCATCACTTCAAATATTTGGCACTCATCTTGGGTTTATAAGCACTGGATGCTTCCCCAATATACTGTATAGGTTTGTATATAGTCTCACTTCTGGCTGTATGCCCAGGTCAAGCATTGCGGGTCGCTCTCTGATGGCCTGTGTGCATCAAAGCATTTTATGAAACGAGCCAGACGTAGATGATTCCCATCTATCTATCTTTTCACACAAAACGCTGTTGTCCTGTGCCAGAGGGCATGTAGAAAGAATTCCACATCTCTAGTGAATTCGGATTTAAAGAGTGCAGATGAGTGGATGTAAACAGTGGAGAAAATCTCTGCTTTAAACAAAGAATTAATTAGCGATAAATCAATATTTATTTTATTTCAGAACCACAGCTTTAATACTCTTCAAGGACACTGCTCATTAAAATGAAGAAAGCATATAAACTGTCACACTTCACCTTAAGCACTTAGTTAATTATAACATGAAAATAAAGTTTTATGACTCAGATGACAAGTGTGTGGACGCAATAACTTGCTATCATTTAGCCACAAAATCTGTTTTCTTAATAAAGATAAATCTAAGCTTCCTTCCTGTCTTTTTTGAAACATTAAGCGGGTGACTCCACACATAACAAAGGCTGAACTAATAAAGCTAAGAAATGAGCTAAGACTGAAGGATCTTCTGCAACACTGATACTGACATACACTATAAATGAAGGTTGTTGCAGCTTATGAAAGGCTGATCACTTTAAATTTACCTGCAAACACAATGCTTTGTTTGTTTTTGTACCTTCAAGGATGAAGAATAAATGGAGAAACAGAGAGACAAGAGAGTGAGTGGAAGGATCAGACATTTTTTTTTAGTTTTTCAGTGCGCTGAAGAGATGAGGGCTGCAGCGTAACTCAACCAAATCTTATACAACATACATAGTATACACAATATATATAAACCAGCTAAATGTTTTGAAATCACTTGTACCCTACCTGATCCAAAAAAATCCAGTCTTTCACTCTGCCTCAATTTCAGTCTCGTTAAAGATTTAAATCCCTGCCGCCAAGATGCACCTCTGTCGGTCAAGGATCATGGAAAATTAAACAATTTAAATCTTTAGGGGTGGTTGGATTTATTCACGCAGGTTAAAATATTTATTTAAAGCTTCTTTCTTTTCAGATTCTTATTTACAGCATTATTTTAATAGGCTGTATATTAACTTATTGGGAGAAAACAGGTAGTTCTATGTGAAATCAGACATTGAGCACCCCATATAGCCAAATGGTATGATCATAACACCCCGCGAATATTCGACTGAGAGACTGGGAGTCAAATCAGGCTCCTCGAATCGAATCGTTGACTACAATATGCTGATGTTTCATTTTGAGGTCAACATGAAACGGCTTGAGACTCATTTTAAAAATGACTCGTTTCAGTCATTCAGAGTCGACTCTTTCTTTTGAGAGACAATAGCTATATACACGGTGCACTTTTAGATTTAAAACTTCGCAGGATGTTTTCAATCACTTAAAGCTGTGTTACACAATGAATGAAATGTCATTTTCGAAAATCCACAATGGGGGCACTGGACAGTGTGCAATCTTCTGTATGATATAAGAATGAGAAAATATTGGTATTATGCTCATATGCATTCATATTACACTGTAAGCGTCATTTTACAATACCTCACAATATGATTCTGCACCATAATATATAAATATGATGCAGTTTAAAAAACCTTGCAGTTATTGCAGAGACAAACAATGCAAAGCATCAACTCTCTTTCATACATTGTGTAGTTTGTAATTTAAAGAGCCAGATTATTCATCCAGTTATCAGTTTACATCATTCTTGAACAGCAACATCATTATCCCAGACCATTTAGCACTTTTATAATGTGAAATGTTTGCAGATATCAACGAGTATCGCACTACACACTGACCTTTTTTTAAATAAACTCACCCACATACATCAAACCGACACCACATAGTGCTGATTCAATGGAAACCCTGTACAAGATGGTCATTAAGACCTAAAGAGACTTGAAATGGTGATCTAGCCCTAGGCTGAAGGGACTGATGAAGGATCAATAAGGAGCTGGTGAGATCAAGGGTCACTAATTATGAGTAAAAACGAAATTGATGGAATCACACAAAAGATGTTCAGAGAGCATTTTTAGTAAGGCAGATGTCTAAAGCCGATCTTTTTCTGCAGATCGTGTCCAGTGAGGCACAATTAGGCTAGCTATCCATCCATCATGTTGATCAATCCAGGACTGATCGGTGTTGTGGCAAACACTACAGATGTTTACTCTCTTGAGACTACAGGGGAAGTCGACAGCTTCCTGTTCCTTCTGACCTCTGCTGGCTTCCGTAAACTTGTAAAGGTGACATGTTTAATTATTTATGATCTTCCCCTACAAGAAGATGCATGCATACAAAGGACATTTGAACTCAATGCACACTCACAAACGCACTCACGCCTGTCAAACTGACCATGCAAGTACAGAGCCCTGATGTCCATGTTTCCATGTCTTCTACCAATTAAATGTGCCTGCAGGGAATAAAGCTTCATGACCCAATCCAACCAAGTCTTTTGAACAGTGTGAGCAGCCCACTTTAAAATCCCAGAGTGCTTCACAGCCAGTTAATGTCACTTTGACATGACCTGCTCTCACGAGACGCCTCAGTCTTTGATAGGTTTAGTTCAACACTATTTAGTCTGACAGTGTGGGAAAACATAAACAAAAGCAATGCTGATTACTTAATTATAAGATATAAGAGAGTTCGAATGTAATTGTGCCTTTGTTTTAGACAAAGAGGATTTCTAAATTGGTTGCTGAATTGGTTTATTTCTCTATACAAGAAGCCCATACAAATTTGCATGTGCCCTGTCACATTTATAGGACAAGTGGGGGAAAAAAGAAAAAATATAAAATATAATAATAATAATAATAAAACAATATAATAATAAATCATTTATATTTATACACTGAATATAAATTGAATATATTTATATATTGATCCGGCATGTACTGTATATTGATACTCGTGCTTACAAAGAATAAGAATAAGAATAAGTTTTGTTGAGCAGCAAAGAGTCTGAGAAGAGACTTGTTTAAAAAAAAACATTAAAAAATATTACTGTCCAAAAACATTTGACCGGTAGTGTATGTTCTCGAAAACACTGAGCTGCATTTATAGGAGTTTGATCCTGGTCCGTGTCATTTCCTGATCCCATCCTCTCTTCTCCCAACGGTTTTCCATCAGAAATGTGGAGAAATAATTACAAAACAACTTGGCTCCACAGCTTCACCTTTTGCAGTCAGCAGTTGATTCCTGGCACTCGAGCTCAGTCTGATAGTGAGAAAAATCTGCACTGATGGCCGCTAAATTAAAACGCCAGCACAAACCGTGTGACTAAGAAGCAATCAGGCTGTGCTGATGCACTGCTCTGGCAGCCGGGAACGGAGCGCGTGGTCGGGAGACTGGGGCTTGTTCTTGGGCCGCAGCAGTGCTCCTGGAGTGCGGCCACATGGGAAATTACTTCAGGGAACCGCTGCCTGAAGCATGAAATTGAACCCATCCGGTGCATCTGACTGGATCCCTCCGTAATATTTTAAATAATTATGTAGCAAAACTCCTGTGCAAGGTTATAATAGGCCCAAGCTTTTGTCTCCTGGCTCAACTTGTCACCTATCAATATAAAAGCAACGCTGACACGAGTCTTGTGAATGACAAAATGTCAGAATGATAATACAAACTGACAAAAACCTACACAAATATAACATATACAGCATTACATAACTGAGAGTGAGTTCACTGAATGACGTATATTCAGGGCTTTACTCATCTGCCACAAATGTTATGTTTTAATAACCATGCTTTGTACTTACAAAGTCGAGTGAGTTTAATTAATAAGTGTGAAATTTATCACATTTATTAAACCACGCTGAACAAGCTAAAAGTGAATGACCTTTGTTATGTCATGAAGAGGTCAGTGATTAAGCCAATTCAGGCAACAAAAATTAATAAAATAGCATTTCATGCTGTAACATTTACATGAGGACAAGAGATCAAAACTGAAAATAGTTAAAATCTTCTTCATACCAATATTTAAAGTGTTAAAAAGCAAAACTTCTGAAAAAAAATGCAGAAGCAAGAGATGTGCACATTAAAGTGTGTGTTCAGGTATTTCTACTGCATTTCTGCCTCAATTTGTTAATTACAAAAGTACCTAATGCAAAAAAACACCAACCAATTTATAAGGAATAATGAATCCAATCAGACTCAAGATCTTGTTAACATGAGATCAATCTTGGAGATGGACACATTTCAGAAAGCAACATTAAGGGCAGAAGTTAATTAAAAAATTAGCCAAAGTAGAATAGGAGAATGTTGGAGGAGAGATTATATAACATACACAGAAACACAAGATTACATATTTGAGTGTAACTAAAGAGAAACATTGCCACACATCGATTGAGGAGATTGTTCTCAGAAGCAAAGGTCTTGCCAGGATATAGAATGTTTTCTATACTTCTGCATTTCTTGGAAAAAAGGTTTACAGATATATTTTTATTTTGCTCACCTGGAAGCCAATTACAGTTCAATGTCGATGGCTAAGGCGGTCTGTCCTTCTTTCTCCTGATTTAATCAACACTGAATGCACTGAGTGCAGCAGATGTGTAGAAGTGTAACTTGTTTGAATGTCCAACCGTTTTAAAGCATAGCAAGAAACCAACATTTTGATATTTTCTCTCTAAAATATGAATTATGAACTAACATGTTATTATATGGTTGCAAAGGACATTGTTTGGTGGCTGCACGAAACGAAACAAAACAAAACAAAAACAAAACAAAACAAAATCAGTATCGCTGGATCACCTTTTCTGTCACTTAACAATCACAAGTAAATGTAATCTATAATGTAATCTCAAATTAATATATATGTTGTTTTTAATATTTCATGTTGTGACTTCTACAGTAAACTTCTAGCATTTACAAGGATCAAAAAATATAAACATTTAAACGTGTCACATTACCAAGCACCACTAATAAGCTCCTCACAGTCCATCATAATTCACTATAACAATAATTCTTGTACAGGTCTGTATGAAGACATAAAGGTTTAACAATAAAAGGCAAACAGTTTGACCAGAGACCAGTTTATTCAAATCCATCCTGCAACAGCTGGAGGGGCCAATAAATGACCCTTCATCCAACCCTAATTTTCACACGCAGCACTGTAAATGTGCCTTTCAAATACACACAAGCACACACTTCATCAAGCTGATTAATTACGACCCAATCACAGCAAGGTACCCACCTCATTTTTCATAATCATGCCAGCATATGATCCCAGATTTGGTTTGGTACAAGCACCTGAGTCATGTCCGCACGCTCCTGTTTATTACTTTTTAATGCAACCATAATGACTGCCCCGCTGTTCCCATTGATCAAGATATCCCATACTGAGAAACCACAGAGCCCGGTCCGTTTTTCAATATTACTCATTTAATATTAGCAGGTTGAGCACAACATGATAGTCTGCTGTAATGGCATGAAATAGTACTTATATTCTTCATTACCAGAGGGAGGCTAATGTTTGGGGCCTATCTGAGGCACAGAGAATTGTTTGTGTGAAGAAGCCATGAAGAACTATGATCCATGTGATTCCATGTGACTTTGTTCAAAGGTCTCTACATACTTGCTCCTTCTATCACAGCAAAGCTGAAAGCAATTCTGAAAAGCAATCTAACACAGGTAAAGGGATATTGGGAGAATGTGTCTGGATACCGTTACTAGCTTTGACCTTGGACTAGTGGGAATACATATATGTATGTGTGTGTGTGTGTACTGTATGTCTCTAAGCTATGTGAGTGCCTTTACCTCAATGCATTTGATCAGCGTTTAGACATGAATGTGGGCACTGGATGGACATTAACATGCAAAACAAGCTATAAGTTTCTTCTATTCGGTGGTGGAATCCACATCGTACTTGATACAAATGACAGTAACACACAGAATTTCATAGCTGTCCATCATATGTTGACGGTCTCCGTGGGTGGGAGCTTTAAAACTAGCACAACCTGCATCCATTTATGGTACAGTTGTCATTACCGTTCAATTTCATTTTTAAAGGCATGCAAAATAAGAACATGCTAAAGGAGAAAGGCAGCATAAGGATGCAACTCGATAATGAAGAAAAAAGAACAGTATTCTGTTTTAAATTAACAAAAACAAATCAATCAATTTACTGTAATTTTAAAGGGTTAATTTATCCAAAAATTAAAATTCTATCATTAATTAATCACCCGTATGTCGTTCTAAACCTGTAAGAGTAATTAATGACATAATTTTCATTTTTGGGTGAATTATCGAGCCTGTCCTCCAACAAAAAAACAGCTCTTTAGGTTGTTTGTGCAAGTACCTTATTATGACCTATATTTACGTTTTAAAGGTAAGCGCCCTCTAGCGGGCGTAAAAATAATGACAGTGTCGTATTGCGTCTGTCGTCATGAAATGACGTATGATTACCAATCAAAATGCGTGTTTTGTTTAAATGCAGTGTGTACAGTTTGTACACCGATCTCACCGTGATTAAAACATATTTTACTAGGTTTAATTTGTACGAATGATCACACTAACCCTACCCTAAACCTACCCGTTACAAAAAAATTGTGCAAAATCTTGATTTATAGGGTTTTATGAGCACATGTGTTCTCTGGGTTCCAATCCATGTAGAGAGATGCATCTTATAATGCATCTCTCTACAAACTGAGCTACACCAACCCTGAGTCACATGGCCGATAAAATACACAATATTAATATGCAAATGTTCTGTTGCCAATAGGGGCGCAGTTTTAGTATATGCTCTGATGGGTCGTATTTCACTGCTATTTTTTACACAAATTACCTATACGGGCGTATTAGTTGGAGGACAGGTTGGAACTATCCCATTAAGATAACTTTAAGTGAACGTAGGATGATGACAAAGTTATATAAATGCAAAAATTGGGGGGGAATTCAAGTGAACACTTAAATATCCAATTGCCATCAATACCAAAAAATATTTTACTAATCTATGTTAGCCAATAACAAATTTGTTATTTACTGTATAAATGGTTACATACTTAACCATCATAATTTTCTGCTATTAAACTCAGACAAGACAGAGATATTACTTATTGGACCAAAAAACAATACACAAAACCTTTTGACTTACAATTTACAACTAGACGGATGTCCTGTTACTTCCACTACAGTCAAAAGTCTGGGTGTTATATTAGA
>JAUMHE010000051.1:11807003-11822149 GCA_032359235.1 Enteromius mattozi | reverse complement strand
GCCATTCATACCGAGGTATTACCGAACCGTGAAATTTTGATACCGTTACATCCCTAATATATATATATATATATATACACACACACCTACACACACACACACAAGGATTCAAACAGATAAGAGGTGAAAATCATGAAACCTAACCAAAAAACAGCAGAAAATTGTCAAACAGTCAGTGAGTTGCAACAGACCGGACCGAAGGTGATATTCTGTGAAATTATTCTCTGGAACGGTGAACAAATCCCAGGCCCTTGCCTCCCATCAGAACAAGAGGATTTAGTCTAAGTCTTCCCTATCTCCCCAGCCAAGCTACCTTACACTGAAACAAGCCCACAGATTTAGCAACTCGCACATCATAGGGGCCATGTTCCCCTGCCCCTTATCTTCCTGTGGAACCAGAGGCAGAACAGTATGTTGCGGGTTGAGCACCTCAAAAGACTACAGAGAGAGGTAGTTAGAGAGTTCTGAGCAGCGCTTAATTACCAAAGATCCCTCACTAGCCTTATCTCAAGGACAAAGCTTGACCTTGTCACACCCTTCAAGCTGAACATAATATTCATTTTCTTCAAGGTGAAGTGTGTAATTTTGTTCAATGTTAAAGTAAGCTGTTCGTAGGTTGATTCCACAAAATATCAAAACACACACATAGTGCTCTTCTTGTAGTGTCGCAAAACTAAACTTGATCCACTGATGTCACATGGACATTTTACCGGTGTTTTTACCACGTTTCTGGATCTGGGATCATTTCAGTTGTATTGGTGTCTATGGAGGGTCAAATGGCTCTCTGATATCATCTAAAATATCTTAATTTGTGTTCTGAAGATGAACGAAGGTCTTACGGGTTTGGAACGACATGAGGGTGAGTAATTAATGACGGAATTTTCATTTTTGGGTTAACTAACCCTTTAACATTTATAAATAAATATATGAATCAAACGTAGATTTATGATGATGAATCAACATAAAGACAGTGTATTTTAAATTGTTTAATGTCATCTTGTTTAATGGTAACTAAACAAGAGACACACAAAATATGCAGCATTGGGGAAATACTGCTCTAGATGCACAGAAATACCAAGGCAATGGCTTTCAGTAAATATGTCGGCTAACTGTAATATGCTTAAAATTATCCACAGAAGCAAAAATCATTGCTTGAAGTATTGCCAGATGTAGCTGACATAAAGGGTGGAAAGGAGCTGATGTGTATATTTGTTGGGGGGGGTTGTTGGTTTTACTAATTTTCCTGTAGGACTGCCAATGCAGGCAGGCAGCTTCAAGCACCCACTCATGGGATATGCTGATTAAAAGATGGTATGTATTACAAGCAGCAAATACTTCATTATGCAGATACTCACACAAGGCATACATACATAATCAAAGACTGCATGTACAGTGCCATGATTTGTGAGCCATACAAAAACCATAAATCACACACAAGGCTACGCAAACAATAAGCGCACACGCTCCGACATACAACAATCATCCCGAGTCATATATAAACACCAGGCTTGTCGGTGTGCAAATGTTAGTTTTTTTCTATTTCCTTGGGACGTCCAGAAATTGAGTGTGTGTTAGTGTGTAGAAATAAAGCAAGACGTGTGTGTGTATAAGTTTTCTGCGCAAGTAGGCAAAGCCATGACATTCCCAAGGTCCCATGCTCAAGAGCACACACTGATTACTGACGGACTGCTGATCTGTGATGGTTAGCAGTAGGTGACCTCTTTGTGTCCGCTGCCGGTGTTCCACAGAATGGGCAGTCTGCACGGGACACAATCGCCGCTCAAGGTCAGCATCCTTCAATTTTCACAAACCATTTCCTCCAAGACTTCACAGAGAACTAAGGCCGCAGTCTAAACATGCTTGACACCTTCAGCTTGCTGAATTACCAATGCAATTTTGAAAAGCAATGGAGCAGATGGGAAATTGTCATTCAATCTACTTCTGTGTAGTCTAAAGAGCTACTTAAACACTTTGAGCTACGCACTTTATTGCTTTATTTGCTTACTTTGTGGTAACAATCTAATGCTTAAAGATGGTTAAGACTCAAACAGCTTTTTGAAGCGGTAGTCATTTATAAGATTCTAGGCACTCTTCACTGGTCTATTGCTTGTTAAGTTTGATGTAAAATTCAATAGTCTAAGCAGCTGAAAGAAATAAATCAGTGATACCAGATCAGAGGTCTATAGCGGGCTGTTTGGGGAGGAGCTGTGATTGACTCGCTGTGGTTTATGTGGTTCTGAGTACTCGTTTGAGATAAGAGAGCCCACCTATTATAGGATAAAGGCAATCGCAGAGCCATCTTGAGCAGGGCTATAAACATGGACAGGTCATAATCGTAAATGGAGTCTGTGAAGAGAAGCACCTCAGTGGGTCACCTTTTTCTGATGGGATCCCTCTCTTTCTGTACTTTTTGTACAGTCTCTATGCCATTATAGATGGAATCCTATAACATTTTAAGCACAATGATGGCATAAAGGCTGAGCGATATATTGAATATCTTGAATATGCTTTTGTTCACATTCACAACATATATTAATTGTGAATAACACAATGATTAAACTCTGGTAATAAAGATATAAATATAAACAACCAAAGAATATTCCTCCTCCTATTATTCCTCCAGAAATGTAAAATGTGATTAATACAATATTTTTAGCTGCGTATTAAATTGTTGTTATTGTATTTTTGCTTTATTTTATTTTAATTTACTAACCACCGATTTGACTTTCGTAGTTATTATTTAGTTATTTTTTTTAATGAAAGAAAAAATTATTAACAAATCAGCTCTTTAAAAATCAAAGAATAACATGAAACAAATAAATGTCTTTTTTGTAAAAAGTTTGTGTACAGGGCTGTATGGCCATCTATTTTTCTTGATGTACACACACAGAAAGACAAACAAACACATGTACAATTCATACGCTAGTAAATTTTCTCCCACTACATCATAGTTCTGTTAGATTTACTACGTCTATGAGTTTCTGAGACTCCACTAACCTATACTTATGTTGCACACACAAATTGCGAAATGTGAAAAGCATTGTGAAGGTCTCTGTGCATGCTGAGACCTACAGTACATGTGAGCAATGTGTATGAAAGAAAGAGAGGAGGATAAAGCAAGTCAAGGGAATCTATCAAAACAGTACAATGACAGAAATATGGGAAAGGTGAGAGAAAACACCACCCCATAAGCAACTGCGTGTGAAAACGCCTGGTTACATGTACTGTACGTATGTGGAGGTGTCTGTGCTTTGACTGGTCAGTTTGTGTGCTGCCAATGAACTACAAAGATGCAGATGTGAGGAGACCTGACCTCGCACACACAGAGAATAAAACATCAAATTCAAACTAACACCAAGGAAATCACAAAACCAAGGAAAATGATGGCCGTAGAATTCATTCATAGTTATATGTGTTAGAAACAGATCTAGCAATACAATATGATTAGATATGATTATGTTAATTGCCCTCAACTGCCTTGAATAAATTATGCAGGCCACAATAGTTTTCTTTGAATTCTTTTGCTAATAATTGTTTCCTTGTACCAGCAAAAACACATATTTCCATATAATTACCAGATGTCCCCATACATCTGGTAATTTTACAATACTTAGCCTATTAATGCCATGTACAGTAGCAAGTGAATTGAGTGCAGAATTAGTTACAAACTAGATTTAAGTTTGAACTTATGAAAGGCTGGTGCAACCCTATCCAGACTTTGCCTCAAGTAAAAGTCTAGCAAAACTAGCGACCTCATGTCACAGTACATTTCATCTTCTTGCATACTATGAGTAGAGGTCAATCTTTTTTTCGATAGATATTGCATAAAAAAAAATTTAAATTCTTACCATAAGAATATACAGTAACCACAGTATCACAAACTAAAATACTGCAATACTTTGAAATTTTCTAGTTTTCTCCCCTACTTCCAATGTTTGCACCTAGAAACACGGTTATCATCTCTGAAAGTGCAAAGATGAAAAAAAATAGAATAAAATTTAAAATAATAAGCAAACAGCCTGCAAAGGTAACAACAAGATTAAGGCTGAAACCCAGGTGGATTTCAAAGGGCACAATTGAACTCCTTTGAGGAAGTGAGCAGATAAAGCCCTGTGAGCACAGCTTTACACTGACGCTTCACAGCTCAATACCACACACTAATCTGCCTCTGCTGCTTCTGTATGCAGATTGTGTGAAAGCGCCTTCATCAGACACCTCTCTCGCCTTTTTATTTAACACTTCAAGGAATTTGAGTATCTCTGTGAAAGAGGTAAGACGGAGGGAGACAGTTTTGACGGCATACACGCACACTCAAACACTCCTGAGTCAATAAACTCCCACACATGAAAAGCTTAAATCGAGCATTTTGTCTGGTTGGAGTTTGTTCTGGAATCGCATAATGCCTTCTTAAAGAGCAAAAAAGATAAATGCAGTGTGAAACTAGGTCCGTTTGAAAGACCAAGTGGCACAGGGGCGTCCCACTGAATGGAGAATTAGGGAGTTGAAGGTAAGATGTAGTGCTACTGCTGCTGTCAGCAACTTGGCTGGAAATAAAAGTTTTCCTGAAGTGCTGATCCAGGACCAACTTCCTACAACTAAACGCAGTAATCCATGCAGAAATATGCTAACCTGGGCTTAGGTCCTTACAGCAGCAGTTCAGAATGTCAGCCAAAATCCCAACATCATTATTTACGATCAAGCATAATCACACAGTGACTATTAGTACTTAAATATTTACACTGGGCAATGAATTGGCCCCTTCACTTCATGATTTTCTCATACTCCATATCCTTTGGTAATCATACATTCATATATACAATACTGTGCAAAAGTCTTAGGCCACTAGCATTTTCACCAACAAAAAATGGTTTTAAGTCAGTTATTTCTATCTCCAAGATGCTTCAAAAAACCTACTTGGAAAGCTACCTGAAAAACTATGGACAAGTGTACCTCGGTACAGAAGCTGTTTTACCAAAAGCTGTAATACTAAATATTTATTTGATTTAGTTAATAGAAGTTCATTGATAAATTAAATCTATTTATGGCATTATTTTTGAATTTTTTTACACGAGTCTAAAACTGTGAACAGTACTGTAGCTTTCCAGGTAGGTTTTTTTTAGGCATCTTGGAGACGTTGCCACAGTTCTTCTGGATTTAGTCTGTCTCAGTTCGTTCTGTTACTTCATGTCATTCCAGACAGACCATATCAGATCTCTGTGTGGAGCACTGGCTGTTGTCAGATTCAATAATTTCACTTAATTATTACAATTAATAACAAAAATAATGTTTGGAAATCTAAACTGATAATATATATATATATATATATATATATATATATATACACACACAAAAGTTGTTGTTGTTTTTCCCATTGAAGCAAGCTGAATATAATCAAACAGATCATGTCAGAGTCTGTCAAAGCAAAGCACATTACAGTTCAGAGCTCTCAGTAATTACATGACAAATAAAGATGCTTTTTTGTGAGAATGGGCGGCATGAGAGTGAAACGATGGAGCAACATTAAGTCAACTTTCAGTAAGATAAAGTGTAAATTATTGCACTAAATTTTTTCGGTTGAAGCAGAGGTTTAAGGTGCGGTCACATTTGCATAATTTGGGTGAAAATTTATAAAGAACAACAACAACAAAAGTATGAAGTACAGCTCACACAAAACCAAAACCATGATTTGTGAAATTCCAGTTCACTTTCATTCCTACTGAACTGACTCAATTTCAATTGCAAAATTTGCTGAACAAAGGTAAACGACTACATTTTTATTTATTTTAAGGGTTTTCTTCAACTTTGGGGCCTTTTAAGTCCCACAGGATTATTATTTTCAACCATTATGATTGTTATCAACCAGCTTTTAAATTAGCCTTATGATGTCTAAAGAGACAATGTTCAAATTGTAATTCCCATCACTCTCCTTTCCACCACAGAATGCTATAGTGAGAACGCTAGTGAAAGTGTGAGAAGACTTCCTAAAATTCCACAGGACCAAGGCGTAGCTTAACTAGCAGGAGACATTGTAATCAATAACTGACCCATAGATTTCTGTATAATTCAAACACCCTTAATTTATTCAAGGTAACATATCTCTCTCCTCTTTTGTTCTCTTTGTGCTTTTCCCCCCAAAACCCCTTCCTGCAGCCCATTTCATTGGTCAGTCAATTCAATTACTCAGACACATGTCAGTGAAAGTTCAGACTTCATGGATTCAGTTAAGAGTTCTTTAATATCATGGATGGATCCGATCTTGACAAACAGTAACCCTGACTATTGTGATGTGCTACCAAAGCTATACTGAGGTTAAGGTTAAGGTTAGAGGTTAGTATTTGTCTCAGTGTTGTGAGGGCAATCAGCACTTTGACTGACACGACCAATGAAATCTTTAGAATTGTCTGCAGGGTGGAGTTTTCCCCTGATATTTAAAGTGAAGACCAACATATTTGTATAAATATCAGCATGAGTTAAAACGTCATACAGTTTACTGCCTAATCACTAGGAACCAGCAGATAATAAATGGCCTTTTTAGTTTTTTAATGCCTAATTAGTTTTAAAGGACGGTCACTTTTTATTGACGTAATGCGCTCATGTTTTAGCACTGAATGCCGTACAAATCTGTCAAACATATGTGATCAAACTGCCACACAGGTGTTTAAGCACGTAATGGAGCAGGTGTGTGAACACATTATGAAAAGCAATTAGAGGCCATACACTTTATGCCAAACACCCCTGTTAGAGAATACACACACGCACAGAGTCAAGGGACATCCCAAAGCAGTGTCCTCATTCCCTTTTCCACTTATTTGTAATGTCTTTCCTCACTCACACACATACATAAACACATTTGCTACCCACCCGCAGTCTCGGTCTCCTTGATAGGTCAATGTTCTAATCACATCCATCAAGCTCTCCAGCTCCTTCTACCTCTCGTTCTTTTTCTCCATTGAAATGACTAGCCCTCCAGCAGTCTGTCAGTCAAAACAAGTTACCCTTCTATTTTTCCTCACCCTGTCTTTCTGTCCCATCGTCTCTCTCACTTCGCCACTCTTGCCCTCACAGTCTGTATATCTTTGTGTCTTCAAAATTGCAGTCATCTCTGCTAAAGAGAAATGGATCAATAATAACTTCAGCTTAAATTTCAACAGTTCTCATCAACTTCTAAAACAATTTTTTATGATTTCAATATTAATTTTATAGCTCTATACAATTACCGTATGCCAATAATAGCTACTTTAAGTGAAGTATACATTTTAGTTGACAAGCTTTATCTAAGGACTCTTGAGCAATACTTAAAAACTAGCGCCCTATGAGATTATTCTTATTCATATTATTATTATTTTCCAAAATTCCAATTCCAAACATTATTTTTCTAAATGTATTTTTCCGTCAACTTAATTTTTAGAAATTTAGAACTTAATTTGTTACCATTTTAACAATAATAGGATCCTATTAAAATTTTTTTTTGTTTATTCCACAAATTTCATTTAATATATTTTTTATTATTTATATATTCTGTGATTTAACATTTAATATGAATTTATCACCAAAAAGGGTTCATATCGCAATTTGAATTTGAATAAATTAGCCACATTTTGTGACATTCTGCATTACAAAATCCACGAGTTTCAAAAATCCAGATTTTTATCCATGGGTTTCTGCATCAAAGAAACCTTATTTAAAAACATAGAACAGGCCTGGAAAAAGAGTCAGAAATAGAGACAAGGTAATGCAATTTTACTGTCTTTATAGACAGGAAAAGTGGCCATTAAAGTATTTTGGTGTCAGTGCTGAATCCATCTACTTTTCGTCTACTCCACAGTCATGCATACTATTGTAAAGAGAAGCTTAAGACAGTCATACCAGACACATACTGTACACAACTACTGTATTCATATGCACACAAACAAAACTACGTTACACATACTGTAGCATCTACATAAAATATTATCATATTTGTTTTGGTATCCAGAAAAGTACATTGGGTTTTTTTGTTGTTGTTTTTTAAACAATCATTATTAAGTATTAACAAAAAAATAACTTTACATAACAGCCCATTTTACAGAAAAAAGAAAGACTATGTGTACAAAGCGGATCAGAAGTTCAGTCAACTATGATTATTTTTTTCAAATCCACTAATTCTCACCAAAGCAGCATTTACTTTTTTAGCAAAAAACAAACAAGTATCACCATTTTAAAAATAACTCCTTTCTATTCTAAAATATTTGAAACTGTAATTTACTCCCACAATGCGAAAGCTGAATTTTCAAGGCCATTACTCAAGTCTTCATGATTCTTCAGAAATCATTCAGATTTATGCTGATTTGGTGCTCAGGAATAATTTCTGATTATGTTGAAAACAGCTAGATTTAAAAACAGAACAGAAAGTTTTAAAATACAATCGGTTTGAATCAGAAATATTTTTGAAACAATGTAAAAGTCACTTTTGACTAAATCACACTGACCCCATTTTGTTACAAAAGTAGAGTTTCACATTTAGGAGTATGATAGCATACAGACAGCTTCAAAGCTAATACACAGACTAAAAGCAACAAAACTCCAATTCCAATTGGAGCTTTCAACAAATAGAGCCCTGGAGGTGAGAAGTGTTTTACGATCACAGTCATTTTTGTTTACTACTGTTATTATGTGGACAAAAGTAAACAAAGCATGCTGCACAACTCTCGTCAACAAACCTCTTCTCAACTAACAGAGTTTACAATAGCAAAAACTGTTGCGTATCAAACTGCAGGAACAAAACCCCTTTTGTACACTTGCTTAATGAAAAGAGTGCCAACACTAAATCACTGTGCTTCTGCAACTGCTAAAAATATGAGAAAATCTGTGAAAAAAATGAATAACGTGCCAGTGATGATTATAAACTTGTTGTGATTGATGCACTCGACGGGGGTTTACAAGGCAGCAATAATACAATACTCGAGACGACATGCTGATAAACTACATCCGATCTCAGTGTGAAACCCGTGTGCGTTTGTTCTTGTGTGTGTGATAGAGTTCTGCGCTGCTTCATCTGGTTCAGTGCCCAGTCATATCCTATCATCACAGTGTGTGCTCAGCCAATGAACACGCTGCCTTTTGCTTTATTAATACAAATGTATGTACGTCAGTCTGGTTGCCTTTGGAGGACCGGGGGGGGGGGGGAGCCTTGACAAAGCAGCAAGCCCTGAGACAAAAGATGTGGGCAAATCTGCCCTGCTGACATGGAAGAATTCATTTCAATTACAAATGTCCTCCACCGCTCGGCAAAGACGAAAGGCAACAGCCCTCCACCAAATGGAGTGTTGGAAAGGAAGGAGGGTGCAGTAGATCGAGCGAATGAGACACAAAAAAAGCAACCTGCTGCTTTGATTTGCTTGAGGTTGTGCTAATGATGTGGTGACATTATTTCCTTTGTGACAGAGGATTTTCTGACGGTTCATTCACAGAACATGATGCAATGGAAATCCAAAACAAAACCAATTGTTCCTCCAAGACACACTTTTTTTTAATACTTATCAGTATACTCATAGATGCATCATTAGGTAAAATGCAAATATTTTACTTTATTTTCATTCAAATCTCCAGGCATTGTAATTGAATTAAAATATTTGAGAAAAAATATATGCAGGTTACACCAAACAGAAAAATACTGAACCCAATTCACTGTCATGGTGTGAAAAATAAAGATTTTTTTTTTTTTCCTAATACCAAACATTCCTTTAGTATTATTGTTGATGTTGTTGTTGTTGTTATTTTGTGTTCGCACTTCATTTGAATGTGCTTTTCTGTGTTCTTTCTCTGGACCACAATTATTTAAATCAAACACAATTAAGACATTCGGTCTAATATGGTCCGTGTCTTGTGGTTCTGGTGTCAAAATTTCTGACAATTTAATTTTCTTCACACTGCTTGCATGTAGCCTCTTTCTCTCCATCCTTCTTTGTTGCTTATTCCTTTGTCTGAGTGTGTTTGTCTGAGCCCTGCTTTTCTGCAGAGACGGCAATATTGTGGTAGAGCCACCATCACTCATTGCCGGCCAGTGTGTGTGTGTTTGTTATGGGGGAGAGCTGCTCCCTCCTGTGAATGTGTGATTGTGGATGATTTTAATTTATGATATTCACCCTACACCCAAAAAAAAAAAAATCATATTATATATATATATATACACACACAACAACATTCATTGATTAATACTTTCATGGATTAATCTTATTGACAGTCTGGGCTATTGATCAATGTCAGACCAAATGCCTCTACGCGATACAGGAAATAACTGTTAACTGGCATCAGTTTTAGCATGAGCTGTAGCTTGCACATCCGTGACACTGACATGAATTCATGCATATCATAAATATGATGTGCTCTCAAAAGCATAAAGCAGACTCAATGTAATCTGGTGTGGTGCCAATGGAAAATATGAACAAAAGCATACTCTAAAAAGATCATGTTAGTTAAAATAAAACACGTCAACAAGCCCTATAATCATCTATCTGACAGGGTCTGATGTACAGTATCCTGTCTGTGTTTAGCAGAAGAACATGTATGTGCTGACCTGAAGTATCACTGTGATTGTATGTAAGTGTGATCTTGTACGTGATTTATGGCTTTCTAACAACATGTAAAAAGCAGTATAATAATAATTATATTACGGTTATTGAAATTTAGTTTTGCTTTACTGCATATTTTGCAAGAACAACATTCAATACATAAGAGAAATGTTGGTGTTCAAACATATACTTTAATAATAATATTACACATTACTTTATTTACGTTGTTAATTTTAAAGAAAATTATTATTATTATTATTATTTTCACAACAAAGAAAATTAAATGTTGAGGTTCACACAAATGTGTATAAATATTTAAATTATATTATTAATTAATTAATTAATTAATTAATTAAATGTCAAGTTTCATTTAGATAAGTTCACATAGCACACAACTGCATGAAGATACAATATCAACAAAACACAAATATAGTAATAAAGCCCAATAAAGTATCTTTATTGTTCAGATGTAATGAGCAACCGCAATCTAAAAATATTTAATAGAGCAAAATACATTTCTTTTCTTATTTAGATTTGGCTATGAGCATATGGTATTCAGATTCCTGCACATGCATTCTGCAGTTTTAACATTTACGCTATGCTTTTTCAATGTTCATTTAAATGAAAATCGATTATGGAAATTCCCATAGAAAAATAAGGACATCCCTAATATATACAGTCCACAGCCATCTCATTCATAAAACCCTATAATAAAGCACAGCTTAGGTCAACATTATACTGCTCATTGTTCCAAACAATACCAATAGAGGGACTCAAATCTGACAAGCGCAAGTAAAAAAAAATATCCAGCCATTATACCCAACAATCATCTCCTCACCAGCGCTCCAGACTGACATTTAGTGTCTCACATTAGAGCTGTAATTAGCAGCATATGGCTCCAGCATCATAGCAAAGGGGGTTAATGGACTGGGCTTTAACGAAGCGCACCGGCATACGTACAGTAAGTGCTCCAATCAAACACTTCTCAAATTCTGCCTCTCGTTAGTATTCACAGCACATAAGATGCGTATGATCAGCACCTTTACTGGCAGATTCAGGGTTTACATGTATGGATCTTCACACATTTTCTGTAGAGCTCTTCTCAGATCTTTCCACTGTCACGATAATCATGTCTCTTTAGCTAATCTCTCTCATGCTCTGATGAAAATCATTATGGCATGTGGGAGGGACACGCACAATGACTAAGCTCCTCGGTTGCGCTACAAATCTGCTTGATTGGTTGGGAACCCAGAAAGCGAGGTTGACATGGCTTTTTGTTGACGCCTCTGAATCACACAAAAAAAAAAAAACAGTGTGATGCATCAACATCTGAAGGCGAAAAATAACAAGCGCTTATCACATTGACAGGTCTTTAAAAGCACTGTACATAAACAACGTTCAATCACAATGTAACATTTTATCACTGAACTAATGACTTTTAATCAGGACTTGTATCATCACTGAATATGAGCCTATATTGAGTGCCTTCAAAACAAGATTTTGACAAACGGTACTTGCATGAAACATCTGCAGACACAATGCTAGATTGTTGTGGGTTGATGCTAGAGCATTATTATGTGGTTGCTAAGATGTTTTGTGTGGCTATTAGCATGTTGCTATGCGGTTGCTAAGAAGTTCTTGGTTTCTAGGTGGTTAAGTTGGCTTAAATCCAAAAAGACCACCCCCAACTCTCTACAATGATGTTCCGGTGCATTATGGATTGGGTCCCTCTTCAAATACTATGAAATATTTTTGCAAGTCTTATCCAGAGGAATTACATAAGGCAGCTTGCCACACCTTGGATGCCAGGTAAAGGAATTCATGTACTTAGAAATCACAATATATGATAAAATGAATGATAAATTCAGGGTAGAAGAAGCTATTTTCACTCAGAAATTGTAAAACAAACAGTTGCAAAGAGACTGCAAGTAATATTAAATTCAATGAGAAATTCTGAAGTAGCAGGACTGAAATAATATTTTCTTGTAACATGTATTTTAATAATCTTTGTTTTAATTACAAAGTATGAACAAATCTAACACTCTTAATATTCATAGCAACATGAAGAGTATATTATTACAGTGTAATAGTGTATTTAAAATATAATATCCATGTAATTTATACATATGAAGGGTTTACAGACAACTCAGTTATTATTAATTTCCATAATTAATGTTTTATTTATTGTGCTATGTTTTTATTATGTTAGTTAGACGTAATTTTTAGTTAATAATTATTTTTTATACAAAACAACCCAACTGCATTTTTTTTGCAAATTAACCCACATTCATATTTATATGCTGACTGCAATTTCATCAGTTTTCCTGATTTCATCCGCACGTTTACATAATAAACACACAGTAAATAATGGCACATTAAAGCCACAAGGATTGCTGTTAATAGATATTTTATTTATTTATTTATTTAGTTTTATAAAATACTAAACCCACATTGCATTAGACTAATCCAATAAAATATTGATGAGCTCACTTATTATTTAAAAAATATTTTTCATCAATTATTAATAATATCTATATAATTTACACAATGCAGTGTGCAATTTCATCAGTTTTAATGATTTCATCTGCACAGATCATGTTTACATACAAAGTAAAATGATTGATTTACTAATAGGTTTTTAATTTACGATTTATGATATTTTCACTAATTTTGTAAAATATTAATAAGCCTCAATACATAACAGAATATGTAAATCTGTTGTTAAACTATACAAAACAACTTTAATCCATATCAATTATTAAAGAAGAAAAGGGCGCTCTGAGGGAAAGCAGCAATCGCCTGGAATTAGGAGCAAGTGAACCTCACGTTTCAATTTAACTCTCTATTATTTTCAGCAGAGCAATCCCATCAGCCCCTTTTTGATGTGTAGTGAATAACCAACCTCTCTGATCTATTACACACGCATGCTAGAGGAGTGGATATATCAGCATATGTGAGGTCTGGAGTGTTTCCTGTTGTTGCAAGTCTCACACAGAGCACATTATCGCTTTCCATTGAGCCTGTGAGCAAATTCATTCCAGTCTACAAAGCAAAGACTTAGAAAGTCCATGGGAAATATACATGTTTGCTTTTTGAAAAGTCCAGCCCCTTTTTTTTTTCTCCATCTGCGGGGATAACCGAGAGTTACCTTCAATTGTGTGAGCGATTTCAATCCGCATCGTTATACAAGCGCACACACCAAATCCAAGTCCGCTCACTTCCTCCTTTCGAATGTTTTCCAGTCACCTAAGCGTATCCAAGGCTACCCCCCCATTAGAATATAAATGAATCCCTGCCTGACCGCCGCGGTTGACACAATGTCACCCACCTCCCTATACCCACTGACTTCTCCTTCATTTGGTTTCACGGCGACTGACATGGGGGTAAACATGGTGCTGGTCTGCAGCGGTGTGAGAGAACTCCTGATGGGCCCAAGTTCTAAAGGCCCATGTGTGCGGTTTTCTGAGGGAACAGAGGGAGACGTGTTCTGCCCTGTTTTAATTTGGAGGGAGCTATGAAAGCGTGAGCTGCGGGAAACCCTTTTGACATGACGGGAGCAGGGAGCAGGACGCAGCCCAGCGGTGGGGTGCGGGTGGAGGCTGGGGGTTGACAGGAACAAAAGACATCTCTTCATACACTTCGGGATTGCGCCGAGAGTCTTCACGGCTGAACACCAGCGAATGATGGCAAAATAAGTTTGCTTAGTGAGCTCACACTTTCTCAGAGCTTAAAAACACAATTACTTCAAAGCAATCCAAAGGGCGCTGACGAATGCGCACACGTATAACGTAAAACCTTATTAATGCGCGTCCGCAAACCCACAGGCTTTTGATCTTCTGGCAGCGAGTCTGAGAGTGTTTTGATGTTGTGGACCAGCGTGAGTCCTGCCCAATTGGACTGAGGATCTATCAAAGGTGTCCAGCAATGGGAGGGAACCTCTCTGATCAATGGCTGCCCCTGGCTGGGGAGCCATCTTTAATATTTCAACTGTCTAGGCCTCACAACTCTGTTGAGACTGCTTTACAGAGGCCAGACGTTGCCGCAATCCAATAACCTGCTGAATGAACAGAGTATATCGCATTTAAGGCTAAAGGACTTCCTGCAGGCTACAGATATAAATTGTCTGATTAGATAAAATGCCTAAACAGATATATTTTTGTAAGCTTTTATCTAGAAGTTTTCCATTTACTACTTACACACATTAATGCAACCAATACAGGTACAGTACTATTTAAAAAGTCTTTTTTTAAAAGAAATTGATACTTTTACTATGCAAGGACGCATTAAAGGGTTTTATGATGCTACAATACAAATGATTCTGCATCAAATGCTGCTCTTTTGAACCTACTATTAAATCAAAGAAACCTCAAAAAGATATCACAGTTAAAAACAATATAAAAAAAAACAGATGTTTTCAACATTGCAAATAAGAAATGTTCAACTGAGGATTGGGAAAGCCTATATAATCTACAATGGGCAACTTCCCGTTCTTCATGTTGAAGAGAATTTTGCTAGAGAATAGAGCCCGACCGATTTATCGGCAGGCCGATATTATCGGCCGATATTAGGCATTTTCCAAACTATCGGTATCGGCAT
>JAUMHE010000051.1:11793981-11806652 GCA_032359235.1 Enteromius mattozi | reverse complement strand
ATCGGCCGATATATCGGAATATCGGATTTTAAAACCAACAAATATTTGCATCGGTATCGGCCTTCAAAATCCTTTATTGGTCGGGCTCTACTAGAGAAATAGTTTTGGTTTTCCTTGCGCCTACATTTTTTGAAAACCCAAACTGTTGGAGACATTATGGCTCACAAGATGCTAACCATTATTTTGCAAATAGTTTTTGCATAAATAGAAGATAATTTAAAGAGATATATTGATCTGTTATTGTCATGAAGAAGTTGTCATTTGAGAGATTTGTTTTTCCTGAGGGAATATATCCATAAGTTGGAAATGACAAATGTCATAAACAGGTGTTGTTTCATGAACTGGTTTTTGACTCTCATTATTTAGTTGCACACACAAACGCACTGAATGTTTGGCCATTAATTACAATTAAGGTTGACACAAGGAATATGTAACACTGTACGGTCAGCACTGCAACGTTCTAAATAGCTTCCTACTAATCTATGCCCTGCAGCATCCCAGTCAACACATGCAGCAGCGTAAACATCCAGCATAACAGTTCTCATTGTTCCATGTGGAATTCTTAAAGCATATATTGGTGTCATTAGTATTCCTTTGAGCTAATGCCGTTTCCCCTCTGTGGGCCCTGCAGAGCAAGGTTAGTACAGAATAAAGAACGAAAACAAAACCTGCTACTTGTGATATGAATGTGTATCACTGCTTCATAAAATCAGCGCTTAGCATTGCATTTTGTCTTTAAACCGAAAGATCTTTAGAAAGCTAATTCCTTTTATATTTGATCAGAGTGTATTGAATGTATATTCAAAAAGATGTGCCTAAATCTTCTTAAACCTCAATTTTGGAGGTAAATACTCAGAGCAGTTAGTGCTGTCCCACTGAGCGGTAACAACAGGTACCAAAAAGGGAAATTAAGAGGAACAGAGAAGCTCCACGGAAGAAAGGAGAAAATTAAAGGGAAGAGGAGAGAAAATTAGACAGCAGAGACGAGCAGACCCGTCTTGAACAATGCTGTCAGTCTGGGCCTCGGTCCCAGCCTCTAGATGGGAACACAGTGTGTCTGTGCTTGGCTCCAACACTCTGTGAATAAGAACAAGCGTTGTGGAGCAAGATGTTAATGGCACATTTTCTAAATGTTCAGCCGTTGTATCTCAAATTTTCCTTTCCTTAACTGTTGTATAATATGTCCCTCTAGAAAATCCTAAAAGCGCTTTAAAAATCATTGATACCATGCAACAAATGCATAAGAACACAAGATAAATAATTGTGGCCTGTAAGCTATTTCACCTGCTCTGAAAAATTATCTTCCTTTATGTAACCCTGATAAAGCTAATTCAATAATGTTTTCATTTTAAGTTATTTTTTTTATTTTTACTCAAATGAATGCTCTTTATGATAAGAGGGTATTTCTGTTAATGTAATATGGCCTTTAATACAGTCCATTTAAAGCTTATATTAGACTCATTTGTTTTAATATGTGAACGTTGTACCTGGCCAAATAACCTACTTAGCCAGTTTCACAAAATGATGTAACTGAAAACAAATATTCTGAGCCACTCAACACTGAGGGAAGTTCATCCGTTAAATAAATAAAAAGCATGACAATGAAGACCGTGAAAGAGAAGACAAGAGTGATTATGCATTAGCCAAGAAATACAGAGATCATTAAAGTGGAAATAAAATCATGGAAAATAGAAGAAAACGATACACAGAGCTACATTTGCATAACGGATAAGTTCATTGAATCTGTATTGTATAGAAAGTGAATTTAAAATGGGACGGAAGAACAGTGAACTCATTCCATTACTGTTGCTAATAATTAAAGTTATGTATCAGTTATCTTATGCCGAATAAAAACATAATACAGAAATAATTAAATTAATCCGTATTTAGTCTTAAGACTAAGTTTCAGAGAATTTATCTTGAATTAAGTATATTTTTAATAAGCTGAATGCAAATATGTTCTTGGTTTTAAGCATGAGCTTTAAAAAATTTTTGGTATTAATTCTTTGAAAACAATACTAAATCTTATGCAATATAACCATCTTGTGCACTTTGTATCTCAAATTGATTTTCTGCAGTGAAAAAGGCCTCATTCCTGTTATTACAGAGGATGGACGGTTTCTAGAAAGTGAAGCGATATCACGGTAATATCAAAAACAGACGTATATGACTGCTACACATTACTCAGCCAAATGCATTACACGTAATGTTATCTTTTAAGACTCCCAGTCAGTTAAAGAAACACTGAATACAAAACAGTTTTTATAGGGGAAAAAAAAAAACATCCAGTCTGGACTCATTTAGTTACAATGGTATAAGATTAAAGCTATTATGACTCATCACTCTTTTTCTCAGTGGAAATAGAGCGGGGCATGTTTCTGCTGACCTTAAAATGAGCTACAATGCAAAAGAGGCAGGTGCTTTGAGGGCCTCCACATCCATGTCTTTGTCTTTCTCGCTCCGTCTCATGAACAGGGCTTCACAGTAGCCTAATTTCTTTTCAATTACACAAACCTCTGCTGTCTAATAGCTCAAATGTGTGCTATGTTCTTTGAGCTCCTGTATTCACTTGCGTCATGCTGCTATCACAGTCAGGGGAACTCATTGTGACAACTAAATGGATAGCAACAAGGCCTGCATTTCTTGCAAACAACAACTAAAGGTTTTGAACCTATTCACTAATATCCAGTTGGCACTTAATTAACAAATATCAAGATTCATTTAAAGGAACCGTGCACTGCAGTTAAACACTCAGCCTATTGCAGTAATAACAGGTGGCGGCCTTAAGTGGCCACTCTCTTCCTTCCCAAATGCACCAAAGCATAAAGGGCTGACTGGAGGACGGCGAGGGGTCTGGTGCATTGACATTCCCCCAATGTCCAATTTGGAACAAAGAGCAGACGGCTTTCCCTCCCTTAGGGAGGTGTGGAACAATTCCTTCTTCTCTAGCCCCTTATTTGGGGCTGAAACGTATGGATCTTAATTGTATTACTCTGATCCGTATGGAGGGAGTGTAGAGGAGGGGTGAGAAAGCAGAATAGAAATGGAATTTTGATTTAATGAAAGACTGTAATCCCAAAGCTCTCTGGAGATAATTCACTTTAAGAGTGAACATTATGCCAGTGCGTGGCTAAGAGGATAACGCCTGTTAGGCAGAGAGGAGAGAGGGAAAGGGTCAGTTATGAAGGAGAGGGGAAAGTGGGGAGAAATGGAAGATGAAAAGGAAAAGGATGAAAGGAGACAATAATCAGGCGCAGTTTACATCTAGGATTACCACCCCAAAAAGAAAAAAAAATCATATATAATATAATAATAATAATAATAATAATAATAACAATAATAATAATATTTAAATCAATACAATATATGTGAAAATTAAAACACAAATGCTTGAATTAAACATTTTTATGCATTATTTTAAAATAAGAGTCAAATATGTTTTAACTAACTGGCAATAGAACTATTTTAAATAAACAAGACAAGTTCATTTGAATTCTGTGGCTAGTCTAGATCAATGTCATAAAATTGTTGCAGTTTCTACTAGAGACAAATTTATAATCAGCTGTGACCAATGTTGAATATAAAAACACACACAAAACAGTATGAAACCCTGTTTTCGACACTGAATAAAAAATAAAAAAGCTAATTGTGACTTTACATCGCAATTACGACTTTTTTCTCAGAATTGCATGATACAAACTTGCAGTTCAGACTTTTTTTTCTTAGAAATGAGACGAACTCGCAACTGCGAACTCGCAACGCCGGCGCGTTATCTTATCAAATGTGTCGGCGCACTGCCCACGAGGCTACAGGTGCCGACTATTTTCTATATATATATATATATACACACATGGGTCGCGGCTTGATGACCATGGGACACTGTGGGTCCCAGGGCCAAACCAGTAGCGTGAGCTTTGGTGTTGTGCGTGCACGAGCTCTGTGTACAGCGGAACCTATGTGCGGAGCAGACGGACATTTCACGCGTGAGATTGCCAATAACAAGTGCAGGCAAATGTCTTTAATATTATCGCAAATTAGAAAAAGTATAAAATATGCTAGGTAACGATTATTTAGCAATAAATAGGAAATGTATTTTTTTTTTCTGCAGTACAGATAGCAGAACTGTTAACGTCAGAGCTTATCGATACTTCTCTCTTTTATAATTTAGCACCGGTACCAATTAAGTACAGAGCTTCGGTACCCATCCCTACTGAACAATGTTGCCCTTCTCTCTTTTTTTTTTTTTAAGAATTTCTGTACTTAGGAGAATTTAACCTTGATACGTTAAGCCTGCAAGCAAAACAGGAGTGCTTGCAAAACTCATCTAAAAGGGTCCTGGTGAGTTTCTGCAGATGGAAATATGTGGTATTTCCAACTTAGAAATCTGTGAATGATAACCTAAAGACTTAAGAGAAGTTAGACTCTAGAAAGTAATAGAAAGAAAAAAACATTGTATTTTGTGAATTTGCTCAGCTGTGAACTTGCTGCCTGAAAGGAACAAATTATTCTTTTGAGCTGGATCTTCAAATTATTCAAACGACTCAAGAACTTGTTATTGAAGAACTGTGCTTGTACTTTGTGATTTGTAAACTACTTCTAATCGTATCCAATAAAAGGAAGCAAGTATTAAATGTACTTAATGAAATTTTAATTAGACTTTAAAAAACAATATTAAATATTAAACTTAAGTAGAATATCAGTAAAAAGTTGAGAAAAACTTGAGCAGAAGAGCAGTAAAGTAAGAAAATAAAAAGTCAGATGGTGTTTTAGGAAAAGGAGTAAGTGAACAGACATTATAATTGAACTGAAACACTGGAACAGGAATTTAGCGTGCTGGATAAAAGTAAAGCCTTCCATTAACTAACCATGGCTCAATTCTGAACTTGCTCACCCCATTGAAACACTGTCACATTGTGCAAGGGACCATTGTGTAAGACTCCTTTGGCCCCTTTAAGGAAAGAGGTGACAACTATAAGCTCGAAAACTAAGATTAATGCTTCCCAGTGTCTAAATACCAAACCCACACTCCATAAAGACCTCCCCTTCACTTAACTAACAGCCTTCCCTCCCTCTCTTGTTTTTGGCATGGCATTCACTGTGCCCGGCGCATCATTACTCAGGCTACGGGTAATTCCACCAATGTGCTTAAGGCAATAACCCCATTCAGCGCTCAGTGTCTGCTCTCAGTGTCTGTGGTGATGAGTACACGGGCAAAGCCAACAGCAGAGTAGTGGAGCATGTACCATAGTATATGCCATTATTTCACCTCTGAGTTCCTATCTGAAGTCCACCATAAAAATAACTGTTGTTTACACTTCAATAAAAATATCAGAGACACAGTAAACAACTTTACTTTTTTTACTTTATTTAACAAATTATTTTTTTCCAGTAGGCTACTAAAATATTTTGAAACATTTTGCAGTTGCATGTGAATATCACAGTAATTATTCAGTACCATGGTATACTATAACCATCCGATATCATCACTGTACCAACACAAAATGTGATAAATTAAAAAAAAATGTAATATAAATTAAATATTTAATTTCTAATATATGTATAATTTTAATTTAATAAATTATATACCAAATTTAAATGAAAATAGTGCATATTTCATGGCTTTTGTAAATGTTTTTTTTTAACCAAATACATTTTATACTACAGTACTATTTAAAAATGTGGGGTCAAAAAGATTATTTAAAAAAATTAGTACTTTTATTTTGAAAGGATAGACAGAATAATAAATAAAAGAAATTAAATGAATTAAAATTAAATAAAAGACATTTCTGATGTCACAAAAGATTACGGTCAAATAAATGTTCTTTTGAGCTTACTATGTATCAAAGAATACCTCATCAGTTTCCAAATCAGCATATTAGAATGATTTCTGAAGGATAATGTACTTGAACATTCAGCTTTGCCATTTTCAATTAAAAAAAAATAAAAATATTTACAACATGACTCTTTTTTTACTGATCAAATACAATGCATTAAAAAAAAACCCCTCAAAACTGTTAAATTGTATAGCTTCCATAGCTACTATGTGCCTGTAGATGTTTGAGGTGCCTAGGGGTGAAAATTACAATTTGAGCACAACACACAAACTAATATTTCCACAGATTTTAAAATCTGACGATGGGCACTTTTGCATAAGATGGTAATGGCAGTAAAAACAAGTTTCCCCTGTACCACAAGACAGATTGTCTCATTATATCTCAATAAGCCTGTGAAATGTATCTTATATGCAACAAATGTGTGTCTCCTGAGGAGAAACCAAGCAGTGATTGGCTTCCCATTCCCAGAGGGAACTCTCCCTTCCTTGTAGATTGTCATCACCGAAACATCTCTTGCAATTACCCTGAATGTAAAGCTCAGTATAACAATGCTATGTGAGTTTTGAGATGACAACAAACTGAGACGAAAAGCTTCTAGCTAATTCATTCACACAGGCACGTGGAGATTATTGTAGAGGCAGATTGCAGGGGCCAGATGGGGGTGGCTGGGTATAGGGAAGGCGCTTCATCTCAGGGAATACCAGTGGAGCTCCAGTGACCTGAGGGACGAAGAAGCAGACTGTCGGTTGCCCGAGGGTACAATACTTCCTTTGCCAAGCAGCACTGACTTTCATCGCTTTCACCCCAAATTCACCCAACAGATATCAAAGTCACCAAATCTCCGCAAGCTACACAAGGGCATCTTCCCAATGTCATTGTCAATATCACATCAAATTCATTGAACTGAACTTTCTGCGAAAACTTGACTATTTACACACCACAGCCTACAAATTCTGATCTATAGGTCTTCACTTTAACAATTACAGCTTAAAACAGTGCTGAAAAGAGAGTTCTTTGAACTTTAGCTATTGTCAGAAGTAAACATGAACCAAAGAATATACGTTCACCCTCAAAGCATCTCCCATATGAAAGAGACAACAGCCCAAGGGGGAAGCGTTTGAAGATGTTTTTCTTAAAAAAACAGAGGTGTTTCTATTGTATAATTCATGACAGTCCGGTTTTGGTCTTTGGAGTCAGTGTTTGATGATGCGCACAGCTTGTTCACAGTAGTATTAATATTTATTGACAGTTTGCCAATCTCTTCTCTCATTAGCGAGCTCTCCTTCAGGCTAGGATGGGTTCCTCTATGGACTGGTCCAAATGGACTAATTCACTCTTGCCAGGTATGAAGAGAACTAACTTTCAAAGAAAATAGATGGAGAAATTGTAATGAAATCAAGGAACTTGTTTTTGATGTTAAATGATTTAACATGCTCAGAAACAGTTCAGCCAGATGTCATGTCATTATTTACTCATTCTCATGTTGTTCTAAAACAGTTTGATGACTACTTTTTATTTTTGGCTTAGCACCAAAGTGCATTTCTTTTCCTTGCACAAGCTGTTTTTAGTGACCATGTGAGAAAATAAGGCACCGTAACAATATTATGAAACAGGTAATTTGGCTCAAAGTCTTCTGAATCAACGTGATATATTTCACTAAAGTTATTAACATTAATACACTGAGGCTGGATAGAGTCAGTGAGAATTCCAGAATCTGTGCACAAATCGTTCTTTTTAACCTTACAGACTTACAGTCTCTTTCTCACACACATAAATTTGACCTTGATTTCATAAACTACACTGTATGTAAACTACACACACTTAAATTTACGCATTATGTAATGTTTACACACACAATTCTGTATGTTTAGATAAATATACTCTAAACTATAGGTGGGTGATATGACCAAAACCTTATATTACGGAACAAGACATTTTATTTCACAGTAACGATATATATCACAATATAGTTGGTTTTTTTTTAAATAAGGTCTGTTTGATATCAAAATACTTAATACACAGAAATGTCACAATTCTACGAATTCTACGAATATCAGCTTAATATTTATTGAAAAGCAATGGAAATGTACAAAAAGTAACTCATTTTACCCCTGGACACAAGTGCAAAAATTTTCAGCACGAAAAGCAAATTTAATATGGGTCAGTAGACCGCCTCATAAGTACGTGTCGAGCATATTTAAAAATGCAGATTATCCACAACATGTTGTTCTACTATGTTAATAGCAGTTTAGCCGTAACCCTTTAAAAACATAAATATGCAAGAACATAATTTTGCCAAAATCTGAGTGTGATTATGCGGCGTTATCTCCATGAGTCTCATTATCATCGTTCTGGGGATGAGAGCAGTGAAGGGGCAGCTGGGTGAGAGAAGCAGCAGGGTGGCATATCCGGCAACCTGGATCTAAGCCCCACAAAAGCAGCGGGACACTGCTCTCTCACTGGTGCCCTCTAAATGCATGATGCTGATTTACTGTGGCAGCAAGGCAAGGACAAACAGTGGGAAGGAAAGAGCTACATGGCTGAACCAAGACCTAAAGTAGTGAAATGTCCACTGGGAAATACAGGTAACAGTTGTAAACACACAAATTTTTTCTAACGGACCATGAAATGGACCATGAAACATGAGTCCAATCCAAAGATTGCTGTCTGACAATTACATGGACAAAAAACGTGAATAACACCAATTGCTTGACTAAATGTATTTGTTGACTGATCATATTCTTTTTGGGGGCTTTCTGATGAAACATGGTGCTTTGATCAAGAGCACTCAAATCCATGCTTCCAGTCACATATCAGCAGGACTTTTCAAAAGAGGCAGCTGGGTCTTTGAAGTCAAACACGGCCTATGGCGAAGCCCAGCTATGTATCATATCATTCCATGTTAAAAAAAAAAAAGTAAGAAAGAAAAAAAAAACTTTTTATTCATCTTTTGCTGGGAATATTTTTCAAATGATTTCAGTCACTTCTGAAATCAAACGGCATGGTCATTTAGTCATGACAATTTCAGCCACAAACAAAAATGTTGTGCTTTATTAAATAATTCATGCATATAGATGAAGCATGCCTTTGATACAGTTCATAGTTCCAGCTACTAAATTGAATATTTGAATATGCAGATTCAAATAGCTTCTAAACAACTTGCTCATTGTAATGACGGAATCAAAAAGAATAATTAATTCATTAAAACCACTAACAATAGAATCAATTCCAGACCTGTTAAAGTACTATCCTTTATATTCAGTTAACAAATGCATCACTGGTGCTCCAGGGCTAAAAACGACCCTGCTTTCTCAGATAAAGATTTGTCTGCACTGTCAAATCAAAAGGAAGTTCAATTGACCCAGACCACCTCAAGAGCAATTTCCACAGGGTAAAAATTAATTCATTCTTATGGGTTGTTCTACTTCAGAGCACTTTACAGATCAAAGGCTTCGCTGTGAACGTATGTAAACACAGTTTAGCTGAGCTACTCGCTCTTTGCGTCACTTAGTTAAATCATCGCCCGTTTCGTGCCTTCTGAGGCGCGTTTTAATTGCATCATTTCTCTCCTGTATCAGTGCTTTACGACACTCCCGGCTCTACCTCATTGATCTGTCCCTCTGATTGTTAGAAACGGTGAGTGAAGACACTAGGGAAAGATACCGTTTTTTAGGCCGAGCAGTCAGACAATGATAGTGCCGAAATCTCATTTCACGACTCGCTGCCGTGTTTGCAAAGCCTGAGGCAATGATGCATCCCGGAGAGAGCTTCGGCTTTTGAGACGCATGCAGGTTGTCCAGGTGGACGTCAAAAGGCGGAGAGATAAGAACGTTAACAAATGACACCGGGGGCTAAGGTCACACTACACTGGGCTCAAGCTTCCCAGGTCTGCTCATTTGGGTGCTAATGGCTTATTGATCTGAAGCGTTTCTCCCCGAAGCAAGGCCGCGTAAAACCCCGGCACTCAGCGGAGATCAGGCGAGCTGGACTTCTGCAGACACAGTTGTTCCTTCCAGTCCATTTTGTAGGATGTCGATCAATATGGCTCCTTAAACTGCTTTAAAATGCTCATACATCTTATTTTGGGATTACTTTGAGAGCCTTTAAGGAACCAGACAAAAAAAGGCACTCTCTTTAATGTCTGGGTTTTTCAAAGCGAGTTTTAGCTAAGGTAAAGTCACACTAAAGAGGTTTCGAAAGAGACTTAAATGTCTGCAATAAAAGCAGCAGGTTATTCAGTCCATTGGTGCTGCAACTCTATTGTTTCCTTTTAAAATAGACATCCATCAAAGATGCTTCCTAACTACATCAGTCAGTAAAACTTACAGCGTAAATATAAACTCTAGTAGCAACAACAGCAACAGCGAGGAGATTAATGGATCTCAACTTTTCAGTCCCGTAGTACCGCTAATACAAAACTGCGTCGCTAAATTAGATGGAGGAACAACTGGAACTATTACTCAAGGATAATTGCTCATTACATCATCAGAACTGTATCGCCCGCCAGGCAAAAATCATATTGACAGAAAGCCATTTGTGGTGGTGTGTTGATTTACCAAGTCTCTTGTCAGAGGTTTTCATTTTAACACAGCTCATTCCTATTATTAATGGCCATGAAATGGTCTTTGTAATTGCGCCGTTGATGTCTTTGTTTTACCTTCTCTTGTGAGCTCACTGGGGTTGTCAGCCTTTGTGTAATATCTCACACTTAGCACTCTTGTATTGTGGCCTTACACCATCACCATACACCATACACCAAAAATAAAAAGTCAATTCACTAGTAATGTGAATAATAGTTGAGTGAGAATTGGTCCTTAAGTGTTAGCATTTTTTTCCCAATACAATTGTCACCGTGAAAACGAAAGTGATATGTTTTTTTCCTTGAAAATATTTGCACACCATCAGCCAAGCATATTTAAGCACTAAACGACCACGCAGTAAAAGATAATGTACTGCCAGCCAAATATTGGAATTATTAATTTTTAAAAGAAAATTGGTTTTGAAAGTCCATTAGGCTGCATTTATTTGATCAATACAGTAATCAATACATTAATGTTTTTTAAATGTAATTTATTCCTGATGGCAAAGCTGACTTCAGGATTATTTGATGAATAGAAAGTTTGATGAACAGCATTTATTTTAATGATATATTTTTGTAATTTTACAAATGTCTTTAGTGTCACACTGGATGCATCCATGCTAAATAAATTTGCTTTTAAAAATCATATTTACCCCAAACTTTTGAATGATAGTATATCACAGTGTTCATAAATACATGCTTAAAATATTAAGCAGCAAAAACTAGAATAACTAGAATTACAAAAAAAACAAACAAACAAAAAAAACGTGAGTACCAATTCATTTTTTAGAGTGATTTCTGTCTGATTAAAATGTACCTTTAATACAACACAGTTATTTTACATTGTAACACTATTGACAGTGTTATAATTTTACTGTATTGTTTATCAAATAAATTCAGGCTTGGTAAAGATTAGGGCTGTGCAATTAATCGCAATCGCAAAAAAAAAATCACAATTTAAGCACATGCAATTTCTAAACCGCATAAGGCTGCAATTTTATCTATTAATTTGTTTAGATTTTTATTCAGAATTTTTTATTCAGAAACGGCACAAAGAAATTACCAATCATATGTGCACATCGTCAGTAAATGTTATTTCATTCATTGTGAAATGTTGTGTTATGCACTTCTTATGCACTGAATACATTTAGAATGTATGTATGAAGCTTGTTTGAAAAAGCAAAAACAGTTGCCAAAATCGCAAATAAAATCGCAATCGCAATATTCGTTCAAAAAAAAAAAAAAAAATCGCAATATGATTATTTTGTCCATATTGCACAGCCCTAGTAAAGATAAACAGAAACAAAAACACTTGTTCCACTTATTCTACAAATTCTTCAATAATTATATGCAATAAATTACCAATCTGAAAAATAACGTTACTAAAAATCAAATCAACATCAGAAACAGAAACATCTAAAAAAAATAATTTTATTTTAAATATCTGGGGCATTTTCTACACTGAAATGCATTTTGAAGAAAATGATGGGTGTGTACAGCCATTTAATCACCTCATTAAGACGCACAGCAAAAGCACTCCAAAGTAATTAATTTCTCTTTTTTTAATGAGGATATTATGCATACTGCCTTGCTGAACAAAACTGTGTTACTCATCTGCAGAAACTTCTTATGAATTTTTGGCCTCTGACAATAGTGCCTCAACACAAATTTACATTTATTCATTTAGCAGATGAGCATCACATGCATGATAACACCCGGAGTTATTCGGTGAATGTAAAGAGCACACAATAAGTGCCATATTGCAGCTATGGGAGGCAGGAGGAAATGAACAGGCAAGATGTTATCTAGTGTCTCCATCCAATAACAAATTGCTTGTGCACACATTTTATTTTTCCCTCCATATTTGTGGCAAAGGTGGGCGAGGCGTACCCTACAAGAGTGGGCTTCCCGGTGTCTACCATTTGCTCACTGATTATATTAATGGGGGAGGGTCGGTGCAGAACAACAATCTGTGCACAAATCTTAGCACTGCCAAAAACGAGACACCGGTGGAATTCACGTGCCCATCCGTCTCCTTTCATCTCCCGTGGTACTCAGCAGGTGGACATCTCTGGCAACAATGCAGATACACTAATGTCATGTGCCGATGCATGTTCTAAATTAAAGATGAAGCATTACATACACCTTGTTTCACTTGAAAGGTAGACAGATCGCAATTAACTAACATCTATTGACAAAAGAAAATTCACCGGAGAAAACAACAGGAAAGAATGATATGTATAACAACAAAGACAAAA
>JAUMHE010000051.1:11764394-11774436 GCA_032359235.1 Enteromius mattozi | reverse complement strand
ATGATTTTAGCAAATGGCTGCAATATAACAAAGAGTGAAAAATTTAATGGGGTCTGAATACTTTCCGTACCCACTGTATATACATAAATGCATACATGAAAGTATTTTCAAAATATATATTGTATGTGTGTGAATTTGTACATACATAATAAATGTACACCGTATCACACACATATATTGTGTAAACGAAAATTTTTATTTTGGATGCGATTAATAACGATTAATCATTTGACAGCACTATTGCTAACCTCAAAATGTAGAACAGTAGTGTTTATTTTAATAATTTATTAATATTTTTATTATCAATATTATATTTCTATTAATTTATGTGTTAAATGTTATTTATTGGTTTTGAATTTTTTTCTGTTCTAAACTGAGGTAGCATTAGATACCAGGTATCATCCTACAACACAGCCCTGCTCTACATGCGATATTCCCCACTATTATCCCCACAGCCAAAAACTCTTTAGCTGTTAGCTCAGTGTGTGGAACAGTTGAGTTTACACACGGCAGGTGGCCTGGAACAGGACATCCAGTCCACCATGCTTTGTGTCGGTCTATATGCGACAGTCTCAATCACGGCCCTTACAGACTGACTCTCCACAGTCTGTAATCAATGATGTATTGAAGCAGTGCAGTGAAATAAAGGGCTCTCTAGATTCATGTCCATAAGGTCACTGCATTTAAGAACACCACTGAGAACAATTGGGAAGTTGTTAACCGGATCGTATTCTTCTCTTAAAAGGCCGCTCACTAATTTACTTTGTCTCACGGCTACTGTCGCTGATGTGCTTTGTCTTGCTCTCAGACACTTTAGGCTTTTCTTCTCTATGAAGAATTGACTCACACTTCGGTTGTTAAATCACACGCACAAGTAAATCACACACAAATGCACAAGCCCCTGCCTCCTGTACCCAAAGGCACATTTTGACAGTTTAATATGTCAGAAGAAGGTTCCTGACCCGCGACCATGATTTCTCACAAAGCAAATTCATTCAAGGTCTTGTGTCCTTAAAACGCAATTCTTAGCCATTCTCTCTCACAGTCTTATTCCAACTGTCCTGAAAAATGTTTACAAAAAGCGAATCATGCGATCTGACAGTTCTTTTGACCTTTTCGACCTAAACTTTCTGGTCCAGCATTTAAGAACGTTACCTCCTGCAACAGTTAAATGACTCAAATGTTGAATGTCAGCTGATCACAGTGGTGCTATATCATCATTTGTCTTCTTTAGAACCATCACTTATTCCAGTGCTTTATCCTATTTGCGCTGACGCACGGACATAAACGCTTTACATGAACACACATTCAGCAGTCTCAGTGTTTACCATCTGGGTGGAGATAGTAAACAGAATCAATCTCATTAGAAAAACATTGACAGCAGAGATAGCAGAGCCTCTTGATATCTCTGGTCCCGTTTTGCAGGGAGAAAGAATTACCCATCAGGCATTGCTTTGGGTCCCCTACATGTCTTTATGATGTGGAAGCCGCTGATCCATGACTACAGCGACAGTATTGAGCAGGAGGTCAATACAACAACAAATCTGAGGCAAACATCTGGTCAAAGTATCTACAAGTCAATTCAAGTCACCTTTATTTATATAATGCTTTTAACAACACAGATTGTGTCAAAGCAGCTTTACAGTGTTAAATAGGAAAATAGTGTGCAATAATGCAAAAGGACAACAGTAAACACACAATTTTAAGTATTAGTAGTCGTTCATCATTGCTTCAGTGATGCTATCGCCAAGCTCAATTCAGTACAAATAGTATCCCCAACTTCCTTAACTTCCGTCTACAGGCTTTTGTGTTGAGTTGGTCGGCAATCCTTTGGAAACTAGCTTTCAACTAATAGCAAAAGATATATCTACTTCACAATTTCAACTTTCCGTTTAGCAATTGCAACTCTGCTTATGACTTCATATTGTGCAACTGAGACTTTCTTTGTTCTATCTGCCGCTAGGACTCACTTTGTTTTTTTCTAGCAACATGACTAGGTCTTGTAACGTAACTTTATATCCCAACTGCAACTTTTTTTTGTAACTGTTACTTTGTATCTCATAATGTGCCTTTTAATCTTGCAACTGCCACAGTTACATATTATTTCTCACTCCTCTGTATAAATGGGCTTCCATCCAATCCAGTCTAACTTCCCAATTACACATACAAATTGAAAGTCCATGACACCGAATCAAGATTCAGGCTTCACCTATCCTGTATTTACCTCGTTTGCTCCAATTTGCAGCCAGTTTCATCTGTCATATGCTTCATCACCCTCAAAACCAGTCCTAAATTCACTGGGGAACGAACTGAATCAATCTGGTTGATAAACCTCCAATTATAGTCTCCTCTGCTGGACAGATGAAAGAGAATCTTTTAGAAGGGTCGTTAAGCTCATTTTCTGAAATTAGTGTTACTTTGCAAAGAAGGCCGAACAGACGTTTGGCACATTTCTGCAGAGAGATGAAGGCCTTGCCTCTGTCCATTCCATTTGCTTTCCAAACACCATCCTTACTCTCTTTTCATGCCCTTAGCTTCAAGCTCTTTCTCTGAGATATTAATGGAAATTATATATAGCAGGTGAGCAGGACTGTACAACTTACAAATAAAGAAAGAACAGAAACACAGGTCTTTACAAAATGAATTCACCATTGTAAGACAGTTAGGTATCTGACAGGAAGATAACGTGCAATGGTTAATATTTATGAGTGCCAGAAGAAGTAAAAGTGAAAAGAATTAATCAGGGTAATGGAGATGAATGTTAATTACAGCAGAATCTCTTGCTCATTTGCTAAGTTCATATCTCTGAAAAAACTGAAGAACAAAAAGGTAAATGGTGAATAAAATGAACATTAGTCAGGACCTCAGCATTTAACCCTCTCTGTTAACATTAACACTGCTGCAGGCTATGAAATAAGTACTGAAAGATCAGGTATATGCTCCAGTATGCAGCATATGCTACATGGAGGAAAAGACAAACACTGAATATCACAGCCTGCATTTGTTAATATCAATTAATTATAAACAGACATACTGCCTAAGACAGACAGGCAGAAAATGAACTGACAGGTCTACTCTATTTCTCTAAACTTCAAACCCACCTGACGTCCAGATCAGTGTGCTCTCACCTCAGCAAAGATCAGACGGCTTTAATCTAATTACTGAAACAGTGCAGCATGCATTACTGACTAGCTGTAGCTGCGAAGTTTGTTCTGCAGTCATGCTGAGAGGTCCGGCTGGAGTGGACAGACCTGATCTGCACTCATTAAAGCAGCTAAGCACCACCTGGGCTCTTGCTCTCAAAGCCCACTAGACTGGACATGCAATTAAAGTATTACTTCAACCACAAATTCAAATTCTGTCATGTACCTTTATGTTGTTCCAATCCTCAGATGTCTCAGAACTCAGAATAAATAAATAAAATAAAATAAAAAGTACATTAAAATCAATTTAATATTGACTGCTGTTCATGTTATTTATTTTGAATAAAAACATCATCGATTTACTAGGAACATTAAATATATCACTCAGCTGTACTTACGTTGTTTGAAATCTTTGTATAAAACCTTGTAGTCAAACTATAGCAACATATCCTCTGTGAGTTATGTTGTAGAATGTCTGGGCTGCTCTTTTCCATACTGAATGTGGAATGGACTCAATTGGGACAGGATTTATTTCTTGCCCAAACATATATCCGGGGGTTAATCAAATGATGCTTACTAGAGGAGTATGGGGTTCTGTGACATCAACTAAGACATAAATGAACTTGCTTATTATAGTGTAATGTATGTGATCACAGTCCAAAGACACATGCACAAAACCATAAAAAAACAAAAAAAACAAAACACTTATATGTTTTCACTAAAAGATATTTTGTTTCTCAACAATAAGCACCAATTAATGTCCAAACAAATTTATTCAAACTACTTCCCGTGGTTTTTACTATTATTATCTTTTTATTTATATTACTGTCAGACAATATTTAGCACATCCTGATGTGATCAAATTAACCTCAATATGCGTTAATAAAAAATTTACTACATTTATCATTTCATGCATTTATACACAATTATTATATGATTTCGCACAATTATACTAATACATTTTAATATGTTGAAAATTCCACAAAGACACAGAAACACAAATGATCTGTTGAATAGTTCTGAATTAATTAGATGAAAGTCTACAAGTTGAGAGCCCACAGATGTCTCAGAACTCAGAATAAATAAATAAAATAAAAAGTACATTAAAATCAATTTAATATTGACTGCTGTTCATGTTATTTATTTTGAATAAAAACATCATCGATTTACTAGGAACATTAAATAGATCACTCAGCTGTACTTACGATGTTTGAAAACTTTGTATAAAACCTTGTATAAAATCCTTGTAGTCAAACTATAGCAGCATTCTTAGCTTAAGAACCTTTAGAAAAGAACTTTGCACTTTAACCAGATCAACAACTGTGCAAGCCTTTTAACTTCAGTTTTTAAAGCATATTTCATCATAAAAAAATATAACCAGCTCTGTGTGAGTGCATTATTCAAAACTAAACAGAAATCGCAACACAGTTAAGCATGTAAACACACAAAACACATTTTGAATAGCATTATTACTGGTGTGGCCTGTGCTGGAGACTTGGGGCCTCACACTAATCTTGCGTGGAGACAGGCCTATTGGGGAAGTGTCAGGGTGCCTGCAAACAGGAGGAACGCTTACACAGACATGAAAATAAAGAAAAGGCGGAAAGGAGGTGATGGGTCCCACAAACCATGCTTGCAAGAAGAGAGAGAGAGAGAGAGAGAGAAAGAGAAAGAGAGAGAGAGAGAGAGAGAGAGAGAGAGGAGACATGGGAAGCATTGAGCACAGTTCCCTGGAAGTGCTGGCAAGTCAAAGACATAGAGAGACATTGAGGAACTACTGAGGGCTTTGAAAATGGGAGGATGGGTAGCGAAAGATACAGGAGGAGAAAAAAAAAAGGGGGAAAGAGACTTTGAACATTCTTTTGAGGTCTTTCTCACACTTAAAAGCTGATTGGCTAAACATTGGAACTGGGCGATATAGACAGATTTACTATGACATCGCTAGTAATATAAAATCAACGAACACTGTGCATATTTCAAAGTTTTTTTATATATATATATCTTTTATTTGCCTTTGACCATTTTGTAAATCAATTTGTTTAACTGTCAGGTTAAGTGAACTGATTCAAATCTAGTCAAATGGTTCGTGTGACATTTTCAAATATAAAAAAGTGTTTTGAAAATGTATATTATATCTGTGTGTATGCGTATGTCTCTGTGCATAAATATTGCTTATTATGTTAGATTAATGTTTATCAAAGAAACTGATTAAATCTTGCAGTGTTTCATTGAACAAAAAAAGGAATGTTGTTTTACTACTTATCATTAAGCTATATTATTTATTTGACTAATATTCTATATTAGCTTATATTAAGTTACACCTAAATTCATATTTTAATTTATTTAACATTTAAATTAGTAAGAAACTAGCAATAAAATGTTTTATTAACAGTGCACAGAATTAAAAAAAAAAATTAACATCAACATCTTCCTTTTCCTCAGTTCACTATAATCCCTTTCCCCCCCTTCTATGCATCTCAAAACTTTTCACTTTCGTCATCACATTCTCAGTTCCCCATCTTATCTTCTGTAAACCACTGCAACTTCCACGTTTTCTGACCAGGTGGTCTGTGTGTGAGAAAGTTGAATTGCTCCCCTACGACTGAATGACAATCAGGAAACACCATTAAAAAAGATGCCACGCTGTGCCACACAAGACAGAATAAATCATGCATGCACACACACAAACAAATCTCAGCAAGCGGCACAGAAATCTACACACAACTAGTGAAATGTGTAACATCGTGCTAAAATGCAAACCGCTGAAAGATCACAAACAGCAGTACAACATATCAATACCATCCTGGTTATCAGCCAATATTGCCCTATTTTTTACATTTATATAATCTTAATTAAAGTTAATCTTTATTAGCTAATATTATTGTGATGACTGTATTCATTGTAGCATTTAAAATGATTTTATATTTCATTTATTAGTAAAAAAAAAAAAAACACATTCTTATCGATATTGGCCAGAATCACAGTAGCATCCCTAATTGCAAGTAACCTGATAAAAAGAAAAGGATATGAACACGTGTGTACAGTATGTGAGTGTATGTAGAAAGCCTCACCCTCGTGTATGTGAGACTTGCATCTATTCAGATTATTATTCCAAAAGTTCCAAAGCACCACTGAAAAGAAGTGAAGTCAAGAGAATTCTCTCTCTCCTACTCTGTCAGAGAGCATAAAAGTGCAGAAAAAAAAAAAAAAATCCTCAAACATCTTTCTCTATCCTTCAGCAAGGAGAGTGCCATAAAATATACCAACTCTCCATGTCGTAAATACAACTGTGGGAGTCGTTTAACATCCTCATCTCAACAGAGGATCATAGCTACTTAGAGCAGATATCACTCCCTGCTGCACTGCTGTGATTTAGGACACTTTTCAGCTCGATTACCACAGCTGACACAGTACAAAAAAACTGAGGAGAAAAGGTAAGGACTCATGTGAATAAATGAGACTGAGAAAAGTCTGGCCAAGTTGTAGACAAACTCAGAAGAATAATCATCTCTGAAGCTGTGTGACACAAAACCACACTCACAAACACTGATACCGGCTTACACACATTGGGAGAACGTCAGTCACTGCACAGATGGGTATTAGCCAAATGATTTATTCATGAATAACAGGTATTGAAATATTCTTTTGGATTCCATTCCAGGCCAAAATTGGGAAAGTGACAAGCGAGCGAGAGCATGAATAACAGAAATGTAAATAAAGCAGAGTCATGGTGAAATATTCTACTAATCTTGGCAGGGATTAGATGGTCATAGACGTATGCTGTCAGGCACAAATAGGAACCGGGATTTTGGGAGTTTGTAGCACTATGACAAATAGTATATACATACCAACTATAGAAAGGAGCTTGTGATTTATAGCCTATGTGAAAAACAAAAAAGACTGGATGCTTTCCGTTGTGTTGTTACTCTCCAAAACCCATAGAGTACAACATGCTCTTCAAATGATTCATTAGATTGAATCAGAATCATTTCAACTGAGCAAATCAGTCTGAAAAGAACCCAAGTCAACAGACTGAATTGGCCAGACAACTCTTCATAGGGCTTTTCACTGATTTATTAAACAGAGGGTAAAAACGGTCTTATTTTATGTGTTGAAAAAGGCAATTTATAAGTTTATATATAGCACCACTTCCCCTGGTTATTGTTGCTCACTCAGACTCTCAGATTTCTATTTGATTTTCAGTCAGCTGTGCTCATAAAATGGTAAAAATGGAAAGAATATCACTTATACTTGGGGCTGGAATGAAGTGTGACATTGCAAAGCATTTTTATCTAACATAATGCAATTGAAACGGTAAAGACTGCAAATCAAAATTCGAGGAAAACGCTTATCACATTGCCTGAAAAGAAAGAAGCCTCACATGAAAATGATTACAAGTGATAACATTAGTGTAAGTGAATAACGTTTCATATTCACTGTTGTAATTCTTTATTTACTATCGACACCACAATGACCTGGAAGAATCTTTTAATATAACATTAAAAGTTGTTTATTTGAGAAGGTTGGCTGACAATAGTTTAAACCACAGCATGAATCTCAAGATTTACTTCCATCAATATAATGCATTTATCACTTTTTAAAATAAAATTGGGATTGAATTTATGCACATGCACAGACGTAGACTTTCATTATGAAAGAGCAAAAGCTTGTCTGAGACAAATTGCAGTTGCTAAGGTCACTAATGTTTGGGAGGCAAGCTATTAAAATCTTTTTAAACAATTTAAACTCAAATTCTCTGAAATAAAAGTTCAAAATTCCTAAAAGTGGAGTTTATTTGTAAGCATTATCCTGATGAACAAAATGCGTCATGCGGGAATCACAATTTTTTGGTCACAGAGCTTATTTTCTGCCATAATCCAAAAGCCAATGGAAAACCCTATTTGATCCAGGATGATGCTAACTTCTGGGTTAGTGATGACGGACAAAAATCCGTCATCACTGCAGCACCCTATTCAGTGCCTCCCACTGCAAAACCAAAATCCTGTCGGAAACATAAAACCAAAGTCTTTCAGAACCATGTGTGGAAAAAAAGCTCTTTCTGCATCCTCTTCTCTTCTACCAGCCTGCCAAACGAATCACTGGCCTGTGGCTGATTGTACAGCACACCTTGATGAGCAAAGACCACCTGGAACATATCTACCACGAGAATACAATGTGGAAAAAAAAATAGATAAATGAAACAAAAAAGCGTGTTATTACCATTTCAGCTGCCCTTCACCAACAGCTACGGAGTGTGCCGGAGGCAGTGTCTTTGTTCACCTCTCCCTTTATTCGGTTTCCATCTCTCCTTATGTGTCTGTCACATTCCCCACCCCCACTCGCAGAGAACAAACCTAAGATTTCATATCAGTAAGTAGCTCATGAAACTCACCCAAAAGCTTATCCACAATATCCAGGCAATATCCACAATATGCAGGCGAAAACACGCACGTTGTCTTTCTTTGTTTTCGGTCTCTCTCCCTCTCTATTACACTTCCTTAATGAATACATTTTCACATTATATCAGCATATCAGAGGAAATGCAAGTCAAAAAGGTCCCATATGCTCTCTAAAGTTTTTGAAATGCATATATATGCGTGAGTGTTGAATGCGTGACAGTTTTGAGAGGACACAGACTGAAAGCTTCATGCTAATGAATGTTCACACATTCAAACGAAACACCATCATTTGGATATAAATGCTACTTGGGTAAAAACAAGTGCTTGTTTTTGTATTTTGAAGATTTTGTTTTTTTGCACAAGCAGGACCTTCTTGCCCTTGAACTGAATTAACCCCACTGATATGCCATATCCACTCTCTCTTACACACACACACACACAATCCGCACATGGTGGGACACTAATTGGATTTATATTATGCACACGGACAGTTCATGGTCACCTGGGTCTTTGTCTCACAATAACTTCACTTTCACCATCACAAACACATGCTCAGTCTCTCAAAGCACTAATGCATGTTTTCTGATCATATTAACTGAACAACAAAGCCCTTGGGCAATAACAAAAGCCAGCAATAATTACCACAGCAGTAACGGGTTTCCACACATGCTTACAACTCACCTTTATACATGTTTCACAATTTCAAACAAAGAAAAGTCACAAGATTTCTCTGCCAGAGCGATTTGGAGGAGCATCATGACATTGATCACTAGCGAAGGTCAGCTAAGATTGAACTAATTTATTCACACTCATGACTTGCATTTTCTTTTTGAGAGACAAATTTATGAAGAATATTTTGAGGCCTCTCAAGGTTAAAAAAACTATAGTAAAAATGTAATAGTCTATATTACAAATTTTTACTATAATTTGTCATCTCCTTGGTGCATTCAAGAGTTCATAAGTAGCACAGCCCAATTTGAGAATTAATTATTCAGATTTTTTAAAATAATCAGTAGATCCAGATCACTAAACTGGTCAGAATGATTCGTTCAGGAATTTAGCTGATCCAGTTTGCAATGGTTAACACCCAGTGATGAATGAATTATTACACAAACGGTCTGTTTAACTTTCAAAGATGTCATACAGTTTAAAAAAAAACGTTTATATTTTATTATGGCTTTTATGACACTTTTATGATTCTTTTGCATCCGTTTTGAAGCCTGAAAGCTGCGGTAATCATTCATTGCAGTTGCATGAAAATGATGAGTCTATTTTCCATAAAAAAAAATATTTTATTTTGATAATCGATTAGTTGGGCAATTATTTTTTCAATTAATCGGATAAAAACTAAACGCTTCCTTAATTTGATGTTTTGCTTATAACTATATAAAACCATATATATATATTTATTTTTATTTATTTATTTTTTTTTAAATACACTGGCATATTCAGTTGTTAAGATATAAACAGCTAAAATAATGTAATTTTGCAGGTTACCGT
>JAUMHE010000051.1:11723267-11749125 GCA_032359235.1 Enteromius mattozi | reverse complement strand
GGCATACAGGGAGAAACCAAATGAAACCAAAACAGGGGGACGTGAAAACGAAACTAAACAGACAAAGAGTGTGACAGCATGTTGTTTAAATGTTCTGTTCCTCAAAGCAAAATGTACCATGGTTTCTGCAAAAAGAGTAAACAAACAACTATATTTAAACACTGATAATAATACTTGAGCCCCGAATCAACATTATGTGTGACCACAAGAGTTTCACAAGAGTCATTTAAAATAAAAATAAGGTTTATTCATCTCAAATCTGAAAAAAGGGGTTACCTTAATGCATGGTTTGTTAAGTTAGGACAAGATTTGTTTGAGAAACAAATATTTGAAATCCTGGAATCTGAGGGTTCAAAAAAATCTAAATATTGAGAAAATTGCCTTTAAAGTTGTCCAAATAAAGTTCTTAGCAATACATCTTACTATTTAAAATTTACATTTTGATATATATGACAGTAGAAAATGTACAAAATATCTTCATGGAACATGCCCTTTACTTCATGATTTTTGGCATTTAAAGGAAAACAATTATAATTTTCACCCATACAATGTATTTTTGGCTATTGCTACAAATATACCTGTGCTACTTATGACTTACTTTTGTGCTCCAGGGTCACATATTAGAATGATTTCTGGACGATAATATGACATTTAAAACTGTAACAGCTGCTGAAAATTCAGCTTTGTGATTAATCAATCAATTACCAAAAAAATGTAAATATATAAAAAATTGAAAACAGTTACTTTACAAACTGTATGACCAAAAAATATGATGAACTGCTGTAAACTTGTAACCCCGCGACAGGAACATGACCTGAATATCTCCTGCCTTCCTCTATTTTTCATTCATTGCTTGATAAATGAATGGTGATGCACTTAAAATCAGTTAATAATACCAAAATACCAAACAATTTAGTAGATTAGATACCAGGTGACTAACGACTGGCTACCGAAAAAGGATATCCTGTTCCTCTTCCTCCAAATGTAGGATGACCTCTCATTAATCTGTCAGTGTCGTAAATCATGTCATTGGCTGCACAACAAAATAAATCTGATTTAACAGATAAAGCCTAAATTTCTCTCTGCGATTCTCTTTCTCTCTCTCTTAAGAAAGAAAGTGAAAATTCATAGAGTAGAGGTTGATCTAACAGCTGGCAAAGCATTATGTGGCTATATAATGTAAAGAAACTTCTTAATCCCCTCAGCATATTATATCCTCACATTGTCCTCTATAAAAAATCCCTAAGCTTTCGGATTTGACATTTAATTATGACTTGTGTAACGCGAGGACATGCAGGCTTCAGATTTCAGTGGGAAAACAACCAAGCGCTAGTATGATAGCAGTGCGTCTCATAACGGTGAGAGGAAAACAGTAGTCCTGCAGAGCTGAAATTATAGCTTGCACATGAATTGTCAACAGAAAGCCCAGCAAGGTGTAGAAGAGCAGGACTTGGGGAGGGAATGGAGAGGATATACTGACAGCGAGGAATTGTTTTCAATGGTTTAGGTGTGCGTGTCTGATAATAAAGAGCGTAGCGATATGCATTGCACTGCGTGTGTTATGTGAATGAATTCACACATTCAGAATGCTGACACAGGTTATATACATACACTTGTGTGGAGGTTTCACGTCCAATTCTGCTCAGAGATAAATGGCATCAGGCTGATCACCGGATAAACTTTCCACGTGTGGATTTATCATCCAGTCCATAATCCTAACCTTTGATTTGCTCTAAATGCAGGCCTACGACAGCCTGCCAAAAAGTGAAATCCTTTGAGATAAAAATTTGTAAACATCACTAATTCTGCGTATACATGGGAATATCCTGTGTATGTTTATTTTTAGACCTTTCAAAATAAAAAAATCTGACCATTACCCTACATTCTGATTATGGGAATGTTTTTCTCCTCATTTGAGCTGCTAAAATTAACATTATCTTGACATTTGCAACATTTCTTCAGTAATTCAGTAATGCACTGCAATGCAAATTTGTACAGTTTGGTTTGTACAGTTGTTGTCCTCATTTTGCTTGTTACCAAATCCAAACAAGATATCACAATAGCAGATCTCTCCACAGCTTCTGTGCAAGTACACAGAGCAAAATCCTATCCTTAATCAGCATCTTTGTCTCCTTTGCTTGCAAAAAATACATTTTGTCAGGTTAATGAATAAAACATGCACACAAGCTGCCAGAACAAGTCTGAACAAGACAAAATACACTTACTCAAGACACATTCTTTGAAAATAGGTTAATATTTCATACATTTTTGCTAGGTTTTAAGGATGGTTAGATATTTTTACTGTAAAATAAGACAGATATTGATTAAGAATGGAGTTTTCCTGCGGTCTAAACTATTTCAAAAAGACTGGTGTCAGGAGGATCCCACTTGAAGCAGTGCATAAAACTGCTTCTAATAATGGCAGGTCAATACATACCAGCAGGAAAAAAAATGCCAAAAAAACGCACTCATAAACTATTATTTCAGCTAATTTCAAGTGCATAGCCATTTTTGCTGAACAAATGGTAATTTCACATCAAATGGCTGGGAAATGGTAATGGGCTTTGGTAGAACAAATAATTACTTATTCATAATCAATTCAATCCCAAGAAACTCTAGAGACTGAGAAAGACATTTAAGATTCAGTACAACTGTATACAGAAAGATCTTTCTAACGCACACTAATATCTCCCATTAGCTTTAATTAGCAGAAATAATAGTACTTGCAAATTTGCTTTGTAACATGGCTTCATGTCTAGCAGCAGAAATTAGATTTGAAGTGTTTAGTTCCAGGTCATATTTTAGAAATTTATGAGCACACAAGTATCTGACTCTTAAACGCATAATTTCTCTCTCCATCCTCATTTACTTCCTGATAGATATTTGAAAGTAGATGTTTCTAGTGCTTTGCCGAAGAAGATCATCTTCACTCTATTTGTAAAAGTAACATCTTAATATGAAAGACATGACATGGAGAGGAGGAAATCACTGAGAAATCTCTCCAGGGAACTTGGATAAAACCAGCAAGCTGCAGTTGGCAGATGAAAAATTATACTCTCATATAGTTCAGATTCTGACATAGCGAAAGGAACAGTTAGGAACTGAAATGGATCGCAACTAGGCAAATAACATCCAACTGTACAATAAAACTTAGCTTTCGTTATTCGATACTACATAAGAGATCAGCATAGTTTTCCCATGCTCTCACTCACCCCTCAAGAACAAGTTATTGTTGGCAAAAATCACATGAAATGCAGAGATAGAAAAAAGGAAGATTTAGGAGGATTAGAAATACCTGCGGGGTTGAAGAAAGCAAGGTTTCTAGGTAAATTTAAGTAGATTTCATCAAGCAAACATGGTTTCTGGTTTGTGGATAGAATGGTCTTTTCATGGGGGAGAGGGAGCATAGCATACAAACAAAGAAGATTAGAACAGGGGCCAAGGGCAGGATGGGAGGGTGAAGCAAAGTAAAAATCTACCGGGAAAGCATGGAAAAAGGATTACAAGAAACAGCTTAAAGATGATGGGCTTTATGTTGGATCCATGATCTGCTGTAATTGAAAATGTTAAGATGTGGTTCAGCACAGCTCACAGAGCAGCAGTCCGTGCATTAGTCCACACCAATTGTTTCTGCATGTTACGCTATTAAGGCAATAATTTAAATTCATTCATTTATTCATCTTACTGTCTAGAAAGAAACAAATGGCTGTCCATATGAGTCACTGAGTCCTTGACTTGATTTGTTCACAAAAAATACTAATTCATTCATAAACGAAACAAATGACTCTCTAATAGAAGGGAGTCATTGACGCATTTACACAAATGATTCATTCAAAAATACAGATTTTTCAGGAAAGGAAGTGAATGAGTCATCAAATTATTCACTCATTGCATCCATACAAAAACAATGAAGAGCAAAACTATAATTGCTGTCTATATGATCGAGTTATTGAATTACTCAGATTTATTCAGTAAATTATTTTGTTGTGCTTGAAGACACAGTGTATTCAACATTTGCTTTGCTTGGAAGGCTCATTAGAACAATGTGCCAAAACCTTTACTCCTTTACAAATTATGATTACAGTGGCAGGTCAATCATGTTGTAAAAATCCCCTGCACCAAACCCAAACCTAAACCTACCCGATAGTGTTATTAAATGCAAAAATAATCTAAAAACATATTATTTTAACTTCCTTACACAAATTTGAGCTGTTTTATTGAACTGTAGTTTCACATGATTCGAACCAGCGCTATCACATGAGCTGCCAAGTAAACTTACTGAACTAGAAAACTCGTACATATGAAGCTGTACAGTATATGTGACCACAGCATTCAAAAGTATCAGTTTTCAAGTAATTGTGCGAAAATTATGCTATATTAATTGAAACTTAATTTGTGTGAAAAGGAATAAAAGGTGTCAGAGTTTTGCTGCCTCTAGTGTTTATTTTTTTTGGAAACTGTAGTTATATGTACATGTCGGTACATATTTTGTGTCTCGCTAAAAAGTGCACCAAAGTACATTTATGCCATGAGCCCAGGTAGGCAAAAACCAATATCTTGCAATTGGTCCACAAAAGTCTGTGATTTCCTGCAGCACCATGCTGCTGATAATTAGAACAGTGTTTTGCCCAAGTGATATTTGCCAGTTATTAATTCGTCCTTACAAATCCCAAAAACGTTATATTCCACCCGAAATGCCCTCTCTATATACTCACTGCTGTAGCTCAATAGCTGTAATTCCAACTAACAAGTAGCCTACTGACATGTATCCACTATTTGCATATTGGAAGGGTCTGTATGGATGACCCAAAACACCATTCTCCTAGTTGGCACATTGCTGGACGTCCCCCCTGATGCTGCAGTAAGCTTGTTGACAGTGCAGGCACACTCAACGGTCACCCTACCTTTGTCTTGTCTAAGCATAAAAACTGTCTGTCTGCTGTTGACAATTTTGAAAGGGTTGCCCACACCTCCCGATAATTATTCAATGGAACATTTCAGAAGTATTAAATCCTTAATTCATTTGCTGGTGTTTTTGGATGAGGTTGGTGTGCTTTAGTTTCTCGCTTCTCCAGAGGCTAAGAACACAAAGACTTTGTTTATCTTCCCTCTTCCTCTTTAGATGCGTGGCCAATCCTTCATGCATATGGTAAACACACAGACTCTGCCAAGAGTCAGAGAGAGGGAGACAGGAGAGATGAAGCGAGGGAGAAAGAAAATAAGCGCTTTTATGCCTTCAGAGATCGCGCATCAGTCCTCTCAGGTGTTGTGCAATGCATTGTTCAGAATGAGATGGCGCAGACAGAATGAACCCTCCAGTTCAGACAGACACTACAAGAGGAGAGGCTCAGGTGGACTTAAAACCATGACACGCATGCCCACACACACTCACAGCGAAGCGGCAATCAGTGGTAAGACATACCCGCACTCATTCCACTCGCTGGGCACAGAGGGGAATAATCCAATTGGAATGGGACAGCGCTGTCATGGCGACGAAGATCTGGAGTGAAGGAGCTCTTCAATCAGAATTTTCCCCACACGGAAGGCTCTACAACACTTGTTGGAGTGTGAGCATCAAGTACGCTTTTATTCATGCTGCACAAGAGTGTTTTTTTTTTTTTTTTTTTTCAAGGGAGGCTATGGCTAGTCGCCACACATTTTGCAAAAGTGAATATGGTTACACTTTATTTTGATAGTCCACTTCTAAATCGTACGTATTTTACGAGTTGCCAATTCGTATGAATTTGTACGAATGACCTAAACCTAACCGCCCCTAAACCTACCCGTCACGGGGTTTTAGACAAATCGTACAAAATCGTACGAGGAGGTCATACGAATTAGTACGAATTAGCATGAATTTGGGACCTCGTACGAATTGGTCATGAGACTGTGTTGGAAATACAGAGGCATTGTGCTAAGTGTGTGAATACAATATAATTCTAGACGAAATGTGAATGTGCATTAATTCATCTCACTCTCAAAAAACAGATTTAGAATTCATCAAAATGAATTAAAATAAACTCAGAATATGATGCAAATGGCAATAGTTAAATTATACAAATGTATCTAATCTCATTTTATTAACCAATGACTTTGCTGCTGACCTTTAATGATCCAACACAGTCTCACGACCAATTCGTACGTATTCGTACGAGGTGCCAAATTTGTGCCAATTCGTACTAATTCGTACGACCTCACTCGTGCGATTTGTCTAAAACCCGTGACGGGTAGGTTTAGGGGCGGGGTTAGGTGTAGGTCATTCGTACAAATTCATACGAATTGGCAACTCGTAAAATACATATGATTTAGAATAAATCGTATGAATTCGTACGAGTGAGGTCGTACAAATTCGTACGAATTAGCCACCTCGTAAAATATGTACGACTGCCATGAGATCAGGTTGAATGATCCAGTTCAACCATACTTACAAGCAAAAATGACTTCAAAAACTAACTATTGTGCTGTATTGTTTTTTTATTGCTGTAGAGTATTGGACCTTCTTCACCTGTATTCTGCTTTACAGATGTTAATTATTTTTTTCTTCAGCCTGAGGTTTATTCGTGACTCTTTTTGCTCTAAATAGAACTTATATTAAAAACAAACACTCAAGCTCTGCCCATATTTAAAAAGTAACGTGAAAGTAACGCAAAAGTAACGTAATGCATTACTTTCCATAAAAAGTAACTAAGTAACGTAATTAGTTACTTTTTTAGGGAGTAAACTAAGTAACTTTCCCCAACACTGTGTAAACTACATGTGAACTAATTCTTGTGTCAACTACATGTGTACTAACTCTCAGAGTAGACTGTTAGGGTAGGTTCAGGGTTAGTAGAATAAATTGACTTATACTTATTATAGTCAGTATGTTGTTGTGGACCAATCAAAATAAAGATATTAAGTAGACAGTCTACTAATACTCTAAAGACTGCGTGTTGAAAGTGGAAGTACATACCATAAAAAGACAAACAAAAATATTAAATATTTCTGCTGTTACTGCCAAGGAGGAAATTGTGGGGCATGTTGTCACAATAGAACTGACATTAAACAGCCTATTATAGGGTTTATAGCAAAATTGAAACACAACAATTACTGTACATCAATTATATAAAGAAAATAATGAAAACAGAATAGTGTGTAATGTAATGTCAAATGTCAAATAATTGTTCCAAAATTGCTCCAACAACCTCTCCCAATCTGAAATGTATGGAATTATATTTTTTCCTAAGTACACAATTACATTTTTCAGTTAAAATATCCCTTTATTACATATTTTGCTCTTACCTGAGTGTATACCAGTGTGTGTGTTTATTATTTTCATTTTCAGAGATATTTTACAACAAAACAATGATATTAAAATTTGGGGTGTTCACAACAATTCACAAATAATATATAAATAATAAAATAATAAAAATAAGAGCATTTTTAACGTACAAATCACTGCTATAGAAAGATGTAGACACCTATAAGGTTACTTGCTTGATCATATTAGATAAAGATCAGACTCAGATCACAGATGAAACAACAAAAAAAACTTCAGATATTACGAGCTAGAGGCCAACAGGCTCAAGGACAGGTTGACTCTTTGTTTCACATCCAAGAAAAGTCAATTTTTTACATTTTTAATGCAGAGCTTTTATACCCAGGGCAAAGATTATTCGAAGACACAATAAAAAAACTCTTCATATTAAAAAGGAAACTTGGATAATATACCGAATTACACTCAACATGCTCTCAAGGATTCTTTTAAAAATTATCATTTATATCAAATTGCATCGCTTAATGTTTTCACTGTCTAAACTAATCACAGCTTGTTTGCCAAAGACATTAAAATAGTGAACAAGTTCCTGTTCTTTCACTCCAAAACACTCTTTCGAAATCTGTTTCGTATATTCACAAGCTTCTACACAAAACAGCTATCATTACTATGAGATAAAACCAGAGACCAATCAAAGCTGCTAATTAAACATTGCGGTAACACTTCCACAGCATTGGAATAATTGATTGCCTCCACCCCAACTGAAATCATAACGTATAGTACCAATGTAAACCATCCCTTGCCATAAAAATTTCAAATGAAGTGTTTCTAAAGGTGCCTAAAAATTCCCTCCACACAAACATGCTGAGCACTGTGTGATACATGCGCTTTAGCATCTTACCTTCTCTCATCCATAAACATGCATCGCTGTGTGCAAGGTCAGGTGGAGGCTGCTGAATGGAGACAGACTCTCAAACAGGTGAGCACCGCTGGAGTTTAGAGGTCAGGGGCCGCCACTGGAGACCGTTTAACCGGCATTATGGAAATAGCGGACTGAATAAGACTCTTCCTGTAGCATTAAGAGGGCAAGCCACTTTAATACTAATGGGGAAAGAGAGAAACAGAGAAAAGAAATAATCAGATTGAAACACTAGGTATGTGCTGAGATTAAATTAAGTTTTGCTCGAGGTCATACTAATTCTGTTTGCATATGAACAATCTACGATGAATGTTTTGGCTTTTATAGAAGTCTTCTGAGTGAGAGAGCCTATACAGCAAATGATGATTCATATTTTGTCTAGTAAAAAAGTAGTACTGGGCAATGATTAATTGCGATTAATCGCATCCAAAATAATATTTTTTTTGAACATAATATATGTGTGTGTACTGTGTATATTTATTATGTATATATAAAGACACACACTGTATTTTGAAAATGTTTACATGTATATATTTAGATTCGTCTTATTTTTTTTAAAATAAATAAATCTATTTAATATATAAACATTTTTCTTAAATGTGTGTGTGTTAATCTTAAAAACTTTGATCTTAAAAATTCAATATTATTTTTCTTTCTTTTCAAATTTGATTTTTTTTTCTTGTTTTAAATAATGTTTCATATTTATGTTTAAAGAAAATAGTTAAAAGAGTACAAAAGATATATACTGTTTTTTGTTCTGTTCAAAGCATAAATCTTTTTAATTATTTTATAATTTAATATATTGTTCAGTAAGATATAAGGGTAATTCAATATATTTCAGATATTATTCAAAATATAATCCTTAATATCTAAAACATGAAAACATGCCAAAGTGAAGAAAATACTAGGAAAAATATAAGTAATACAAAAATAAAAAGAACAGAAAATATGATTTTATTTGGGAAAAAGATGAATGAGATGAATGAGGTGAGAAAGGACTTCATAATTCAAAATATAACAAAAGTGGCAAGAAAACGTAACTTTATTCAAAATTTAACTCAATATAAAAAGCTTTAATATAAAAAGTGAGAAAATAAACTTCCAAAATATAATATAAAATATCAGCCATAAAATATTTTATGCAGTTTTGCATCTCAAGAAAATATATTTTGTTGTATAAGGATATTTAGATGGAAATCAAGACAAAAATATTGATTTTTGCAGTGCAGAAGACTCATATAACAGGTCAAGTTTTTATTACTTTTTAATATTCTGCTCAAACATAACTCATAAACGGCAACCAAACACTGACATTTTCTCACAACATTTTTGACAACTATTTAAAGTTTATGAAGTCCACTGACCAAAAGAGCTGTCAAAGAGTCAGGCTTCAGATATGATCCATATTCCTTTGAGACTCTCTCACTGTCAGTCATTTGACAAGTTATACTCATCCACATAGCTATAAAGCATATTTCTATGGGGGATTTCAGCTCAGGGGCTGAGGGAGGGGGCCGGACCCTTTGTACCTTTGACCGGCAAAAGTACAATCAAGAGGTATAACTCAAAAGAAAAAAGGGAGAGAAAAAGGACAGATGATGGGGTGGGTTGACAGTAATGGATGAGTGAAGAGGACCTCTGAGGTTCGCTCATCTTGCAACCGGAGAGATGTCATCAATAACTCATCTGACACGCTGCACCGGGATACAGTGAGCGTCCTCCCCCATCAGCGCTCAGATCAGAGATGACTGTACCATTCTGCTCTAAAAGAGGAGAGCTGCAAACAAGTGCTGAGAAAAGCAACAAGGAAGGCCAACAGAGAGCACATAGATTACTGTGGATGAATGAAAAAAGCAGCAGCAATGAGCTGGAAGTGACCGATCACTAGTTACACAGTTCATAGAAATACAGCACAATGTACTGTGTTAATGTATGAGGGAATTTTACAGTTATTTTACCTGTATTTTAAATTACGCATTGTATTGTGCAGTGTTTTAGGGATGTCCCTAAATTTAACTGAAAACAAATTTAATATTAATTTTAAACACCACTGTCTTTTATTTTTAATAATTATAAAAAAAGGTTCATTCTTAACAATAATAATTTTTTTCCCCTAATTAACCAACCTGGTCTCAAAAAAAAGTACCTCTGTGCACTTTTTGTGCAACACCTGGAGAAATGTCCACTGAGTGCTAAAACACAGGTTCAACCCAGTGAACCCTGGCACATTTTTATTTCATCGATGAAGCTGAATATGTGTAATGTAACATTCAAAAGCATCAATTTTCAAATATTCCTGCATATTAATATTGTTTTGAAGTCATAACATGATATTCTTCAAGTAATTGTGCGAAAATTATGCTTTATTAATCGAAACTCTGTAAATCTGTGTGAAAAGGAATAAAAGGTGTCAGAGTTTTACTGCCTAGTGTTAATTTCTATTGGAAACTGCAGTGATATGTACTTGTTGGTACGTATTTCGTGTCTCGCTAAAAAATGCACCCAAATACGTTTATACCATGAGACAGGGTAGTAAATAACATCCCAATCTCACGCCAATTTGCTTATAATATTTTACAAAGTGGCTAATTCATACAAATTCACAAAACCCAGCGTGATCTCACGAAAATGCATATAAATAGTACAGCAAATAAAAACGAAAACTCATAGGATTGATACACAAAAATTGAATTTAGCGTATATATGACATGCACGTGTTTGACATGCATGCATTTTTCGCGTATATAATAAGAAATTTTTTGTGTACATATGATACGCATCTACCCCACAACCCTAATCCTACACATTGCATAGAATAAACACGGCGAAGTCAGTTTTTTTGTGTATCAATACCACAAGTTTTTGTTTTTAATTGGCGTGCTATTTATACCAGTGGGTATATTGATCCTGGAGGGCCGGTGTCCCTGAACCAGCTAATCAAGGTCTTCAGGATGCAGTTAGGTATTTTTTTTCTCCAGGGTTTTTCAGGGTTGGAGCTAAACTCTGCAGAAGAGTGGCCCTCCAGGATCAACGTTCCCCACCCCTGCTTTATATGCACATTCATGAGATCGAATAGTTCAAATTCACTTGCACAAATTCATATGATTTTTGCTAAATCATACGTATTTTACAAGTTGCCAGTTCATATGATTTCGTGCGAATGACCTACACCTAACCCCGCCCCTTAACCTACCTGTCACTGAGGTTTAGGTAAATCGTACAAATTTCCTATGAACTGGCCACCTCGTAAAATATGTACAAACTGGTCATGAAACTGTGTTGGTATCACCATACTTTCCCCAGCTGATTTATCACAGTAGATTAAGAGTATTATTTTTGCTTTTATGTAATGTTTAAACATAAAAATAAAGCATTATCTAATAAAATATGCATCAATTTCCAGAACAGAAATCTGAACATTGGATATTGCCACTTTGAAAATTATTCAAAAGCTGTATTTTATTGTTGTGCTCTCGTCTGTATCGTTATTTAACAGTGTCCATGGAGGCGTGAAGAGAATCACACAACAAAGATGAATCATTGCAGGAACTTTACTTTGTAAAGCATAACTTTACAACAGCGGGATTTATGCTCTTGCCCAGTGCTGATGGGTTTGATTACAACCATCCACACCGGAGCCTGCGAGCATACTGATGCTAAACATAAACAACCAGTGTTTGACGTAACAGCATCTAATTGGTCAATACAGAACTCATTATTAGTACAGTATATAAAAATAACTGTAACTTCAACTTATATTCAATTAACTAATACTATAACATTATCGATACATTAGAGTTAAATGATTTTACAGAGGGGATTTTGTATGTTTCTTGTTATTACTCCATGAATTATACAATATAACAACCAGAACATAAATAAATAAATAAAAATAAAATAATAGAGAGTGAGCAGAATCACAATGAGCTTTGTGCACAAACACGCAAGGAATTTGTTGTTTCCACCATGTTTTTAAAAATGTTTTTATGCATAAAATATTAAATATATTGCAGGTGAATGGTACATGAACAAATACAGCTGTAGAAGATAGGAATAAAACTGGAGGGTTTAGTGTAGTTCTGAAGTAGTGATTTCCAGCTCACTGCATTTTTAAAATATGTACTGTAAGTAATTGAAATCTAAAGTAAAATAATAAATGCATAAATTTTCTTCAGCACAATCCCGCATTGATTGCAATCTTGCAAGCATTATTTTACACAATCATATTCTTATTGTTGGCCACTGAATTCTGGGTGAAACCGAGCAATCTGGCTGTAAAATGCTTTGAACCTCATGGGCTGCAATATTCAGTTCACCAAAACAAACCAATGCTGAAACATGCATTGACCCACGCTTAATGCAAGAGTTTAACTGTGAACATTAATTGGGAGTAAATAGATATGGTTTGGAAAGCTTTCAAATAGACTATTGAATTTCTAATCTTGTCAAACTGTGCCAGCTAAACTCACAACAAGATTTTTGACAGTTTCACAGATCAAAGGCTATCAAAGCAGGGAAATACAAAGTTAGCTAACAAAGTTTTGACATCTTGACAGTTCAGACATCAATCTCAGACCACAAACCATTTTAGTTTAGAGTGACAGTTATCCTTACTTTCACAGATATTTTATTCATTAATTGAAAAAAAATATTTTAATTACATTTGATCTAACCATATAACAAGTATATGCTAAACTAAAAGTATATTCTTAAATTAAATAAAAGTACTTTCATTTTAGTTATATGTATTTATTATGTAATCTTTGGTTAAACCTATAAATAAACAAAGTTAGTTCTGAATAAACATTAACACCTCATATCAGCTGACCTAAAATTAAAATAGCATTTTAACAGAACAATTCTATTAACTTAATTAGAAATAGTGGTGCTTTTAACACACTGTTATCCTCCCAGTGGAAACAACTGTGAGAGATACATTCATTTGAAGGACTGTAAGCATGAAACACTCAGAAAACATCAGCCTACCTTCTCTTACACAGCAGTTAGTTTGCGTTTCAAAACTCAGACTAACCTCACAAGCACTGCTGGGGAATCTGAGGTGACCTGATTTTGCCCAAAATGATATTTATTTTGTGCTATAATTAACATTTATTTGTGAGTAAGCTCTGTAGCAGTGAGACATGAACTCAGAAGAGCAGTGCAGACACCCTGAGGCATCTCCCTGGAGGAAGACTCCACCTTGTCAATGGTGAACAACAAAGAAATAACCATGCTGTCTCAACTTGCTTCTCATGAATATGGTATATTTTGGTTTCAGGTGTCCTATTCATTAAATAATACAAATATTTGATGATACAGTTTTAATTTTTTATGACAAAAAAATTAGAAAACGACCTTGATGCGGGTCAGAAAAGGCTTTTAGGACATTAGTCAAATTGATCAAAAATGACAATAAATGTATGCCATTCTTTTTCTGTTAAGTAAATAATATTGTAGTCCTCATCAGCTGTGACATTAAAACAAATTTTAGGCATAATATTAAGAAATGTGCATTGTGCAATAAAGAAACAGCCAATAATTTTATGTAAGTAAGTCTTATGTGATATATCAATAAATATGTTAACGAGGATGAAATATATTTTAAATAAACTATGGCATAGGATTAATGACTGCTGAAAATTCAGCTCTGCCTTTAAAGGAAAAAAATGCATCTTAAAATGCATTCAAATAGAAAACAGTCATTTTAAATTGCAATAATATTTCAGTAATATTTACTGATAAAATAAACATAGTCTATAGTGAGTATAAGAACAAAATGCCATTCAGAGAACAAGGACTTAGTGTTGAAGCAGTGAGAGAAAAGCGGAGGTGATGCAATATTTTTTGTTCAGGGTGTTGTTTGTTAAAATGATGCACCTCTTCCAGAAAACTCCAACTAAGAAACTCTTCTAAGAAACTAGAACATCTCTAGCTCCAGCTAGAAGTAACAAATTGGCTCACAGGCAGTTTTGTTTTGCCACTCTGTGTAATGGTTTATACTGTCTCCTGTAGCTATACTTTCTGAGCAGATTTTGTTTTTGTGCATTTTGGTTTGATGTCATCTGATTTTCCCATCTGGGAGCAACAGGACACGTCTATATATTGTAGCTATTGAATACATCTTCACATAAATTGCTTGTTTTCTATACAGCGAATGGTCCAACAATTCTCTCCTTGCACTAACCTGATTTACACTTTTTAAAATGCACATATTTATGATGTAATTGAATAAAAACCTTCAGAGGGAGCTGGTCTCTCTCTCTGGCCTTGTTCTGAACCACATCAGGAGCCACAGTACCACATGGCATCGGTTTCAGATTTGATCCATCTGTCCATGCATTGCCTTGCATTAATTTGCAGAAGTGTCAAAGCCTTTCATTTGAACTGCACAACGTACACATTCAATATGAATGTCAAAACGAGAGGCAGCAAATATTTGTGGCCAAAATGACTGCAGGCTAAATAAAGCTCAACATTCTCGTGTCTGACTGTTTCTCCATACATGTAAACCTGACATTCCCAAAATATATCCACTGTTCCTTCATCAGATGAGCTGACCTGACCGGTGTCCGTCTCCACATCTGCTGTGCATTTTTAAAAGGCCTGATTTCCATTTCAAACGGCAAAGCTGTGATCTCTCCAGGGCTTTTCTGTGGAACACACACAGAATTTGAATAGTGCATCATAGTTGTGAATATGGCCAGATGAATACATCACAACACTCTGGTCTGTTCTGGCAAACATGAAATGCAAGGGGCAATGGGACGTTCCAACCTCAGAAAGAAAGCTGCTGTAAAGAATGTTTAGAAAATCTGATCTGAGATCTGGCCTTTAGGATATAGTGCAAACTATTTTCAATCAATATGATATGAGAAGAATGCTGTATAACAAATCAGATTTCCTTTATTTAAAAAAACAACAGAGAAAACTAAACAAAATGTCATGACCACAAAATAAACTAGTGCTTAATCACGAATAATTGCAATTAAATTTAATAAAAGTTTTGGTACATAATATCTGTGTATATTTATTATGTATTATATATAAATACACACACATGCAGTAAATATTTTGAAAATATTTACATATATTATATATTTACATATATATTTAATATACAAAAATAATGTGTATATATATATATATATATATATATATATATATACACACACACACACACATATTAATTATATACATGCACGTGTGTGCATTTATATATACATAATAAACATACACAGTACACACACATATATAAGTAAAAAAAAATATTTTGGATTCTAGTAATCCCGATTAATCGTTTGACAGTACTAATAAACATAACACAGTTGTTGTTTTTTTACAATTAATGGCGAATAATCATTTGGCAGTGCTAAAATAAAATAAAAATAATTAAATATAATTTTATATCATATTATAAAACTTAAAACATTTACAACCACTTGCATTAAACATGCCTAGAAAACTATAAAACAATAAGAGTGAAAACCAACCAAAACAAATATAAAAGAGAAAATTCCCATAAATTCAAAGATAATAGTTGGCTGGCATGAGGTTACAGGCTAAGTTCAATTAAAAAAAAAAAATAAATAAATAAATAAATAAATGTTTTCACCAGTTACTTTTCTGCTTTGTTCCTCTTTCAGTGTAAGTTCATACACAGACTAAAAGCAGTGAAAGTTCAGTAAATCACAACACAATAGATATCTCCATGGTGAGAGCTGTTATTAACAGTGAAACAGCAATACCAAGATGAATGAGAAATGTGCCATTTTCCTGTTATGGAAGGTCATAATCAATAGGTCAAACTCATACGGTGGCTTAAATCGCTCTATAATAGGTTTGATGGATTAAAAAAGTCAGGGAGAGAGAATGCCTAGACTGTCTGTGTCACTGCAAATGAAAACAAATGTGACATATGTGTTTGGCCAGGCTCCAGTAAACAGTCGCTGTGTGTAGCTGGTGGGTTATCAGTGTGTGTCTGTGTGTGTGTGTGTGTGTTTCGGAGGGGAGGTAAACAGCCATGGGCAACTTTTTGTGCTGGGCCAAATTCAAATCAGCTCGATGACCGGGGCCAGGTCCTCTGTTCAATGAAGATTTATTAGTCTGGTCTAACCAGTATTTGGTTGGCAGTCCAAATTTTTATGGCCAATATGATTACGCCAAGGATTTACAGCTTCCAGAGAATTTCAACATGACTGCATTTATTTGATTAAAATGGTTAAATTGTGAACCTAATTGAATTGATCTTGTTTTTAAGCAGCATAAAGGCATATAGGAAATAAATAGTAAAATTCACTATAGATTTGCATGCAGTGTTGTGACTGTTCAGCCTTTAGGTGTAGGAAATGTTAGGCAGTTGAAGATGATCGATTCCTGGAGGAAGGAGGGTGGCAAACATGCACAGTTTCCCCCTGCTGTGTTTTGTCTAGATTCTACATTGTATTTTATTGGTTTTACAGACTGAACGATTTGCACACAAGAACACTCAAATTCTTGCTACTTCTTTGATCATTGTGTGACCAGCTCCACTTACTTATTCCATTCACAAAAGAAAAAACATGTCATTTTTCTCAGAAATATCTTTAAAACATAAATTAAAAATGGACAAAATTAAGTACTGTACAATAGAGACAAAACAAAATTTGTTAATAAAAAAAAAAATTCTTTAAAAATTAATTATCTACACGCTTCTTCTAGGACACAGAAAAATAATTGTTATTCGTATAGATCTTTCCATATGACATAATAAAAGTACTGTATTTAGACTTAGGCTGGTGTCATTCATTTTTACTTCATCTTTGGGTGTCTAATAAGCAGCGCTTTCAAACAATTAATCGATTCCAAAATAAACTTCTTTTTTTTTTTTACATAATACATGTGTGTGTATGTGCACATTTATTATGTATACAGAAATACACACACACATACAGTACACACACAATTAATGGACGCAATTAATTGTTTGACAGTCATTGTCATAATTTTGTCAGTTTTGTCAAACAGAGCATGGGTGATATGGACAAATTTTATGGTGCTTTCATAATGATTATTATCCTTTTTGAGCTTGAGCACATGGTCACTATCAACTCTTATTGCATGGAAAAGATCTGTGTGAACATTACTGAAAACTCTGTTTATGAGTGTGTAGTGAAGAACTATTTCAATGTGTCTTTAGATGGCCTTTATATGGTCCTGATATGCTTCAGTCATCAGTTAGAATATGGGCTTTCATTTTTTGGACTTTGTGTGAAAAATAAATGCCTTTTTGAGTCTCTGTATTATGAACTAAATGGTTATCGGATATCGTTATGCGTTAAAGGTTAAAGGGTTTTTCAGAACGTACATATTGACCTTCATATTAGAACAAACCATATCACTTAGTAGTCTATAATCTGCTAATGTGCGTTAACATTGCCAGGAATCCTTGAGATTGTGTTTAAAGAACACATATTTCAAAAACATATTTGATCAGACCTGCGTCACATTAGATGATTTAAAATATACTATAAGGCAACTTTAAAATCTCTCGGTTATATTATTGTTTGTACCTTTATTATGTTATTTTGAAATTTTCTGATTCATTTTGTGCTATAATAATGTAAAACATTTACTTACACTATATAAATAAAAAATGAATGAATAAAATGACAAATTTGTCAATATAAGGACATGTGTTGACACACGCAAACATGTTGATTTTAATAGACTTCAAACTGATTTGGCTTAATTTAAGAATATTTCAAAAAAGTAATTTTTTAAAAACGTCTCATTATGACATATTGATGAATTCGGGCCTCTCAGGTGTAGCCAAACCTGTATACATATACAAATGCACTGGTTGGTCAAACTTCTCGCCTCACTTTGGCTTGCTAGTCACATAAGATATGTCGCTGAATGTCATAACATGTGACATTTATCTGCCCTCAGACATTTATGCCAATCACACACACACAAACACAAATGTCTTACCACAAATAGAAGCTGGCCTACCTCCAGCAGCACTTGTGTGACAGTGATTTGCTTTGTGTTACAGGCTACAAGCACCATCATTCCCCTCTGGTATGGCTATAAAAGGTTAACTTTTTTCAGTTTTCGAATTGAAAGTTTTAGAAATATGATTTCATGCCTGAAGAAAACAAACAGGACGTGGCATTTCCATTTGTGAAAAACAAACAAATAAAACCCGAAATGAAGTTCAGTCTCTCAGGGGAAAGTGTATTAAAGTTAGAACGTTATATAATGAAGAAATTATTTATTCAGACATTCTACAATAAATCTATGATGAATGACAGGCAGGAAATAAATCGTATCATGGAAGAAATATAAAATGATTTGGTTTGAAAAATGAGTAGGCTGGAATAGAGCAAAAAAAACAGTGCAAAACCATTTAACTCAAACAGACTTACAGAATAACTTGATATTCTGGTCAAACGTAATAAACATCAGATGTCTGCCCGGTTAATTTAATACAGGTGCTTTATGCATTTAAAATCAATGAATAGCTTCTATAAGTGTTCATTCTAGTCTGAAATCAAAAGAAGAAGAAAAAATAATAATAAACAGAGACATCCTCTTCAGTGTACACTTATCTTTCCATTATATGTTTTCATTTGCATGTAAATAAAGTTTATTTTAGCACTTTGCATCCATTATCAAAGCAATTCATATGATTAATGTTTGTTTTAATCTGCAAATATCTTTTTCATTATGGGTGAGGTGCGCAGCTTGGAAAAATTCCATAGACCAGTGATGCCAACATCATTAGATATGACAAATTTATTCTAGTCACAACTTTGCATTAAAGAATAGTTTACTTCAGTATGAAAACTCTGTCATCATTACTCACACTCATGCCGTTCCAAATCCATAAGGGATTGGTTAATCTTCAAAACACAAATATTAAGATATTTTAAGTAAAATTTGAGAAGATTTTATTCCTCCAATGAAAGTCCAGGTAACCAAAACTTAGAGAATCCAAATATTCGTGAAGGCGTTGTAAAATTGATCTATATGAATCAAGCAGCTTTTTGTGAAGAGAAACAATCAGAGATTAATAGATTTTATGGTCTTTTATTCACATATCTTAATTAGTGATTGATTAACCAAACTGTTATGGGTATGGAATGACATGAGGGTCATTCATTGTTGGGTGAACTATCAATTTAATTGTTTTACAATGAAGTATTTGGACAGACTCATTATATAATGTTAATGAGAATTAGGTCATAATTTCAGAATAATATTTTCATTCCAACATCAAAAACTCTTCAATCCCAAGCAGGAATCCATCAAACCAACCAGTAACCATTATCAACCCCAACTCAGTCTGTTAGCTGCCCTCACCATCTGCCCTGCTGGCACTCATTAATGGATCTGCATGAAGAAGTGCTGCAGTGGAATCAGAGTGAAGGAGAGAGCAAGAGCATAATGCAGCCGCAGATGCTGCAGTGAAAAAAGCGGAAGGACCACACGAGACAACTCATCCTCTACGGTATGGCTCTATAATAGCACACTAATGAGTGTTCTGACTTGGAGTCTCTAAAAAATGAATAAGCCTCCGCCTGTGCCCTTAAACTGCTGCAACAGTAGCCAGCTGAACATAATGAAACCCCTCTCAATGGCATCTGCCATCGTTTCATACGTGTGTGAGCGCCGACTGTGAGGATGAGAGAGGACTTATACTACCTTCATTATGGATGAAGCATTTCCTCACTTCAGCTTAGGTTGGGAAATTTTCAAAAGTCTAGGAAAAAAGAGTGAGAAGAAAAAGTGGTCCTTTTCTGATGGTGTGATAAAGACAAAATGTAGATGAATGATTACACTGCATTATTGAGACAGACACATGCAAAAATATGTATACTTGTACCGTATATTGCTTATTTTCATTTCATTTAGCATAATAACTGGCCTGCAGTCTCATTTTTCAATCAAATTATGAGGCTGACATACAGTAGGAGCTATTCACTCAAAACACATTCTTGTGCACTGTTTTTGAATCTATGTAAACATACTGTTAAATATGTTAAACATTTTTTGCATCATGTTATGCAAATGGCATGGCACCATAACAAGAAAAACAGCAGGTTCTTAAAAATACAGCGCTTATGAGAAAGATCAATAATTGAACATGTCAACCTATGGGATGTTTATTTACATTCATCATCATACAATTAAAAAACAATTTACACTGTTACTGAAAAGTTTGAGGTCAGTAAGATTTGAAAGAAATTTTCAATTCATCAAAGAAATCAAATAATTTCGTCCCTGGTGGGCATTAGAGAATTCTTTTTAAAACATTTAAAAAACCCAACCAGCCCAAATCTTTGTAGTTGTCACGATCGGGTCTGTGTGCTGCAGCGGTTCGCGCCTCATCCGAGGCAGAGAGCGGAGAAATCAAAACTTATATGCAAAACATTTAATAACAAAACAATAAAAACAAAGCTGACGGGGCAGCTACAGAAACTCACACATATGACACGAAAGGAACATCAACACGACATAACAGAACTGAAAGACAAAGGGCTTTAAATATACAAGAACTGATGAACAAAGAGTGAGGGCAGCTGTAAAACACAGGTGTACAAAATCAACTAATCAAACTGAACAGGGAAAAACCAAATAAAGACACGACAGGACTAAACCAAAATCTTACGGAGGACGGGGGAGACCAAGACAGACAATAAAACATAAAACAGAATACGCCTACGGCGTAACAGTAGTAATCTTCTAGTGTTAGTGTTTTTTTTTGTTTGTTTTTTTTTCTTAAAAATCTAAAAAATATTTAGATGATGGACATTGCCTTAAAAACCACACCTTCTCAGCAGCTGGAAAATACAACCCCTGATGTCTTTGGCACTGACAACACTCTCACACTCCCTACAAAACAAATAAAGAGGGAACTTCAATTACTATCACAGTGAAGGATGGTTTCCCTCAAAGAAAGCCATCATTTCAGGCCCCTGCATTAGATTACTTTTGACTGTGATCAATGGGCGCAAGTCAGTGACTTTGTCATCGTGGGATGTGATAGGCCTGGGGACATTTATTACCAGTTCCTCCCAATTTTTCACTTCAAAGGAATCACCTTAACTTTTCCATCAAGTCATATCTCATAGAAACTTTGATAGTTCTACACCTTTAGCCCTTTCAAAAACTCCAGCTTTTATTGGGCAGCTTTTTTATTACTTTCGGGGATGAGATGTCAAAGAACATGAAATGATGTTGCGGGCAACAGCACAATAGCCCAATTTAATGAGAAAGAAAGGAGATTTTCAATTCCAAAAGTGGAAAGAAAGTACAGGGGGTCTTTCTAATGTCCTCTTGAAGACCAACAAATCTGTTTTTTGTGGAAGTGAGAGTGCATCTTTTGATAGACATTTAACTTCAGACACACAATTGTGCGCCTCCGCCAGTGGGCAGATTGTTCTGGCCCACTTCCCTGGCATTTTCTGAGGACACACAGGCTGGTAGGTGTTGGAGGGCACTTTAGTATAGCGTGGAATGTTCAACCTTTTTACTCTGATGGAGACATCAAGCCTCTCAGGCCTGCAGAAAGTGGCAGATTCATGTTGCTGACAGCATACCAACAACTCCTGAAGCGCTATTCACTTTGAAGGACGATGAATCACATGATTCACTCGTTGCCACAAGAAACTGATGTAATCCGACTTGCACACTACCACAAATTTTAAGGTCAGCGTGTTTTAATGCACAGTTTTATATAAAACTACATATATCTGCACTGCTTTCAAACCAACAAGGACTAGTTTAATCTCTCAAAGTGTTGATCCAAAACCTCAAGTCTAGGCACACAAGGTTATGGACGTGTATCATAGACATGGTGGCCTGGCCAATCGTGTTATGCTTCTACTCCCTCAGGCTCTCAAAGTGCAGGTTAGTGCGATGGGGTCCAACTGGTAACATTTCAGTCAGCAAATGTTTCTAAATCCAATTCTCTGTGTCAAGGCCCTTCAGGGACCGGCTGATGAAAAACACATCAACATCAACTCTCTGAAATATGTTTGCCCATAAAGGATTTCAGCCTGTGTGTTCGCATGGCAAGATTTTAATTTGTCCACGAGGCAATAAAGGAGGAGCTTGTCATTAACACAGCATGCTAAGGTGTTTCACATCACACTCATTAAGAATACGAAACCTCTTATTGGCATTTTGCATGTTCCAATATGAAATTTTGAGATAAACGTGTACTGTGCCAGTCCTTGAGGGCATCTAGAGCAGCATACAATCATGCATGTGTTTTTGTAGCAGCTGCCAAACTTAGTTTAGCTTGTTTTTTGCATGTGCTTTCACCTGTGCTATCATCCTCCACCCACTTCTCACTCCTCACCCGGCGTCACATTAACCTCTAGAAACCAGTAGAATAATGGAGTCCGAGGAATGATGATGACACAGTGTTATTACAGCTGTCTCTCAATTACTAATAAGGCTCAAAGAGCAAGAGATGAGCTTATTAGACAGCCCTGGCCACTCAATTGTGATGCATAGTATATCATCACCATCCACTTAGTCATGTGACATTAAAAGACTTTTCCGGATTGGTCGGTTCACGGTCCAGTGGCTGCAGGCGACAGTGTGGCACAAATGGAATCTATTAAGTATTCCCAGACAGAGGCGGAGCAGAGCGGTGTGAGAAATACAGTGACTGACAGAGTTTCTAACAAGCAATTAACCGCAGTGACCCGCTGTTGGCTAAACTGTGCTTTTGACTTTGTGTCACACCCATTATATACTCAAAGATCCACTGTAATAGATCACACTGCCTAGGGAGTCATCCAGTCTCTTAGTCTAAATTTATATACAAGTGATGCATGAAGACAGAAATTAGCGTTGGATTTTAAATCACACTGGATATACGACTAAATCATTTTCTGGAATATTAATAAAATGCATACTATTTGAGGTGCATACAGTGCTAGAAAATGTATATATAAACACACAAACACACACACACACACACACAATCCAGTCTTACTTTTTGAAGTGTTTCAAAAAAATAGAGATATTCAGGCTTCTCTTGGAGTCCAGGATGGTGATCTATGGAGAAATATGCACACACACACAGAGAGAGAGAGACTTATAAATGTTGTTTGTTGTAATATAAATCAGATCACTTTACTACAATAAACCAGTGTTGTTTTTTCATTACAGTTTTTTATGACTGCTTACACACTAAAATTAAACTTTTCCCACCATTAGCAAAACCTTACACTCAAGGAGCAAAGCACAAGGCTAGATTTGCACAACTGTAAGCACATTGTCAGCTTCACATTATTTGCAAAACACTAAACACACTTGTATACATCAGACACAGAAGTATATCATGATGTCACTTCCTTGCAGACTGTCAAATTAGCACACCTATGAACCAATCTGCACAAACACATGGCTGATAAATTATAGACACATCAATCAGCTTAAAGCACAATACAATACAATATTGTCCGTTTTTTTGCATTATTTTTTATGTTTGTTGTTGTTATTTACTGTAATTGTAACCTGTACTGTACTGGAGAGAACAGCAAACAGGTATGGAGAAGGCAAAACATACAAGAATAATCCTGGAGAGACAGGGTCGGTAGATCGGCAAACAGACTCCAAAGGAGCAAAATATTATGAAAAACAAGGCACAGTCGGTACATGGAGGACTCAAACACAGCTAACAAGACTAACTAGACACTAGGAAAAGGCTTTGTATGAGGGAAAAATCAACACTTGGCAACTTGAGTTACAAATACACAGAGCTTATAAAGAGGAGACAACGAGTTAACAAGAGGGTGGAGCTGATCAATCACTATGGGAACAAACAAGGAGCAGAGCAACACAGAAACAATGGGAGACACATTTCAAAACAAGAGTCCCAAGTCATGACAGGTAAGCACAGACAAAGATAACACACACATAACAGTCCGGGGTGGAGTGCGTGACAAACGTGACAATACAGTGTAATATTTAAGATTTGTAATTTTTTGAAGGTTGTGCTTCTGCCGTTTGTATCGTTTTTGTTCGTTTTAGTCGTTTGTTTTTTTTTAAATAAATATTTACATTGTTTTTATTAATATTTTGATTATTCATTTTAATTTTAATTTTAGTTTTTTCATGTCTATATAGATATAATTATTTAAAATTAGTTTTGTATATTTCAACAAGTTTCAGTACTTTGTTGTCTTACTGATAAAAAAAAAAAAAAAAAGATTTTAGTTCATGTTTTAATCATTTTGTTTAGTTAATATGTTCTGTTTGTGTTCATTTTATTGGGAGTGCTGTCAGTGGTTTTAGTTAACTCCTCCTGGTTTGTGGCTGATGTGAGTAGATCTCACCTGAGCTCTGAGGTGTCTCACAGGGGTGTGTCTTCGTCCAAACGCGCTGCTGCTTGTAGTGAATGAGGGTGTGTCCTCATGTCCAAACAGCTCCTCGATGGCTCGGATGTCGAGGTGGAACGGATCCCTGTTGCTCCACAGGTTCGGCCCGTTCTGCCGCTTCACACGGTCTTCAGGAATCGGCTTCCAGTGGATGCTCCTCACCCTCCTCTTCCTCTCCACAGGGTTTCTTACAGGAAGGGGCGGGGGAAGGGGAGGTGCCAGAGGTGGGGTGCTTTGAGGGGCGTGGTCATATAATGAGGGAGGGGATGCAACAGTCCCACCCTCTTTCACAAAACTGCTGTTCATAGTAGAAGGAAAATGTGAGCGGGGTTAGAAGATGACTGACAGCAACACTGGCTGACTGCATGAAATCATCAGAGAGTTTCTTGAAGCCACACCCCTCACTAATGGATGCTTGAACACCAACACGAAGATCCAATGAGCTCAAACAACAAAGAGAAGCTTCTGTAATACGAGAAAAACAAAACACAACTCAAACTGTAAAGCGCATTCTTAATGAATAAAATGCATGAAAGCACCTTCTAAATGACACATTCCACTGATTAATCTATTAATCTAATGTGGCTGTTAAACACCTTTAGTTCAGGGCTGTTTCTATTTTCTTTGAGAAATATGTAGAACATCACATGAGAAGTGCTTAGGTGTCATTAAACGACACAATTAACCCACTGGCATCAGTCACACACAAACACACTTCAGTGCAGACACAAACCCAAACAAACATCACGAGAATGTTACTTTTGAATGTTTTCGGAATGTTCTGAAAAAGACTGCAACATTTGGAAAAGTTCTTGAACATAACACATAAGAAACAAAAAAACACCCCATGAATGATGTGTAAATAAACATTTTTGTGCTAATGATTTGAAAGCCTAATAATAAGCCTACTTTGATTTAGTTTTTTCTTTTCTTTTCTAATGTAAGGTTTGAAGAAATTAACGTTTGATAAATTTGAATCTCTTCTGAGAACGCTGGAAGAGGAAATCTCACACGCCTGCAGATGACACACAATAAAACTGACCTGGGATCTAGCAGACGCTGTTGTCTCAGGACAATAAAACGAACACCCCCGACCCCCCTCCCATTTACGACCTTCTCCCCCCCTGAGGGCCACAGCCATCCGGGCATCTTACCTCCCACCTCACATTCTTTTCTCAAAAAGTCTTCAGGAAAGATCACTAAACTACAAATGTAATTTCTTGTAAAGATTGTTGTTTCATTGACACATTTGGATGCAATTGAAAGGTCTTGAGTGCAAGTGGTAAAAATGGTCTGAAGTTCATA
>JAUMHE010000051.1:11689739-11700035 GCA_032359235.1 Enteromius mattozi | reverse complement strand
ATTTTCATAATTCTTATGACTTACACAGTCACCAGTGCAGCAGAAAAGCTTGAAATATGGAAAAGCTTACATTTAGTGGCTGGAAATAATGCAATTTCATTGATTTTGTCAGGAGAAAAGATGGTCTGAACAATGACGAGTAAGTTGTTTCATTATGAAAGTTTTGGCATTATTATTACACGGCTTGCCCACCCACATATACCTCTGATCATGATATAAATTGTATTACTATAATTAAAAATCTAATTAAAAAGAAAAGAAAACATTTTCTTATGAACTTATGCTATTTCTCTTGATAAAATACATCATGAAATTTAATCGTATATGGGTAAAGAGTTAGCTTTAGCTTTTTTTTTAGCTTTAATCTACATCACAATTAACTTAAGTCACTATCAATCACCATTAATTGTTTGTAATAACTTCTGGCTCTGGAATCTAGTGTGAATTTGATGAAATAATGAGACAAAAGTATATTGTTAGTAACATTTCAGAAGAATCCTTTGGATAAGATATGCAATAACAGCTTCTGCAGGGCATGAAGGAAAAGTAATGTACTGTAAATGTAGTAGTGTAACTAATTACTGTTTGTACTACTTGTCAACTAATTCTCATTAATTTGCAACTACTGTACATGTCTACTCTCAGAGTAGATAGTTTGGGTAGGTTTGGTGGTTAGTAGAATAAGTGGACATATGCTTGCAAAATTTCTTATAGTCTTATGGTAATGTATGTTGTGGACCCATCAAAATAAAGTGTTAGAAGATATGTAGTGGCAAAGTTACTTACTGTTAGTAGAATGTCTAATGTGGACTATCAAAATAGTGTTACCATAAGTAACAATATTACCTTTGAAAGGAGTAACTAGTAAGTAATAAATTAAATTTTTTCGAGCCCAACACTGTTTGCTACAGCACTTTTGAATCAAGTAGCACAGCAAGATAAGACACAATATGCATGCACAAGAACTCGCAGTAGGATCTTTACAGATGTGGGCTACTTTCTATTCTTTATATTGATAAACAATGACAGAAAAAGACGACACATTAACTTACTATAAAAATTACGGTGAAACTTACTAACTTACCATAAAAGTTACTGTGAAAATGAATAAAGCAATTCTATCCTTGATAAAAGTTCTGATAGTTACATTTTGATAGTTCCAAATAAAGTTTACATGTGGCTTGAAGAACCGCAGCATTTACACACATCATTCAAAATAATATTTAGTTCTAACTTTAAGTTTAATGTATTTGAACTTTATACAAAATTTCTATCTATTTGAATCACACAGTTTTAACCTAAATAATCTAAAACACTTGTAGTTATATAAATGAAACAGGTAAAATTTCTGTAATAGTTAAATGGATGTGTTTTAATAACAATAATAAATCAAATTTGAATTAATCTTACATGTATTAATATTGCTTGCGCCACAGCAATACGTTCATGTTTTTAATTTCAAATGTGTATTGTACTTAATAATGTAGCTCAGTTTGTAGAGCGATGCGTTAGAAAATAAGACGGGATCATCCGATCATGGGTTCGAACCCAGAGAACACATGTGCTGATAAAACACTTTGAGTTATGTTTAGGGGGCAGTCGTGGCTTAATGGATAGGGAGTTGGACTTGTAACCCAAAAGTTGTGGGTTCGAGTCCCAGGTCCGGCAGGGATTGTGGGTGGGGGGAGTGAATAACCAGCGCTCTCTCCACCTTCAATACCACGACTGAGGTGATACCCTTGAGCAAGGCACCGTTCCCCCAACTGCTCCCTGGGCACCACAGCAATGGCTGCCTAGTGCTCCAGGTGTGTGTACTATATATATATATATGTGTGTAGTAACATATTTAAAATCAAATTGATGCAAACAGTTAGTAACTGGTACATTTACCTGTTTTAAATGAATGGAATTTTTATATGCATTTTAAATACATAAATCTTAAAAAATTAGACCTAAATATTATTTTTAGTGTACCTTACACAGGCCTGCATCTCAAGCCTTCAGGTGATCTGTCTTAAATGTGTCTTGGAGGGTATTTAAATTGGGTTGTTTCATGATTGGACAGCTGATTAGTAAAAATGCATGCAGTGGCTTAGTATAAATAGTCCTTAATTTAAAAAGTCAAACTTTCCTACTACATACCAATCATTCAAACACCACTCTACATTCATTAACTGTGTCAAATCACTGAAAAACTACTGAAAAGCACATACTCTGCCAGAGCTGCTGCTGGTTCATGAGATAATAATGGAATAGAGTCAAAACAGAGAGTCTCTTTATATGAATGAGCCTTCGAGTCAATATTGCCTTTTCCTCGGCAGCTCACGCACAAGCTTTCATTACTAGCTAACATTTGGCCTGGAGCTTTTCACCTGTATCTCGTACCTCAGGCTATACTCACCGACCTCACCATTGCCCTCCCCTCACATTTGTTACGACTACGGCTTCCTCTCCCCCAGGGCTGTTGATGGCTTTTACCCCAGCAGAACATTTTGCCTGTAACACAAACCCTTCTGTCTTGTGTTTTTACTTCAAACAAAGCTATTAATCACCTTAATCGCCCTCAATTAACCTGCGCCACCAGATGCTCTCGGCACGTCAAACCCTGAACTGTTCCAGCCAGCCAAACAGAACATAAATCAACGAGTGGAGCAATTTGCACCAGCAATTCCACATAATGTTTGCAGAAGCTGAATAACAAAACATTAACAACATGGAAACAGCACCTGGGGGATGGCCTATTTGCCACAAGGGAAGGTGATGAAATAAATAGACATGGAATGGCAGAAATGAGAAGAGAGCATTCTCTAAGTCAGGATAGGAAAGATTTTACCCTCCCTGTCCCAAGTGGTGCATGGAAGTTTACTGTGCTCCTAGCAGCTCTGACCAACACAACTTTACCAGGTTTCACGCACTGGGGTACTGCCAAATGTTTGAAATCTTAGACTAAAGTACTTGCTTTGAACATGCTCTTACACATGGGTCGATCTTGTTTCACCGTTACGAAGCCTAAAACATTCTGGTCATGACTGGATTGTTGACAGGTGCGATAAGTCAGGCTCTTATCTATGGTGAAAGAATTGATGCCATTGTGACATTTATGACACTGTATCTTATTTCAGTGAGGGAAAAAATATTAAAAACCAACCACTTTGTATTATTAAGATGAGTTATTCTGTCAATGATGCAGAATAAAAGAATCAAATGTGACAAAACCAGTCATAAGGGTCATTTTTTTAAAATTGAAAAAGCTGAATAAAAGCTGAATAATAAACATCCCATGGATGTATGGTTTGTTAGGATAGGACTATATTTGGATGAGACACAGCTATTTGAATATTTTTAATCTGAGGGTGCAAAAAAATCTAAATATTTTGAAAATTGCCATTAGATTTGTCCAAATAAAATTCCTTGCAATGCATATTGCTAAATAAAAATAAAAGTTTAATATATTTACAGGAAATGGAAAAAATATACACTTATTGAACATGCTGTTAATATCTTTATGATTTTTGGCATAAAACAAATTTGACCCTTACAATGTATTTTTGGCTATTGCTACAAATACGCCATTGCAACTTAAAGTTAGTATCTTTGTAAATTACAAAAACAATATGTTGCCATATGTTTGAATGTGCATACATCACAAAAACGCAGTGAGGAAATGTTTCTCTTGACCATTGAGGAACTCTCCTCTCTTGACCTGTGTGTGCTGACAGACATACGTGAGGGGAACTTGAGTGTAACCAAAAGCGGTTTCTTAGATGGATGATTTCCACACAAATGGAACCTTGTTTGTCTTGACTTTAGTATGTAGTATATATTAATGGATATTTCTGCATTACAGTGTTTTTTCAATAAAAATAACAAATATTTTTTGACCCCCAAATCAGCATTTAATGATTTCTGAAGCATCAAGTCACATTGAAAAATAAATTAACGGCTGTTGAAAATTCTGCCATCACATGAATAAATCCCATTTTTACCGAAATTGGGTTAAATAAAATAACCATTATTTATAACTAGACACTTAATTTTAAAATGTAACCATGATTACAGTAAATCTGAAAGAATCCTACTTATTGCATGGCTATACTTGCAAATATATAAAATAACATATTATTCAAGTTGACATTATTTTGATAAACAAAATAAAAAGAGGGAGCGAGAGGTTGAAAAGCAAGTATGCGTGGAAGTGTTACAGTGGTTTAAACCCTTTTGTAAGCTATATTTTGGATTCTAATACAGTATGTTGGTTTCAGGCCTTGATGTGACCGTGTAGCAGGGCTTAGCTGCTAGGAAAGAAGGCCAAGCCCACTTGATCTGCCTCTTCAGCGCATTGTGCAGGGATCAAGGTCTCATTACAAGGTTTCCCCAATGTAGCAACCACCCTCTGACCAGGCAGTGAACCAGCTCAAATCAGCCACGCATGGTATTCTGATAAGAGTATGATGTGTGCTATATAGAGCTAAGGTACTCAGTCAAAAATAATCATGCATTCTTAGTGGGCACTGCTATAGTGCAACTGTCATTCAAGTATTTTGAATGTGAATTGTGTGTCCTTATTTTCTTATAAAGAGACAATACAACTCATGTAGGCTTCTGAAGATCTTCAGCCTTGAAATTAAGTAATTACTAACTCAAGTACAAAAATTGTTGAAATATTTCCTTTGAATGTTTAGTCTCACACCATTAACATTCCAAGAGATCAACCTGTAGACAACGACTGCTCCCCTTTCTGCATGAACACTTTTCTCTGTTAAAATAATGGATGGTTTTGCTTGCACATTCATACAGCCTAAGTAGACATGTCATCATTTGATAGAGACCCTGAAGGTCTGAGCACCATTATTTTTCTCCTTCACTGGTTAAATAAAGTTTCATTCATGCAGCTCTCACTCAGACAAGCTTTCGCTTAACCGTAATTTGTTTTGGTCAGGGACATTATAAAAGCATGGGAATTACCCAGGCTCAACATGCCATCACTTACACAGAAAGAAAGTAAGAATAAGAAACATTTCTAGCAATCTCTGAGAGATATTTCAGACACATTTGAACAGCAAAATATGTTGGTGATGAAATAACGCTTGTTTGTGCATCCCTTCAGGAAGTATTTGCAGTCCCTTTCATCTTTGGCATGGACTTGCACTCAGTGTGCATATCAGATGTAATAAAAAAAAAGAGCAGAATATATTCAGGAAGAATATCAAGTCTAAGACAAGGTTTCTGAAAAGAGCTTGGCCTGTGAGTGCACAGGGAAGCCCAGAGGAGAGGAAATGAAGTCTTAGTGCGCACAAACTCTTACTCTTCTGTCAAATAGTGGTTTTATTGAAGTTTATTTTCAGAGGCTTTACACAGACCAACATTCCACCATCAGTGGTTTTAAAAAAAATGATGGTGTTCAACATTGCCGTGGCTCGGCCAAGCTATCATTTTTATATGCATAATTATTTTGATTTCCTGAGGCAGCTCATTTTGCACTTCTCTGCTGTTTGCTTTTGGCACTTGAGATGAGTTCAAACGAGTGACGAGGTGTTTATTTTTAGTTTCCCTTTACAATGAATTGGACAGGTTTAGTCCCATGACTTCCATTATACCAAATGTATATCGTTTTGACAGAGCACTTGAAGGAACAGTTCACCTAAAAATTAAAACTTGTGAATATTTTCTCACCCTCAGCCCATACAAGGTGTAGATGAGTTTTTTTTCTAAATTGGAATAGTTTTAAAAATAATATCATTATATGACACTCAAAAATGAATCCAAATAGCTGATAAAAACATCAAAATAATCCACAAGTAATCCTCACGAGTCACCTTAAACAAAGAGCTGTGTATTTGTAATAAATCCATCAAGACATTTTAACGTCAAACAAGTGATTGCTTTCTTCAGTGAAAAAGTCATCTTGTCAGAATCAGGAGACAAATATGTGCAGCGCAAGCACCACTTGCAAAACAGTTCAAAAGGGTTTTAGACAAATATGTGTGTGTGGATTTTAATGTAAGAGGACAACAGGTATAAACTTTTAGTGCATGAAGCAATGATTTAAAGTTAAAACATCTTTTTAATGGTCTTAGATTTTACAAACATAAGTTTTTATCAACTGTTTGAACTCTCATTCTGGCGGCACCCATTCACTGCAGAAGGTTCATTGGTAAACAAATTTCTAAATTCTAAATTTAAGTAAAATAAGTTCTAAATTTCTCCAAATGTTTTTCAGTGAAGAAACAAACTCATTTTACATTTTGGATGGACTGAGTATAAGTACATTTTTAGCTAATTTTATTTTTTGGGTGAACTATACCTTTAAGAAACTTTTATTTCCAACTGTGACAATTCTTACACAGTCTCTACCCCATTGCTATATCAGTTAAAATACATAAAATCACAGATGAGATTCCTTTTTTATAAAAGAAAAAATGTCAGAGATTAAGTGGTGTTTGATATCATTCACATCGCTCATAGACCCCTCCTGCCAGAATGCAGTTATGGTATCACACAATCACAGTTGCTGCCATGTAATCAATATGGTTGACACACTAGTACTCTATTCCCATGACACACAGTCTGTGGTGTGTGTGTGTGTGTGTGCTTTTATATATTTCACTCGAGGGGTTTTGCCCTCAAGCTAAAACTAGCTTTGGTTTCATTAACTTAAGCATTGATAATGCCAATAACAAGACCATTTCAATTTACCATGCGCTGAGAAATGCATTGCATTGTAATATAAAATAAAATTAAAATTGGTAATAAAGGAAGTGTTTAAATTTAAAACAATTAAATGTTATTGATTCCATCACCTTATAAAACCAAGCCTGTGGCAAAACAGAATTGTACAAGTGATTAAATGGGATTGTTTGTTCCGTATCTCAGTGTTGGACCTAAATTAATCTTTGGCTTTGCTGATATGAAGAATATTGTATGGACTCATTCCTGGATGTTGGCTGGTTTATCAGGCTCTCACAAATGGAATCTAATCTGGTGTTTCTCAATGCTTCACTCTGTGAGGGGGCCCTCGTGTGTTGATGACACCCTGATTGTCAGTATGCGTGTCAGCAGTCTACACACACACATAGAACCGAGCATTTGTCTCTGTTTCGTCACTGCGCTAGTCCTACCTTGACTGATGTGCGTCTTTGTTTGGAATACTAGATCTTTCCACCCGTTGATGTGTGCTGATGTTATCAGAGTAAATCTCCCAAAGAGAAGAAAACCTCACATCTCCACAAAGTGAAAAGATATGTAACAATGGTTGCTCTAAACTTTCATTTGGTTCAGAGGAAATAGGCAAAATTTTTTTTCTTCTTTTCACAAATCATGATATCTGCTGAAGTGAAAAGATAGAGACATCTATGTAGACCAAGCCACACTGTGTACAGGACTATGTTAGCATGTAAGAAAATAATAGTAGAAAATAAATCTATACATTATATTTTGCAATAGATTCTAAGAGAAATTGTCATTATATCACAATTAAAAAGATTTTCAACCATAGTAAATAACATTTTTCTAACTTGCACTGACATCCTATATTTTAGAATTTTATGGTGGCATGTTCAAAAAATAAATAAATAAATATATATATATATATATATATATATATATATATATATAAAAATATATATGATATGATATTCTGTTCTTCTGAAAGATACAATTTTAGTAGATTGTATAGATTACCTTGAATATGTTTTGCAAGGTTATTTTAATTCATGCAAATCATCAGAGGCTTAGTGTGAGTCATGTATGATTTTAAACATGTATGTATACCCACTTACCAGCTCAGTCTCTCTCACACACATTCAAGTGCTGATCAGTTCCTCAGGGTGGCAGTGGAAAGTAGAGCAGCCTGGAGTGACGACATAAGGGAGCTCTGTGTTTCATAAGTGCCTAATACTGCCAGTGGGACTGTCAAATTGCATCAGCATGTACCACCAAGACCTGCAATTAGAATTAACCAGTTAGCTTTAGCTTGTCTTAGTGTGGAAGCTAGCGCCTTAATGGGAGTGAAAGAACGTCAAGAGCCAAAGAAATCACCTAAGAGCATAGGTTTGTTGAGCAGATGAGCAGAAAGACTATAATTAAATTCACAAGGATTTAATGTGCATTGTAATTTTTGAAGCAGATGTCAACAAATATCATCCAACCAGGGAGATTTTAAAATGAGTGGATCATTCATGAATTCGTACACCTGTAACCAGCAGACAGACGACAATGAGTGCAGTGCTGAAAAGGGGCGGGGCTAAACAAGGTCTGTGAGTGTTTTTGAATGAATCAGTTGAGTGAATGATTCAGTGACTCACTTGAAGAGACACTTGCGCTGCATCCGAAACTGCATACTGTCTAGTAGGGACTTTGGTTTGGTTTGAAACTTACATTACAACCAATAAAAAGCAAGTTCATAAAGTATGAATATGGGCAGTATGAATAAAATGAATTGCTTCACATTTGTAAATTATCTTCATTTGCCTATCCAATGCGCACTTTAAAATCTTAACAGAAGCATCAAGTCATCTGGATACTTTAGGCCATTTTTTTTTCAAAGTGAATTCAGATAAACTGTACTACCTTTTTTCACATTCTATATAGTATGGAAATATGTATACAGTATAGTTGATACTTGGTTGAGTGAATGATTCATTGACTCACTAATAAAGACAATTCACTTGTTTTGTTCCTGAAATAATTTTTGAACAAAATAAATAAATGAATGAGTTGGATTCTCATATCCTGCCACTCCCTGGTATTACTATGTAATCTGCAGAAAAATCCCCACTACTAGCCTAATGCACAGACAAGTTTTTTTATAGTACATTTTATTGGGGGTATAAATTATACTGTATTACGCAAAGACATAAAAGAAAAAAAATACATGTTGCACAAACTGCACAAAGAGATGAAAGAAAATAGCTAATCTGAATACCTTTTTTTTTGAGGGCAAGAGTGATAAAAAATAATGTATTACATATTTTTAAATACTTTCCTGAGAATTTCACTACATTGCATCGTTTAAATATCAATCCTGTCATTTTGAGATAAGCCAGCAGTCAGTGTCCTTTTGAATTTGAATTTGCAGTAATTTATAATTTATAGGTACATCGAATAAAGCAAATAACAGTGAATTTTATTACTTTATTTTATTTATTCAAAAACATTTTTTGAAGTGGCTCAGTCTCCTCTGATGGACCACCGCAGGAGGTCCTGCTACTAAGGATTACAAAGTACCTGAGAAAGATTTCAAGAGTGATTTACTTCACACAAGAACCTCTACATCACGCCAGACCACACGTCCCTTTTACCTCGAAGCCACTGACTTTGTTTTGAGCGCAGGCACAACAACTAAGATAAACACACCACCAAGACCCCACTCTAAATATGAAGAAGTTAAAGATGATAGTCAACATGTCTGAACAAACCAGAGGCACTTGAGCAAAGTGTTTCAATAAGTGGAGGCTTCACTTAGCGTAACCTGATCACCATTTGGGCTCCATGGGAATGACAGGCAGTGATTGGCATCACCTCTGTGGTGCAGACGTTGCTGTTTTAACACTGGATAAGGACTGAGGAGAGGAGCCTTTGTGCTCTTATCTGTGCATACTGCATGTGAGTCGCCACCTCAGTTTGGGATCAGTCTAGCTGTAGCTCCTTCTGAGAGCAGACCAGAACAACCCCACACGTTCACATCAGTAACATGTTCACAGTGTGGTTCACGCCCGGGCAGGCATAGGACTGAACTGTTTTATACTGCCGCTGACCCTGGAAACCGCATGGTAAGGGTTTGAAGAGACCCTAAACACTGATGTGGGTAATCACTTAGAGGAGCGTCTCATTAGTACTTGTGTTTACAAGCATATAGGAGGTAGACTGGGGCTAGCTATTGCACTTTTATCACATCTCAACTCAGCTTTGCTTCTAGAGCAAAGTGGTATTAGGTGCCATATTGCTGTACATAAAAATAATCACATACATCAGACCGAAACAAAACAAATGTACATACAATTTACAATACATTATTTAAAAACTAAGAAACATACAGGAGTTTTTAAAGAACTCTTTTACACTTTTTCCCCCAGTCCATATTTATGTTTAATATTATTCAAATAATTATTTTATTTTATTATTTCTTTTATTTGCCCAACAAAAATGTGTTTCACAAAATCTACCAGATATCACAAAAAAAATTTAGTGGCATGCCCCAGATTCAATATTGTCCATATATTTTGTACATATAAACGCTTTTTATTTATTTATTGTTTGTTTGTTTGTTTGTTTTTGTTTGTTGTTTGTTGAGTCTCT
>JAUMHE010000051.1:11672511-11687538 GCA_032359235.1 Enteromius mattozi | reverse complement strand
TATAAAATAGTTTATAATATATATATATAAAAAAGCATGTATAATAAAAAATATCCTAAAGCAATTTTTCTATTTTGCATAAACATACATATTACAACAATTGTATTGATTACAGCTTAATTACAACTTTTCTATTCAGCATTTATAAATATGTGTAAATGCTAAAAATGCTAAATTGTATTATTTCAAAATTCTCAATTTCTATTACCACACACACTCACTTATGTTCAGTGAAATAAAATGATTTAGCCAGGGGGAAAAAAATTATTATTATTATGATTATTATATAAGAGACTACCAAAAACGAACTGATCCCATTTCAGTGTAATTGGCAGACAGAGAGTAAAGTGTTAGTAGCACTGCCAGGTGTGAAGTGTGATAATTATATGCTAGCAAACTGGCAGAAACTGGCCCAGGACCAGAACCCCTTGTAAAGGCTTTCTAATGGCATTTCAGCACAATCTTTTGGTGGCCTGCAGAGCTCATCAGCAAATCAACACACTGGATTTATTTCTAAAATTCAGACACAAAATAAGTTAGTCTCACTAACTATGTGTTATTTGGCTTTTCTTTTTGTAGCAAATTAGCTTGAATTTTTGTCATAATTCAGTGACATTATAGTCATGCTGCACATATGTCGGTGTGGAATTTCCCTGTAAAACCCAGGGGCGTCTGCAAATAAAACCGGTACTGAACTAAAGTAGTTGTTGAGCTTTCACCTAGTTTCAATCTTCCATCATTCAACTCATGGCAACTGATTACATTAACAAAATGACTTTAAAATCTCCTCCCTTCACCCCGTCTCTTTTAGATTGCCATGTATGATAAAGGGATTAAAGATGTATGATTTATTCTGATTAATATGATGGACAGGCCATAGCTGTATGGGACACATTTTAGCCTCTGAAGTAAAGAGTTGGTTGTAAAGGTTTAATGGGATGTCTATGAGTCTCTTTGAACTTAATGAGCCCATCAGTCTCAATTTGATGGATGACAGCTACTGTGCTACAGTAAGTGCTTGCAGTGGTCCTTTTGTATTTGACTCATTATGTCAAGATAATTTAAAATGATCTGATTTTTCGAGAAATCTTTTGAATAGTGACTGCCAGATGTACAATTTCAAGTAAAATGTTTTTGTATTGTTTTCCAGTAAAAATGCCACTGACGAGATGAATGCACTTGTTTTCAGAGAATATATCTTGAATTTTTTTATAATTTTTTTTACCCATTGGAAGTAATGTATTACCTAATGTGTTAAATTGGCAACATTATTATTTTTATTTATTTATTTTTTTTGTTTAAATGTATATGTGATATTCTAAAATGGTTACAGTAATGTTTTATCTGTTACTATTTTGATATGTCTTGTCTGTTATGTTGATTGTATAGAATTTTCCATTTTTTCAGTTAATCATTTTCAGCCGCTTCCTGCATTCCAGGGAAACAAGTGGAAAAATGTCTTGATGATAACATTGATCCTGCTTTGGACTGGTTCCTCCTCAATATCTGTCATACTCACAGGACACCCAAACACAGCCTCTTTACTCACACCACCTACTCTGGACATAAGCCCAAACAGGCCCAACTCCCAAATGATACTTTGCAAACACAACCTGGGCTCTCTGAAGAAATCCAATCCCTCTTTTGTCGCCAAGGAGTAAGTGGTAGTTGAAGACAGATCCGACATTTAGCTGGCTCATCACCTTGTGAAGGAGTGACCGCCTGTTCTGATTTCTGCTTTTTCTTAAGACAGATGAGGCGGTTTATTTAACATAGCCTGGGCTTATTCCAAGGAAATTAATCTGTATATTGTATATAATCTGTAAATATATATATATATGTAATTGGAAAAAGATACACAGAAAAAAATTCGTGTTTTGTGTAATTTTTAAACAAATTCAGAAATTGCAAAAAATGTCACTATTTTTTTTCCAAGGAAAAAGCAAGTAACATTGAATTAAACATTACATTTAAACAACTGAACTATTATTATTTATTTAAATAAAAGTATTTTCTTGTAAAGCATATTTTAAGAATCTTTTCCATTCACTGTACTACTCCTACAACTGTAGATAGATAGATAGATAGATCATGTTTTCTTTTTTAACATACTTCTATAATTTTCTTTTAATTTTTTTTCTTTTATTTATATTTATTAATTTTTTTGTATTTATTCCAGCAACAAAACTATTTACAGAATTAACAGAATCATTTAAATAATGGCATTTTCTTGTAAAGCATACTTCAATAATCTTTTTCATTTACTACTTTAAAAAAATCTTTTCCTTTCTTTTTTATTTTATTTATAGTTTCATTTATTTTTTATTTATTATTTATAGTTTTTAATTTTTTGTATTCATTTCAGCAACACAAAATACTATTTTTGGATACATTTTTGTCAATACTAATATTTACATTCTTTAAACTTTATGGATCCGTTGTGACTTTTTTGCTCTGAGCAAAGAACTTCCATCAGACACCAACTTTGTGTGTAAATATGGTGTTCATAAGTGTATATATAGTATACAAATGACTGAAAACTGATGTCAGAGCTGCCTATAAAATGACTAATAAAACTACAGGCACTATGATCATGCTTAGTTTGCCATGTGTCCACTGACATTTACGGCCATCAAAAATCCTATTAAGACACTGCTGTCTGATAAGGAGTCTTAATGAGTGAACTTTGAAAACGCTTTCACGCAGAAGACAGAGCACAGCGGCCACAGAGAGCCTGCTGTAGTTGATCAAATGCTCAGTCTGCAGTTCTTTTCTCTCTTTCACCTGTCAGGACTGCTCAGATCCCACTCATGACGAATTCCATTGTGGATCCCCATGTGATAGATCCTTTTCCCAAACAAAAGCCACTCGAGAAAAGAATGTGAGGCAAGCAGCAAGCTGTTTCTGTATTTGTCTTACTCTCTCTTTATTCCTTTGGACATCCTCTTAGGAATGAATAAAGTGACAGTTACAGTAAAAACACTTGTTATATAAGGCCAAGGGGATAGAGGAAAAACAGGAACACATGTTTTATGTGACATACTCGCTGAAATTGCTATTAGCAGTGACAAAGAGAAGTGTGTGTGTTTCTATGTTTAGCTGTCTGTGTGTGATGACAGAAGAGAAGTCACTTGATAAGCTTGTGGAGACCAGACAGAATTTTCGCCAATCAGATAACAGAACACATCGAGTGCCAGTGTAAGTTAATGCCGTTAATTTAACAAATGTCAAACTAATAACTGCAGGCGGTCATGTTACAAAACAAACTCAAACTTGCATGAAGTGTTTTAGTTCATTTTAGAAGAATTCAACATAAAGGTGTTTTTGTTGAAGTTCCTGAAAAGATGAATTTTTTACAACAACCTGACTCCACATAACTGAATGCCTGAAGAGAATTTAATAAGCTAACTTTGATATGAGGCTTGGTGTTAGCAAATATCGAGCAAATCAAGCTATGTGACAATAAAAGTCTTTTATAGATTTTTATTAAACAAAAGTAACAAAATAAAAACTAAATAAAAATAAGATATGATTACAATTTTTGACCTTTCTTTCTTAATAGCTTATGAAAAAAATCTTCTTATGGAGACAATAAAGAAAGAATGAATGAATGAATGAATGAATGAATGAATGAATGGATGAATAAATGAATGAAGTTAAGCATTTCCCTGTTTTTATCTATACTAATAATTACGAATAACTATATTTATAATAATTAAATTTGGTAACACTTTATAGGTAACACTTGTTAATAACTTGTTAATAACTTGCCCCTCAATAATCTCTTTTTTTGCTGCGTATTAATAGTTAGTAAGGTATTTGTTTAATTTAGGCATAGGGTAGGATTAGGGATGTAGAATAAGGTATTAATATGTTCTTACTTAGCACTAATAAATGGCTAATATTCTAGTTATATGCATGCTATTAAGCAACAAATAAAATAAAATAAAGCGTTACCTTAATTATATACTAATATTGTATTGTATTGTATTATATTACACATTATTATAGCACATTTTCTATATGTATAGACAGATAGATACTTAGTAAATTTCACAATTACAAAGAAAGAGCAAGTAACATTAAACCAAATATGAATTTTTAAGAAAAGCTTGAATAGTAGGCTTTTTAAATAATCAAAATGCATACAGTAATAAATTGTATAAGTTTCACAGATAATTGCAAGGAAACTTTAAGTAACATATCTGAAATAGAATAACTGAAATATTAGTACTTTTATATCTTCTAAAACATAGATAGATAGATAGATAGATAGATTGATAGATTGATTAGCTGCTGTTCTTAGCACGTTTAAGAACAATTTGACTATTTATTTAAGTGATTTTCAAGCTATTTACAAGCTATTATTCCAAGTTATTTAATGTGTTACTTTTTAAACATTTTATTAAGCTCACTTTACATGCATCGAGACAGTATTAGGAAGTGCTCTAGGTTTGTGGAAATAACTCAAAATAAATACTTTGATGAGACCATTTGGGAACAAACTCAAGGTGAATTCAATACCTCCAATGCTTACAGCCAGTATTATGACCAGTCTTTCCCTGCAGGAACACCCAATTTCATTACAAAGACTAAACACAGAGATTTAGAACAGACTGGGACTCTCAGGGTTGGGTACACGGTCTCATTTTGGTACCTTACACATCCCTATTAACAGAGAACATGCTGAGGCTGAGGGAACACTTAAAAAGCAGTGCCAATCTGATTTTTCAAGTTTCCCATGACCAAGTGGCGTCTCCATTGGGCCTCAGCGATGGCGAGTGTATTCAGTACAATCAGTGTCATCAGTGGTGTATGACTCCTGGGGTTTATCTACGAGATAGAGATTTTACAGCCAGTGCGACTGAGAAAATAAAGCGTCATTTCTGCTGAAGGTGGGCGACAATGAATGATGGTAGGCGCATTTATCTGAACCTCAACATACACTTACTCACACCTAAACAAACACACGCATTCACATTCACATTGTCCCTTTGTGTGTGCGATAGAGAATTATCGTGGTGTGCGTGTAGACAATAGGCCTTGAGCGAGTGTGTGTTTGTGTTTCGGTACAGATTGTGGTTATGGATGACTGCTAGTCACAGACATAGCATGGACTCGTGGTAAGATGTGCTGGAAACTTTCTCACGTTCTTTTTTTACTCATGTATAGGAATAGTCCAGCTGCATTTTTTTAAATAATGCAAAACTTTGGTGTAAAACAAAGAACTGTTAACAAGATTATATAAATATGAATAATAATGCTCTACATAGTTGTTGTGGGATGTGCAAAATTAGTGGTGTTTTGACTGCACTAATGAATTTTAATCCTCCAAGAGACATAATATCAAGAAGCAAAATGCTAATAATTGCACAGTTTTGTGAAGCTTAATTGGGTACAGGGGGAAGAGCAAGCATGGGAAAATAACATAAAACCTGTAATTAATAATCATTTTAAAACTATTAAAACACAACTGAGATTTGACAACAAACATAGACATCATGAAAAATATATAAATGAATATAATGCAAACAAGCTAATTTTTAAGTCCAATTAGCCTCTATAAGAAAGACTTATCCAGTTTCTTTTGAGCGGTTTGACCTCAAATATTTTGTTGCATAGACTATAGTAAATATGCTCTACAAAATACTAATCATTTTGGATGTTCGTGTTTTTTTAAACTGCAAAAACATTTAATTTCACACACTTTCACACAGATGTGTATTCATCATTTACTTTTCATCATCATCATTCACTATTGTTTGTTTGCTTGCTTGCTTGCTTCAAAATACGCAATTTTTGTGGTTCTTAAAAATATTTTAACACAACACTTAATGTGTTTGTTTGTTTTTGGGCAAAATAAGTAATTTGGGATATTCCTGGTGCTTAAACCACAACAAATATTGCACTTTAACCACTGATCTATATTAAAGATCAAAACAAAGAAATGTTTTCTTACTAAAAATGAATAATTTTAGATATTCTTGGTTTTTAAATGTCACAATACAAAACTTTCTATTGACTATCATTTAAGTTTTAATTATTAATTCATTAAACACAAACAAATAGTAGTTCCTGCTGGAGTAATACAATTACGACCTCACAGAAGCCACTATTGGGATGCATTTGGAGAAAATATCAGACCAATTTCTGATGCAAACGAATTAGTGGGCTATTGCGCCCTCGTGTGGATGAAACCGGTTTAGCGCTCTATTTACAGTTGCCAAGCAACAAGATTCGTAGATAAAACCGACGTGTTGGCCATTGCTGCTGGAAGTGATTAGGTGATCATACTAGCAAACATTAGGAACTAAAACATACCTGTTAATACTAAATATGGCAAACTCTAAAGAAAAAGACCCTGTGGACATAGTTCACCAGAATGCCATTCATGTCGAGACAATAATGAAGGAGCTGAGACACCAGAAGCTATACACCGAGTTTAACATCAACCCCTTCAAGAAACGTGAGTGCAGAGTTTCACTTGTTTACAGTATATATATATATATGTGTGTGTGTGTGTGTGTGTGTGTGTGTGCGTGTGGTAAAATATGTAAAAGTGTCTGAATGATTTTCAGTGCACATTCTGACTGACAAGCCCATGTCCAACATCGCCTACAGAAAAGAAGAGGAGGACCGTAAGTATTTCCACTAACTTACGTGCGATTTATCACAGTTCTAACGTAAGCTAGTTTCCGCCAAAAAAACATTATTGTTAAATCCACAAAATATATTAAATCTACGTGTTAAATGTTTTCATTTTTAATCGGTTCTTTTTATGTAAGTGGTGATAAAGTTATTATTATTTACCATTAACTGTATTTGCTGTTTGGGTGTCTGGGTTTAATGTAAATGTAATATATTGTTAAATGTAATTACAAAATGTTTTTGTACAGCTGCTTTTGTCCAGACCATACACAGGGCCCATCTGGAGCCCACAAAAAAGTACTCTCACCCTCAGACTGAATCACAAGAGATAGGATGGATATCAAGTCCTTTAGTAAGTTATTTTTTATGTATATTACATGTATTTACTTATTTATGAGAGAGTGAGTGAGTGACTGAATGAAAGAAAAGGATAACAATATGGGAGTTTTGATTTTATGTTAACATTTTAGATGCCATTTAGATTTAAATATGTGCATATTTATTTATTTGTTTATTTATTACAATTTAGGTACATTAAGGTTTTTGTCAAAATTACATCTAGTTTACTGCCTTAGTTAAAATTAACTAACAATGAAAATTACATAAACCATTTTTATTTTTTTTAATCTTAGTTAATGTTAATTTACCAATGCATCATTTAAATAAATCAAAGATGTATCTGTTTTTATTATTTAATGGGTGATAAACAAGTTACAAATTAACTAACAAATGCTCATTGTTAGTTAATGTTTAATGCATTATTAACTTACATTGGCTTGGGTGCAAACTATGTATTTCTTAAACCAAGCATGTAAAAACAAGACACATTTAAAAAGTTTATTTTGACAAATCTGCAAAATTGGACAGTTTTGCTGCTATATACTGTATAACCAAAAACAAACTTATGTTGCTGTCGTTTTTGCTGTTTATATTTGCACACCCCATAATGGATTCATTCCCAATTTACATATTATAGTATCCCAGATTACTATGCATACTAAACCATCAAAAAAAAGTAGGATATCTTCATAATCATCCAAATCATATCTTGTGTTTAACATTTCAGATTGCCTCAGATCGCAGTGACAGAAGACTAAATTTTCCACGGCAGAACTCTGAAATCACTAAATACATGGATGCTGCATGGAGGTTGAAGGAGCAAACACAAAATTTGTGATGACAAGTTTTATGTTCTTGATGCCATATACACTATGTACACTAAAGCAAATAAATAAGTCCATTTATCATCTGTGAGTATTGCAAAATGGTCATTCTTTGTTATCACAAATAAACACAAAACTGCACAAGTACAAATATATTTTAGAGCACATGCTCACTGATATGGTAAGTTTGGGTTTGCACAGAGGCTGGAGGTCTCAAAATCCCATGAGCTGCCCACCTAGACTGTGTTTTTACCATTTTACAAAGCAGGTCATTCGATTTTAAGACACAGCCGGGGTGTTTAGAAATTCAATGGTGTATCTAGAGATATGTTAAAGTGGGTCAAATGGCCACCATTCATCACTATGGATGTGTCTGCTCCTGTCCTGCAGAATCTCTGCATAGTAAGCAAAAGAGATTAGTTCATAACTAATCGATCTTAGATAATGTCATATTATACAGAAATAGGATTCACACAGATTTTTTTTGCAAATGTGCCTTTTTCACAAGACAAATCCATAACTGTAACCACAATCCACTGGCGGTTTATTGGAACATATTACACATAATGTATCGGCCACACGGGTCAAGATTTATTACATTACTTCCCCCAAAAGAAATTCCCTTCATATGAAGATACAGTAATATTTTTGTTGTTTCTTTCTTACAGAAATGCACTGAAATCTCATACCTGCATTGAGTTGCTTTGTGTGCTGAACTCAAAGTGACAGGTGCTGGTAGCCATTGACTTTCATATTATTTTTTCCCCATACAATGGAAGCTAATGGCTACCTGCAATGGTAACCAACATTTTTCTAAATATCTACTTTTGTGTTCAACAGAAGACAACAACACAAGAGTGAGTAAATGGTGAGTAAATGTTCATTTTTGGGTGAACTATCATGTTATAGAGGAATGGAAGGATGTATCCCTGGGCACCAAAAATGTACAATAAAACATCTCAGAGTATATATATTTTTTATTGATTAATAAAAAAAATTAAAGCACTCACTATGTGGTCTGACACTTTTTTAAGATTTAACCTTTTAAGAGATTTAACCTAAAGCAGAAACTAATGTTTGATTAATTGCTGAAAGTTTAATGTTGTATATAAATAAAATAAATATAGATGTTTTACTATTATATTATATTATACATTAGGTTCTGTAGTTCTGTAATATATAGTTTGGTCATTGGAGATCATTATGAATTCAAGACCTTCTCTCTCATCCCTCTCCAGAGAAGTCAACAACTTTCTAGCCAAAAGTCTCATTCGATTACAGTCTTTAAATAATCATTATCTGAGTCATCAAAACCTCTTTCCTCTCCTATGAATGGCTAGTAATTGGTGATCTTATTAGTGTACATTAGTCATTGTATTAAGTATTTAGCTGAAATGAGCATGGTGAGCATTACTTACAATTAGAGTGTTCCTAGAAATTCCTAAACCTAAAAGATTGTTGTTTTGAAACCATATACCAACTTAGCATTATAATGTGACACTTAATTTTACATTATCATCTTTTAAATATGATATAAACATCACAACTCTGAAAGTGTGCATCATAGATCAAAAAATCATCCAAAAAGATTGTGCCACATTAAATTAAAATAAAAAAGTTTTCTACCTGCAAAGTTTTCCATCTTTTCTTTTTATATTAAGGTAATCAAATAATTTGTATCTGTAAGAAGTTAAAGAGTCCAGTCAGCATCAAGGTGAGATGCTGAACATTTCTCTGAGCCTCAATCAATTTTTCAGCAAAGGGTGGGAGGGGGCGACTGTCTAAACTGATATCTCAAGTCAGCACCAATGTGCTGTATCCGACAAGGAAATGTATTTCACTGCAACATTTAGACGCTCAATAAGGTCTTAAAAGGTTAATTAGAATTCTTCCTAGTTTCACTCATTCTGATCCAAATGATCAGAAAAGTTCTTTTGCCCCTTGATGGCAGCGCAGTTGCAGGATTTGATGTGATTTATTGAAGTGTGTAGTGCTAACACCTCTTTCATCTGTAGCCACCATAGGCCTACACTGCGTAGTACTTCAGTGAACACATAACAAACTCCTTTTATCATTCTTCTCTTGTTCTTTTTCCTGCTTGTGTGCATATAAGTGTGTCAAATTAGATTGCCAACAAGGAGCATCAGGAGCATGCTAAACTGCATTTAGCAGGTGTAGCACCTATGTTGTAGTAACATGTCCCAACTGAATTGTTAAAAGGTAAAGGATAGCCTTTTTAGTGATTTAGTGTTCTACAGACAAATAACCCAAATCCCAAAACTCGTAAATATTAGGGAATTTAAAAATATTGATTTCACTGGATAGATGTTGCTATGCGTGAGAGCTGGTGAAACATGATAACATCTGTCCGCTGAGAGCAACTGCTGTGTGTGATTCATTGGCTGGCTAATTTTACTAGCTAATAACGGTCTCCTATGGGACACAAAGTGGTCTTCCTCAATGGTGGAAGAGGGCATTGAAAAATGCTGAATCATCCGGTGTTTTGCTGTTATTTATTCCTTACTGGGGACATTAATCATTATTTGTTTGTACGAATCATTACTAGTGCAAGTATAATTGTTTAAATCTATTCATTTCAAGAATTAGTTACTACTGCAAACAAATGAAAATCCACACCAGATGAAATGTGTATAAAATGTAGTATAATATAACTGTTTCAGCATTCATAATACATAAGAAATGTTTTTCAAGCACAAATTCAGTTCATTAGAATGATAGAATGATCAAAGATAATGTGACGCTGAATTGCTTCACCATCACAGGACTAAACTACATTTTCAAACGTATTAAAATGGAAAGCAGTTATTTTACATTGTAATAATATTACTATTTATTTTACTGTGTTTCTCAAATAAATGCAACTTTGGTGAGCACATGAGATTTTTCACAAATAATAAATAGTCTTACCAACCCCAAATTTTAGAATGAAATCCAGCATGCAATTCTTCAAAGCGGAAGTAAGCCATTTTCTCTGAATATACATGACTTCCGGTTTGTTAGCCGCTGTAGGGAAGTAACGAAAGGAATAGCACAGTGCTAAACTGTTTGCACTACAATCCAGGGTGTTCACAATTAAGACTGACTAATACATTAAAATAATATTTGCACTATCAATCACCAAAACGAGCTGGTTTGTAAAGGTACAAATTATAAGGTAAAATAATAAGGTGGATAAAAGAAATCGAATTGTAAAATTTCTTCTTTATAATTAGTTGTTTAGACTTGGCTTATATTACCCTCTGCTAGTAGATGTCATAACTACATCAATTGCACATAAAAAAATAATCTTTCTCTGTTGTTGGCCAAATGTGAATATCATCAGATATCAACATATTTAGGAATTTTGACATCAGAAAGTTTGAAAATTCATATTATTTTATGTGCATATAGCATAGTTTTTCCCTGCGGCTTATTTTTGATTCACGACCCACCAGTTGATCCCTAATCTAGTGCATTTTCAATGAGCCACGTTTCCCTTTTATCTGAAGAGGCCTTAAAACAAATCAGCTAAAATGAGTCACTGTAACATTTATGTGCGTGTGTTAAGAAAAATGTTCTCACAGCTTGAATTGTGGCACAGACTCAAATACAGTTGCTACTGGTTACAAACATCACAGCATTCTCGCTGGGCTTTGCTTTGGGACTGTGTGTTGATATGAGAAATCTGATGACAAGGACAGGAAAAAAATATGCGTAGGCCTATCTTTCAACATATCATATTGTATATTTACCCACTGGGGCATTTGCTGCTTTACAACTTTATACCACTGGGTGTGTTTTTTTTCTCTTCTCACTATGAGCTTGTTTCTTTTTAAGTGTGAAAAAAGGATTTATAATACATATGTCTTAAAAGCTGGCATGTTTCTGTACTCTGATGTGTATCTGTGCCTCTGAGCAACTGACACAGATCCCCACAGCCCACTGTAGTTATGAACCCAGTCAGGCAGAGCAGCATCAGATCGCGTCTGGGATGATTAGTTCATCTTACGTGACTCTGGTCACCAAGCACTGACAGAGTCTGGCTGTATGGCATCATCTCTGTCTGGACGGAAATTGCAAAGGTGAGGGATGCCGACTGTACCTGAAAGCTAATGTACTGTAACTGTGACCAGAATGACACACTAAACCGGTGCCTGAAGACCAGCTTTAGATGATTATGTTAAAAAAGGGACTATTCTAATCCTTTAAACCTGTATGTTGGCAATGTTCCTGGAACATAAATTGTTAGCTAATAATAGGTGAGTTATATTCTAAGTGCTTCTATTGCCATATGTGCATGCTGTAGCATGGAGTTTGGATAAAGCTTGTCTTCTGCTGATTGGTTTTGTGTGGAACGTCTTCTCCAGCAGCAAAGGCAGAGAGCATGGCTAAGCTCTGTATTACACAGGAGCTGCTGTCTCATCAGAACCCGAAATGCATGTTTGCTGTGGGGTGAAGACAGCTTTCTGAAATTACAAAGACCTAGGACTGTCAGTTGAGCGGAGGAACCAATTTGTGTTTTTTCCTCTTTTGTTTGTGTATGTGTTAGGGCAGAATGGTGTGTTGAGTTACCATGTTCCGCTGGTACATGCAGCTGTGTAAGTTGATGAGTCAGCATTGAAGAAGGTTCATGACTGGCCTGGGAACCAATTTTGTGAAGACAGACTAAACACACTGATGGACCTTTACCAGAGATATAGCACTCAAATGGCTTCAAAGGTCACCTTAGGCCATTAGATTCTCTTACAATTATCCTACTTTACTTAGCTGGCAAGAATTTAGTTGGATAATTGGTTCTTTGGAGAGTTTTTGATATTAAATTATAGGTTCTTAACTGGTGAGTTTTTAAAGGTACACTCCAGTATTTTCCAGTAATTGTTTTTACATTGTGACACACATCAATAAAAGTTATCAATGCCACTGTAGAAAAGCATTATTTGCAGTCACACATGGAGGGTTTGCGGACACAGTAACACTTTTAGATTTGAAAATATATTAATTTTGAAAATAAGAAATTATAATTATGTCTGATTTTGTATGTATAGATTTTGTAGAAAAAGTAGTAAAGTCGGCAACACCTGGGCTCCAAAAATATCAAAAAATCTTTATTACTTAAAACAGATCACGCATGTCAGGAGTATAGTATGTATATATTTTAAAATGTGGTTTATTCCTGTACTGACTGGTATTTTCAGGAGCCATTACAAGTTTTCTGTGTCACATGATCTTTGAATACATAGTTCACCCAAAAATACAAATTTTGTCATCATTTACTCACCCTCTATACTTGTTCCAAACTTGTACACATTACTTTCTTCTGCTGAACACTAAAGAAAAAAATTTGAAGAATGTTGGTAAGCGTACAGTTTACTGTAACTGTGACTTCCATTGATTTTTTTTTCTTGATAACATGGACGTGTATGACTACTGTCAACTGTTTACCAACATTTTTCAAAATACCTTCTTTTGTGTTCAACAGCGAAGAGAACTTCATAAATGTTTGGAACAACCTGAGGATGAGTAAATGATGTTCATTTTCAGAGTTGGTGCTCAGAGAAACATTTCTTATAACCATATCAATATTGAAAACAGTCATGCTTATTTTATTTTTTTCTGAAAACCGTTTTCTTTTAAGGATTTGTATCATATAAGGTCAGAGATATTTATACACATCTTTTAAAAAAAAAAATTGCCAAAATGCATATATTTGCATGGCTAGACTTAATTTAATGTATTATAATATACATTATAATATATATATATATATAAAATAGAAGTATTTTGGACCTCACACACCAACAGATAAAAAGTAGAAAAAGTTTTTTACAACCTGGACATGATTTAACATAAATTCTAAATGTCAAATCTGGTTTGAAGTGCAAAAGATGGTAACACACGTGTATTAAAAGTACCTATTTATAATACTCTTTGACAAGCTGCTGCCATATACCTTGCAATCTTCCGTCATCATTTTTGTTTTTCACACCCAAGCTGTCCCACCAAAAGGAGACAGTGTTTGTGTAAGTCCATGGGAGGCCAAGCTCATGAAACCGGCCCATGTGCGAAATCTGGCCATTTAAAACACATGGCATTTCTCTCCCACTGTGACACTGATTGGAACAGAGCAGGCAGATTAATCAAGAGAACGCTGGCATTTCGCCGAGGACATCACCACAATCGTGAAGGAAATGCGACGTCGGCTTCCATCAATCCGGAGGGGCTAGAGAGAGCGGTGGGATGAAAGACAGAGTGATGAAAGCCTGGCTATAATCACTGTTATTTTACTCTCCAGCTCCTGCAAAATTAATCTTATTATTCCCTGATGCAAGTGATACCACTCCGCACCAAGGAGGTTGTCTTAGACTTCGAGATAGTGGCTTAAGAGAAAAACATGAGGATTTACAAGAAGTGTCCAGTTTATGGATGAGCTGTCCTCAATATGAACTCTACCCTCTGTCAGAGCGCTGCCAGTGTTTGATTTGCCTCTGTCTATATTGGGCTTTTCTCACACACTTTCCCATTTCTTCACTTTTTTTCATTATCCTTCTAGTTTTCTGCTTGCGTAATTGTTTCTTGTTTTCTTCCTACCTTCAAATTTATCATCATTTTCTTTTCTTCATCCCCGTTCCCTACGGGCTTTGCGCAGTAATGGAGCATGCAGTCTTTCTCACACCCCCTTATTCGCTCTCTCACACACACAAACACAAACAGCACACTGTCAAGAAGACCATGCATCAAGGTAGGGAGTCTGAGTTGTTAAAGAGGCATATGGAGGAGATGGAAGACAGACAGATTCAGGACATACATGTCAGCTGAGATACAGACCAGCCTGAGGATTGACAACAAGATCTTAAATATGATCGTCATCATTTTCAATGTCTTAAAAGGGGATTCGATTTTCCTTGATGTTTTGAAGTGGTTGTACTATTCTTTGACTTTACCGAGGTCCTGTTTTGCCACTGAGGGCCCTGAACTGACCCTTCTTTAAGCCCCGCCCCTTTTAAAAAGATAATATGATATGGGTATAACCGTTTTTAATATATCTTGGCATACCAGGTGTTTCTACTTTCTTACACTTATAAATATTTTATTCTTCAAATATGACAAGGCGGGTAAGAGACTCATGCTGAAAATAAGCGTAGTTTTCAAACTCGTTTCGGGAGGAGAGCTCTAAGGCAGTTAATTTCTATCTCCGCCTCCAATTATCCAATTTCCC
>JAUMHE010000051.1:11629409-11650298 GCA_032359235.1 Enteromius mattozi | reverse complement strand
TTTTCTTTTTTAATAAATCTGCAAAAATGTCAACGATTCTGTGTTTTTCTGTCAATATGGGGTGCTGTGTGTACATTAATAAGGAAAAAAAAAGAACTTAAATGATTTTAGAAAATGGCTGCAATATAACAAAGAGTGGAAAATTTAAGGGGGTCTGAATACTTTCCATACCTACTGTATAGCACAACTTCGCACACCAAAAGTAAAACTTACAAAGCTACACTTTCAGAAACTAAAGTTTTGTATAGCAAGGGCAGTGGGACAAAGCATGTTTATGTCAGAATCTGACAATTCTTTGGACACAGCTCAGGTAAACTTCCAGCCATTCCCCAGGACAGAAGGCTGAAAGCTAATTACTGAAAGTAGGGAGTGTGCTAGAGGAGGCAAAGCAAGAATCAGTGGAGTGTGTAGATTGTGTGTATGTGTGCAGCTCTACCTTAACTTTGATCTCTACTCGACTGTGAGAGAACTTCTCTATTACGCTCTCAATCCATATTAGAGGCTTCACCTGTCAGAACACAGGAGTGACAGAGAAAAGAATAGAGCAGTAAGTCTGCTGCCACTTATTGAGTCACTGACTGGCCTTTTTGACATATAATCTTCTTAAATAAATTAAATGCAGTAATACTTCCGACAGCATAACATCCTTTCAAAATGTATTACAATATAATCATTACACAGATTAGACATATATTTGTTTTTGTATGTCTGATATATGAATTTATGTTTGAACTTTTTTTTTTTCATTCTACTGACCTGCAGTCAGTATTTTATTTTATTTTTTTAAAGAAATTGTTTAATAGAGTACTTAATAGAAATCAATACTTTTCAATTTATCAAAAAAATAAATAATGTAATAATATTTCACAATATTACTGATTTAACTGTTCAAATAAATGAGCCTTTGTGAGTAAATAAATACTTCCTTCATAACATTAAAAATCTTAATGACCTCAAACCTTAGAAAGGTATTGTAGATATAGTATCATATATTTTTCACATAAGAAAAAAACATTTCCATTTGTGAATTTTGTATAAAATGTCTTTAAATAATGAGCAAATGTATTATTAAATAAAAATATATATATATTTAAAACAAACTACTTAGTGGAATATAAATGTAAATTCTTTTTACAGTATACTGCAGAAATAATAAGAATAGTACAGTATTCTAGTATGCTATTCAAAACATAACCTTTGTTTCTTGTTTTTGTCTTTTAATTTCAAATTCTTTTAATTTCAAATTCTTTGTATGCTTTCTACTTTGAAGTTCTTGCCTTGTTTTCTCATCATATCCACATTCTTTGATTCTTCTATGTTTTTATTTAAACAAAGCTCACTGAGACCCCATCATTGCAATGACACAACAAGTAAATCTAAAAAAAATATTAAAATATCTTACAAATCAACCTTTCATTAAACACGTGAATTAATAACATAAACTTTGATGTTTTAAATTACTATGCCTTATTAAGCCATCTGCCTTTGACAAAATATATCTAAACTCACTGATCAGAGAGTTGTGTACATGCAGCACTGACCGTGGTGTTGAGTCTGTAAGACATTAGTTCAGATTCTCCATCAGGTGGGATGAAAGAGATAGTCCTGTCATTCTCAAAGCGAGAGAGACGCACACACTGATGAAATTTCACATCTTCCAGCTCCACAGACTTGGTCTTCTCTCCTGAGAGAAAGCAAAACAGAAGCCCAGAGAAAGCGGGGTGAATTCTAATATAAGAAAAGTGGTCACTGATGATTATGTGTAAAGCTAGTTAATCAAGTTGAAAGCTGCACACACACACACACACATCACATATTCACCCACAGAGCGTAATGTGTTTCCTGGAAATTGCAAACAATAGCACTTCTGTGCACCCAGGTAAGTGTGGAGGTAGTTTATTTGTTTGACCTCAGCAAAGGGAAAGGCAGTGACTACAGAAGAGCTTCTTAATGACTCAGGGCCTCTGAGCCACAAAACTCACTAATACCAGAGAGCGGTGGGATTTTAGCAGCACACTCACAGCAGCAATGTGTGCATGTGTGAGCCTCCCTTTATATTTATGAATGTATTCCGCTCCATCCAGGAGTGACATTCACAGTGGAACATGAAAGAGCTCTCAGAGGTTTGAGCTGGAACACAGAGGTCAGATCAGAAGCTCTGTGTGTCTCTGTCCTCTGCCGCAGATGAGACCTGCTGGGAGCCGCTCCTGCACCTACTGATGACATCAACCGCCGGGACTAAAGGTCGGAGAGGGGTTAGGATGCTCTCTTATAGCTCTCTGATTGGCTCCCCAGGGTCCACTGGCAGAGGCTTCAGGGAAAGTGGTTTGTGTTCAGAAGCAGATGTACACTTTTAGGTACACATCGTCTGACTCAGCTGTAAAAGTGCTCTAAAGATAGCAGGTTTGACCTATAATATTATTATACATCAATAACTATATATACTGATGTATGTGTGTGTGTGTGTATATATGTATACGTATACATACTGTATATGTATACACACACACATATATATATAAATATATATAGTTGACATATTAATGTGTGTGACAGCAAAAATGTAAAAAAAAAATAATAAGAAGAATCTCTAACACATATACATATATGTATATATATATACACACACACACACACACGCACACACACATATACATACGTATGTCTGTATATTTATTCATTGTCTTCTTAATATACAATAACTGAACCGTCACATAATAAAAACTTGCATTTTCAATCTTGAGTCTGTGGAGGGCAGTGTTTCACTTATCTAATTCTCATTCTACTGCTGAGCTGAGAAGAGATATTTCTTCACCTAATGCAGTAACAGTGCGGCACCTTCTACCTTCAACTGTGGTTATAATAGTTTGCACCATAGTTCAGTTTTATAGTGGGAAGTGGCACAGGAAACAACCAGGTCTTTTTCACTTCCCTGAAACCATATCTGATAAAACAGTTTCCTGTAGAAGTAAACTGAAAGTGAGAACAACAGCTACCTCAGCCCAGCTTGGTTAATTAGATGCATCTAATTATAAGGATGAAACTGAAATTTATTTCTTTTAAACAGAGGATCATCACTCAATTAATTTGATATCGATTCCCTTTCAGTAGTAAAGTAAATCCAGAGTGCCTCCGTTCTAGAATGCAAAGTGCACTTATATCGCACATGCAGAATACATAACTGAGATTTTGCCCGTTGTGAAACTAACACCCGCTGGGTTAGGCCTGGGGTGGGGATTAACCAAGAGAAAGAGAATAATGGAACTCCCCTAACAAGTGCAAATGAGAGAGAATCTTACTATAAAATAGGTTAGGACAATCGACTGATTGCTTGACTAGCTGCCCTTGAAATTGAGTCTCTCTCTGCACTACTTAGGAAAAAAATGAAAAAACAAATAAATAAAAATACAAGGTCAATTTAAGGCTGAAACATAGCATTTTGGTAACCATTTGTGGAGAAATGGAGAAATAAATTAAATATTAACCTTGTAATCTTTTAAACAGATTTAATTCTGATACTGACCAAACCTGTATTAATTTCTTTGTTTTGCTGAACACAAAGGAATATCTTTTGAAGAAAGTTTGTAGCCAGGCTGTTTCGGTCACCATTGACTTCCATAGTAGAAAAAAAAATACCATCAACGGTAAAATACCAAGTCAACGGTGACCCAAAACAGCCTGGTTACAAACTTTTTTCAAAATATCTTCATTTATGTTCGGCAGAACAAAGAAATTCATACAGACAGAACTACTCAAAGGTGAGTAAATGATGACAGACTTTTAATTTTTTGGGTAAACTATTCCTTTAAGTTTGAAAAATAAGCAAGCTGTAAGATATGTTACTATTTGCACTATTTTTAACTTTATTTCTATTTTTCACCTTATCATTATTATGTTTTGTTTCAAAAAGTGACACATTTGAGTTTTAAAGATGGATAGGTAGCTATACTCACGGCCTGTGATCTCAAAGAGAACTTTGTCATTGAGTCCGAGCCTTAACTCAGGCATGCCCGACAGAACAACTTTGAGTTTAATGCAGCCCAGAATCTCGCTACGCAGAACACTGCCTGTAGCACTGACCTATAACGAACAAAAACAGAGAAGATAAATGCAAAGCACAATCAAGAGTGGCAAGGTGCGATACTGCATCATCACCATTACTGCCATCTACAATTTATTACGCTCTGTCGGGCAAGGCAGTAACAGTGTGATTTGTACCATAATGCTCTTGGAAAGAGAGGGTTGAATATGCTGCGATAGCTATGGATATGAGAATGTAATTTATTATATTATGGTAAAATATTAAAAGCATACAAGCTAGACTCAGAAGGCAGATCTAAACCTCAAAAGTCCACATTGATTCAATACCTCTGAGGGCTCTCAGAAACAAGAGCCAGAAAAAGCCAGAGCGAGAAAGCTGCACGGATGAATAGCAATGCAGAATTAGAAAGCAATGAGACGTGATTTAGCTCTTAATCAGAAGAGTGGTGTTGCTCAGCGCTACTGTCTGCCAGCATTTAGACCCCCCGACCCTGAGGAGCGCTAATTGAATCCATCAAAAGCCAGTCCAGTCGGGGGGCTGAGAGTTAAGCAGCAGAAAAGAAAGGCAACAAGAACTTAAAGACGGCAGATGCTTCCTCCCTCTCTCAATCTAAGGAAGTCTGGAGACCTAACCCTTGACCCTGGAGAACATGAAGGAGGTCGGCTAAGGTACAGTATTATGATGGAGCGATAGCGTGGGCTGTTTGATGTCTGCACTGAATACGCAAAATTGTTCCAGTATGTGGAAAGGTTTTTTTTCAAATTGTTCATGCATGTTATGCTATTGTTTTTTACTGGCATTTATTTATGTAAAACTAGTATTTTTTAATGATCAAAAATGCAGTAAAAAAGTTACATTGTGCAATAGCATTATACAATTAAAACAGAGTATTATATAATTTAAAAGAACTGTATATTTTAAAGTGCAATTAATTCCTTGCAAAGCTATCTTTAAACATTGTGCTGGTTAATATCTTAGTGAAAACTGTGAAAAGTTTTTTTCAGTACTATTTGATGAGTACAGTGTCTAAAAGAACCTCATTTATTTATGGCTAATATTTGATAGAAAACATTTAAAACAATGGAAATTACCCTATTTACTCTCAGAATATAAATTTATTGCATCATTCTCGCTGAATAAAACATTAATTTCTTTAAAAAAAATATTGACCCCAAACTTTTGATCATAAATGTGCTGAAATTTGATAAAGACTAATTGCATAAGAGTTATTAACTGCACAGATGCATTATATAATAATTAAAATTATTTAATATGAGGCACATCAACAATGACCGATTTTACCAGTTAGAATGTATTCCTGAATTAACATCTTTTTTTGGTCTTAAAAACATTAAAAACCCCTCAAGTCATAAGAAAATCAAGAGGAATGAGGAATGTTGTCACTATTTTTAAGTAATCTCACCAATAGGTTGACAGACTCAATGACATCCATGAAGACTTCATTTTTCCTGTATTTGATGCCCTCTGACCTCCAAGACACAGCATTGGTTACTGTAGCTGGGGGCCGTGGTGCTCCGACCTCCAGCTTATGCCCCTGTTGGGTGATGTACCTGGTGTGGAAGTGACAGAAGACCATCAGGACATGCTAGCATTAGAAAATGACATCATAATAGCAATCATAAAAAGATTCAATATTTTATGAGCCCACCAGAGCATGTCAGCCATTATCAATATGATAAGCATCATTATTTGTCACTAGTCAGTGAAGCAAGTAACTTCAGCGAGTATGTAAACAGATCTCTGGTGCGTATTAGAACTCATGGGAAGAACATGGCTGCCCCTTGAGACAGATAGGCTGACAAACACCAAACCTTGTTTTTCTTTTTTCCATCACTTATATATCTGCAATGTTTACCTTACCACAAATCCTTCATCTATCATACATACAACTGCGAATAGAAATGCATTTGAACGCTAACATTATGCAGATACTATATTAGAGCATCTTAATACATACACCAAAACAAATCCCTAAATAGTCATTAAATAACTTTCTAATTCCTTCCAAATTGATTCTGCGAGAATGTTGTTTTTAGAACAAGATCTGAGGAGTATAGACGTTTATGTGTGTGCGCTCTAACCTCAAGTTCCTCCTGACAGGGTATTGTGTTGCTGTCGGTAAGAGCTAGCAATAATTAGCTATCCACTAAGTGGTTGCCAGCAAACTGAGAAGCACTTATAAACCTGAAAGATGTTTATGAACATATGATTGCCCTGTTTTTTTTACAAGACAAGAAACAGTTGTGCTTTTGTTTTATTCTTTAGTTAGAATATTCTACTTTTAAAACATTTTTACTTAGCTAAATTATTTACAATTTTATGTTTTGAATATTTTTCAATCTTCTAAATAGGTAAGGGACCTGAAAAGTGCTGTCATCTGCTTAAAGGGGTAATATATCAGCCATAAATATTTCAGTTATTGTTATTCAGTATATATTTTCAACCAATGTAACTTAAAAATGCCTCTATATGCTTAGATACCACAGTATATTGCTCTTCTCTGGTCCAATCATCTTATAAAATACAAATACCAGCATTTTGTCAAACTCTGCCCTCTGCACAAAGCATATACAGTGACTTATGAATAGCTCTGAGCTTGAATAGTGAATGGTGACACTGTTAGTGTGTGATGAACAGTGTTCTCTGAGCAGTGATGGCTGGAATGGTAAGTGTGTCAGAACTTACTCTAGTAAGATCTTGCTATCAGTGGTCTGAGGGAATCCATAGTCCATGACTTCATCCATTAGCTCATATACTGTCACAAAATTGTCTCGAATACTCTCTTCTTCCAGTGACTTGAAATATTCAGTGAACACCTGCAAACAAATGGTGTAATACAAGACTACTATATTAAATGTACACAAATTTGGTAAGGATATATTAAAATAAGGAAATGTGCTACAACACAAGACTGTGCTGTGTAAGGTTTTATGGAAGGCGTTGTCCTGTTGATATATATAAAGCACACTTACCTCCACTAATTTGTACAGGAAGGAGTATACAAGAGCAGCATTGGTATTCTTCTTTGTTATCGCAACCACTGAGTAAAATCTGTCAAGTAGTAAATACGCTACTCTTTTGCAGTGTTGTTACTGTAACAACAATCGGACAAATATTCACAAATAAAGTGATATTTTAATAAAGACAAATACAGGTTATACTAAGCATATGGAGGATACAGTAGAGGTTGCTGTGCTTGATCCAGAGGAAGTGGGTAGAGCCATGAATAACCACTGGTGACAAATCAGCATCTTCTTCTCTCTTCAGCATTATGGGCATAAAGCTGTCAATTTCATTCATGTCCACGTTGCCCATGTAGTTTCGACATACGAGCACCTTAGAGATGGAAACAAAGTTGAAAGCACGAGATTTTCATAAAACAAAGTATCCCTTTTGCGCTCTGTCATCACTGTAACACTTATCTTACGTGAGTGTAATCCATATAAAGACATTTTCTATATTAAATTCAACAAACAAAAGCTCATTTAAAAACTCTGGAAAACCTTGAGGTTCTTTCAGTAAATAGAGAATCTTTTATTTTTGGTAGAGATGTTTTGGCCCCAGTCATCATGCAAAATGGATTCCTTGCGGCCTCAGAAGCAGTAAACACTTGTAATAAATTCTCAGGGCAAAAGGACACTTACAGCACAAGGTTTGTTTTCATTGACTCGAATCAGCCTGAAAATATGTTAAAAGCTCAATCAATATGATCTATGAAACAATATCTACACTATTAATCAGTCCAAGATATAATCAAATGCTTTGGTCACTTTTTCCACAGACAGATGCATACAGGGTGTATAGTAGGGTGAAACTTAAAGACCAGTGAAGTCTGACTTAAACGTGCACTGGTGTTGAGGTATTCCTTCAGATGGAGATATTGGATTGCTCTAGGGCACAGACAAGACCGCTTTCATCAGCACTGCCAAAATCCAGGGGTATATTGGAGGGTAATCCATTCCACTGAGACCCTGAGGCTCTGTTTTCATGGAAACACTCCCATCCACCCACTACTACTTTCAACATTTTACAAGTCCGTTCAGAGCTTCTCTTTATATTTACACCTCTTGATATAGAATTAATTTTCTTTTATGTTTTTTTATTGTTTCTTATGCTCACCAAGGCTGCATTTATTTAATCAAAAATTAAACAACAATAATATTGTGAAATATTACTACAATTTAGAATAACTGTTTTCTATTTTGCTATATTTTATTATATAAATTATTATAAATTTTTGCAGCCATTACTCCAGGCCATTAGTGTCATATGCTCATTCAGAATTTATTCCAATATTATTTGGAGCTCACAAAATATTTTATTTTACTTCGTTTATTTTTATGTTACTTAATATTTCTGTGGAAACTGCGATACACTATGATTCAAAAGAAAGACATTTGTAATTTTATTCAGCAAGGATGGATTACATTGACTAAAAAATGGCTGTAAAGACATTTAGAATATTACAAAAGATTTCTGTTTCAAATGAATGCTCTTTTTAACTTTCTATTCATAAAAGGAAAAAAATGATTCGTTTCCACAAAAACAACAACAAAGAGAAATTAAGCAGCCCTTTGTTTCAACATTGACAATATTATGTTTCTGAATTTCTTGAAGACATTCAGCTTCATTATCACAGGAATAAATCACACTTCAAAATATTTTAAAATATAAGTTTTACCGATGTGAAGCAAGAGGAACTCTTTTTACCATATATCCTCAAAATAACTTTTTTTTTTTAGCAGTAATAACTTTTTAAATATAACTTTTAAACATAGAAAAACGCAATTAGTAAAACATTAACATTGCAGTTGCCTTCAGTGACAGTGCTATTAACTTTAAAGTGATGAATGGGTAGGATCTTTCTGTTTTTAGCTATATTTACATCATTCGTTGTTTTAGAAACCTTCAATTGAGTAAATACTAACAATTTACCTCGGCAACTGATCTATAAACGTCGATTATCTGTAGCTGCTAGGTGTCAAACGACGTGTCCCACTGTTTACGCTTAGAGTTTAAACTGTACGACCTTTCTCTGACAGGTGCACGCGCTCTTACCTTGCCTTTAAGGTCCAGGATGAAGATTGCGGACGCTGCCATCCTTATCAAAGCTGTTGTATGACCAGAAGTGACTGGCAGGAGTCGAAGTTTTATGAAATTTGATAAAGTTTAATCAAGTGAAATGAGAGATCTTCCCCATCCCTTACTCGCGTTTTCCGGGTTTGCAGGCGTCTAACCGGTTGTGCAGCTAGTGCGTGTTGCTGTGCCGTAAACTGCGAGAGACGCGACGCGTCAAAACTAGAACGCTGCCATTATAATTAACCAAGCCATCTACGCCGTTTCGTCGCGTCGCTCTGTTGTAATGTAGAAGCAGTGTGACGTAACTTAAAATACTTCCAGGTGACAACTCTTTATTAAAAAGTAAATACAAATAAAAATACGTAGCACGGCATTCGTTTAGGATAACATGAATGATACATAATGTTTAATTTGTGTTATATTGCATAACATTTACAAACAATGTCAAAAATATATAATATCAGCAATTAGAATTGTTGCATTTATTTCTAGACTAAAGTGCACAAAGGCGGCGCCCGGTGGCCAACGAAAGAATAGCGTTTTCTCCCCAAAAAACAAAAAAAACAAATGTAATTTAAAAATGAATAATATATATATATGGTCCAGAACGCAAATGCAAATTCTAGAAAGATAAATCTTTAAATGTTATTGATTATTAATATTAAGATTAAAAAATTACAAATACTTTTATTAACATTCATCAAAAGATTATTATTTTGTATGGCCTACTGTCATCCAACTTTGATTCACATATTTTCTAATGTAAAAAAAACAAAAAAAGTGGCCCTAGAAAAACTATTTGGACATCTTTGTCAAAATATGGGAATATCTTTGGAAATATTAAACTTTATAAATATTAAGCTTAAGTGTTCAAATACTTAACAGGGTCACTGCATATTTTTTATGAATTATTCAATGAATAGTGATTGTGGAGTGTTGAATGTTTGTTACTGACTACTTAATGCAAGTTACTATAAATAAGATTTAACAACATTAGACTTAATAGTGCTAGCCAATACTAAATTCGATCTCCTCCTCCTCATCCTCATCATCAGTCAGTACTGCTGCTCTTGCTGCTCTCACTCTCTCACTTGCTTGAATATAGTTATCTTCAATAAACCCATCGTCATCCTCTTCAATGTCTTGGGTAGGTGCAGCTGCGCGAGTCCCAGGGCCACCCTGGGTTGAGAATCCCACCTCAAAGTTTGCAGGGTCACACTGACTCGTGGCATCTACTTCGCTGAGCCTGGAGTGTCTGTAGCTTGCCAGATACTTGTGTATGACTTTGAATTTGGCCATCAAAGCAATAAGGACAGAGAGGGTGATAGCTGACCCCAGAACAGCCACAAGGACCTTCCAGCTTTCTGAAGATGTTTTGAAATCATCTTCTATTTTTATTTTTGTGCCTAAAAATGATATTTATATTGGTTAGCTGATTTCAGATGTATTTATGATTATAAAAGTTGGTAAAAACAGGAAATAATAGATTAACACTAAAGGGGAAGAAAGGTTTTGACCATTATTTGAACTGTTTGTAGATTCAGTTTGGAGTAGTTTACGAAGGACTCCATAGCTGACATCCTTAGAATATCCTGCAATTAGAAAAACATGATATTGAAATTATAGTGTTTTTCCAAAATAAAGATGTCAGATTATGTTATGGCAAACAAATATCTTATTTTTTCCATATAAATATCATTAATGCAGAGAAAATCTATGTCACTAAGAAATGGCTGGTCCTCATCTAATTCTTCAACATACATACGAAATGCAATTCACTCATACACTGACTTCAATACACATCTTCTAGGATGCACAGGTTTAAAATGTCTTTATTCAAATTCATTTCATTGTTTTGGGGCGGGGGGCAAAAGTAAAAAGTAGTAGTAGTTGTAGGCTATTGAAATAATAAAACGGCAACAAAGCTTAATAATTTTTGAAAAATGTTGTTGACAAAAGTTATGTAAAAAACAACACGAAATGCTATGTGACTGGCAATGTCAGTAAGTTTTTTAAATATCAGATCATTTGACTTTATGACAAAAGTTGTTAAATGTCATAATTCATGAATTCAATAATTATTATTATTTTTAATGATAATGATTAAGATTTGTACACTCACTTGCATTTAAGGTGTAAGGAAATTGTTATTATTTTTTATTTGATGCCTTGAAACTGGCAGAAAAGTTTTTCAAAATCATATAAAACCAACATGAAACCAAATACATTTCTAAGCAAGAGAAACTTGATTTCTCTTTTTCACTCCAACAATATACGTCACTAATCCAAGTAACAAACAAAATCTAATACAGATAAAAGTATTCATACCATTGCGGTCATCCTGTGTCACACGCTTTGATGCTCTGATCATAATTCCTCTGTCCCCCACTTTCTGTCTGTAATTCTTTTCTCCTCTGAGTTCCACAAACTGACTCAGTCTCAGGTCTTTGACTGCAGTCGACTGAATGTCCCCCAGGAGGAGCATCTGTAAACTGGAAAGCTTGACCAGAGCATTTGCTTCAACTGCGGCCAGTTTGCACCTACTCAGGTCAAGAACTTTAAGAGAAGAAAGACTGTAGAGATGGTCTTTTAACAGTAGAGGGAGGTAGTTTCCCGATAGATTCAGTGAGACCAAGTGGCTGAAGAGGTTGATGCGACTGAAGCTGTCAATGTGGGTGAAGTCTAACAGATTTTCAGACAGGTCCAGTTCGGTTACGTTCAACCAGATGTGCTTTGGTACCGATGTAAGTCTTTTCCCACTGCAGTCAAATGCAGCCTGTAGAAAGATTAAAGAGGCATATGGTTATGAAACTTATTTCTGGAATCCACAACAGTCAACTTAAATAGTATGGGGATTAAAAAAAAAACACATAGCCTATACATATACTATCATTTTGCCCTGTTCAATTAAGATTTTAAAAAGGCAGATTACCCACTTGCAGGTTTCAAACAAGAAACAAGTAATTTATTTTCTCACGAATTGGACCACTAGCAGAATGGGTAAACCTCTGTCACCGAAAAACAGGAAACATGTGCCTACAAACAGGATACTCCTGATGTAGCAGCACTTGCTCTGGCTCAGGGAACAAAAGAGGCCAGAGTGTGTGTTGTTTTTCCTCACCGTCTCTCTGTTGACCCTGCATGGGCCCACAGTCTGAAGTGTGTAGCATGATCCTGAGACCCAAAAACACAGGAGCACACACACCGTGTGTGTAGCAGACCCCATGTTTTCCTGCTTCCTGCAGAAATCACAATTAAAGAAGATAAATGACATACACTGAAGGGCCTTCAGCACTGCAAGAGCTTGAGTTCTGGTGCCATTTCATAACTATATAACGTCATATGAATCTTTGCTTTATTGGGTAGTCAAGGCAGGTTATTGACACTGTCAGTACAATGCAAAGTATAGAAAATGTTGCTTGCTTTTCAATACAAAATGTGAAAATGGTACACATTTACCACTTTTCACAAACTTACAGTTGTTGGTGCAACCTAATATAGTCAGGTTGATTCACCCGTGTTAAATTATAATTTTGACTTATAAACATTGTTTGTTACCCCTTGAATGCAGCTCTGTGATAGTTCACATTTATAGAAAACATTTTTAAACACTGAAAAAAAAGCCCATCTAAAAACAGGAACTGTAACATGTTGACACATTCAGTGATCCACCACAAGACTCAGCGTTACCCTACGGCATACATCATCCTTGTGCATATAAAACACACAAATTAAACAATAAATTAAGTGTAGACTAGCTTATGTAAGGAATAGTGTGCACTTGGTAAGGCCAAACAATCTCTTAAAGTGTGATAAGGACCCTGTCAAAAAGCACCAGGATTTGTAGCACCCTGAATATGTTTATTTTCAAATAAATAAATTAAATGGACATGAAATACTAAAGTGATACGAGAAGCATGAACCACCAGAAACATGACACAAGCTTTTTAGGACATTCCCTGCATTTAGTCATCACTATGCAAACATATTTAACCATAGAATGCTAAAACTGACCAATAAGAATCCAAGACTACGGAGTCACATAGCAAAGTGCAATAAGGGTAATAAAGTACAAAAAGTGCAATACAAAGCAATAAAGTTAATGGTGCTGCCACAATGCATTACAAAATCTTGTTCAAACGACCAGATAGATATCCTAAAACATTAACTTCTGGATAGATAATAACTGCAAATACATTAGATTAAAATGAACCATATATTTTCTCTTTTGTTGTATACTAGGAAGTGTGTGTGTGTGTTACTGCAAATAATTTTTGCACTATTCATTTCAGGCTGTAAACACTCTTTAGGAGCTGCTTTTATCTCTTCCTGTCTCAGGACGCCCCTGTAACAGCATACCTGCAGGATCTGAGATTCAGCCAACTTGGAAGTGTCTACATGTGCGTATAATTATAAATGTGAGACAAACAGCTTCAGAAAAGATGTGGAAGAGGTAGGAACTGATAGAATCCTGACTTAATTTTTATCTCCTTATGCTACTTGCAAACTAACAGCCCCCAGATCCTTTCCCAGACCTCACTGTGTGGGTCTGAACATATTGCGGAAATACGCTGGAGAAAGGAGTCTTTCACTTGACCTCCTCAATATCAAGTATACACTACATACACACCCTCCCCCGTTTACTCCTAGGTTGTATGTTACTGATTACATTGGCACTAAGGACTTTGCATTGTTGTTTTTGCATATAACAAATTTGAAAGCTATACTGTTCATCACAAATCAAATTGAAATTGTTACCTGCATGAAGTTCTAGAAAAGTTCAAACGAAATTGAAACTTGTATGCCAGTGTTTATCCTTAATATTTTGTTTTTTTATGAGCAGTAGTGCACTGCACAAAATACATTAGGAAATGGGTTAGGCCTACCTTTTTAAATGTTCCTGTGACAATCTTATTAAGTCTTATCCATCAGCTTAGCAAGTAGCCTATGTGCAGTTAACTATGTTGATTCCCATAATAGTCCACTTTACCTTCCCAAGCAGTTGGTTTGTTGTGGTTCACAACAGAATATAAAATAACATGAGGGTTAAAAGGTAGAAATGTGAGATCATGAACTAGCAACCTTGAACAATGTATTAAGATGTTGTCTTGTTGCTCATATTTGACAAAGAGACCACATGTTGGGCTTTGCATTGCTTTTGTCATGTTAAAAAGCTATTTAACATACAGATATATAGATATGAATGTAAGCATCAGAATACAGTGAAAGAAATGTTGTGAGGCAACTTACCTGAGATTTGGCTCTTCTGATTATTTAGAATACGACAAAACGGATGTTTTTTTCTCCTCAGACATCACATCTTAACATGGACAGGTTCATTTTTGTTAGCCATTTCCAAGATTAAGGAAATAGCAGGTAGGCTGTGCAAAGGTTACTAGAGGTGTGTCTTTAGCTTGTCATTCTCAGATAAAGTTAATTTGTAACTGAATGTCAAACGAAGCTCTACTTCTACTTTTTCACCTTGCAGTTGACATTTGAACTGATGACACAAAATATCTTAACACGCATGTGATATGTGACCATGGTCCATTACACTTAAGTGTAAATTTTTAAGTGTTTTTTTTTTTTTTTAACTGAGATTTATTCATCATCTGAAAGCTGAATAAATAAGTTTTCCATTGATGTACGGTTTGTCAGAAAAGGACAATATTTGGCTGAGATAGACCTACAGCTATTTGAAAATCTGGAATCTGAGTGTGCAAAAAAATCTAAATATTGAGAAATTCACCTTTAAAGTTGTTAAAATGAAGTTCTTAGCAATGCATATTACTAATTAAAAATTAAGCTTTGATGTATTTATGGTAGAAAATGTTCAAAATATCTTCACGGAACATGATGTTTACTTAATATCCTAATGATATGGAAAAGAAAAGAAAAGAAAAGAAAAGAAAAGAAAAGAAAAAAGGAAATTGATATTGATATATAATTTTGATTGTTTTTTCTGAGTTTGTATACATATATTTTAAATATTTTAAGAAACACTAACAGAAAACATTTGCACAAATTACTTAAGGGATGTTTATTAGCTCTGATCTACATGAACAACCTATAATCTGTATTAGTACACTCACTCGCTGCAGGCCACAGACAAAGACTTGGTATGTGTTCAAATAAAAAAAAACAAAGAGGAAAGGACGGATAGAGAATCACAGCACAGTATGAGTACAGCTGTGATGGCTTCACTCTCTTTAACAGGAAAAAACAACCTGAGCTCCACAACAATGGACAGTTTGTCTTATAGGAGACATAAATGGTCAAGGTGTCCATGTTTGGCACTTAAACTGCTGTTATTGCTGTTTGCATGAGAGCATCTGTCAGTATCTGGCATGCAACATTTTTTTTTCTTTCTTTCCACCCTCACCACAACCACACCGAATACATTTGTCTGTAATTACTGCATTTATTATACATTCCTGCAGCTCAAACAGTAGATCATGATGCTTGCAAAACCAAGGTTATATAGGGTCAGTTTCTAGGGAATTCATGAACTGATCAAATATAGCTTAAATGCAATGTAAGTCATTACATAAAAGCATCTGCCAAATGTTAGTTCATTTGTTTTTCTCTTCTCTCCATGTTTATTAATCTCTATAATTTGCAACAAATCCGCCCCAGTGTTTTTGTTATATGATATGACCCAGGCGTCTCACGTACCAGACCTATTGTTTAGCTGGGAAAGCCCATGCATCTGATCACTTCGGTGGTCCCACACTCCCTTTTTGCATCTGCAAAACACTCATTTCCTTTGGTAATGGCAGCTGAAAATCAAGTAAAAAAAGAGTCATTTGTCCTATAGTGGTACGTTAATTGTGATTTTATCACCAGAGTGTTTTGCTTGGCCTCATTCAGTATGTGCACACTGCACACACATATTTCCACTTCAGTGTGACCTGTGCTTAATACATCAATACACTAGTCACAGTATACTCGTGAAATGTTGCCAAAATGCCACTAATATGGCCATGTCTTACAGGAATAATTAACCTAAATATAAAAATTCTGTCATTAATTACACCCTCATGTCGTTCCAAACCTATAAGTTCATCTTCTGAACACAAATTAGGATATTTTGATGCATTCTTTGCTCTTTGAGCCTCCTGTAGGATGAACAAAGGTCTTACAGGTTTGGAATGTCATGAGAGTGAGTAATTAAAGCTGCAATCTGTAAATTTTGTCTCTTTGTCACTATGTTTAAAAACCTGGAATTGCAGTTCCTTGTGGAATTATATTCCATGCGTGGGTTGTGCTGTGACACGGCTCCAGCATGAATAAATCTGATGTTTTGAGGTGGACATGTAGCTGTCAGTCAGCGCACCGGTGTGAATCCTGTACTTAGTGATTACAGATTTTAGACTATGTCTTGGAATAATTTTCACCGGAAATTGTAATTTGAACAAGTAAGTAACAAGTCTGCCACTCTTTGTTCTGAGGATAAAACTGAGGATAAAAGCATTACAATAAATTGCGCTACCAGTGGTGATTAAATCTAACAATCGATTAGCTTATATAACATCAAACCGTGCAAATTGTTGTTATTATTATTATACTCTATTCTCAAGTTATTAATGTTAACAACATCAGCATTGCATGATGAGTATAGTGTGTATTAGTGTCAGAGATGGCAAAAGTGCACACATCCTTCCCTCCAGAAAAAGTACAGATATTCGTGTTTAAAAATACTCCAGTACTGTACAATTTTTTCCTCAAGTTAAAGTAAAGAAGTATGGGCTCTGACATGTACTTAACTAAAAAGCACCCATTACTACTACCTGTTTTAGTATCACGCTGGTAACTGGACCTCACTTCATACTGACACATTATTACGGAATAACTAACATGTAATATTTTGTTAGCTAATGAATGTATCATGACTGAACAACCACCATGTAGATCAGGGCAAGAAATCTCATACTCATCCAAGCCATCCCATACACCAACAAACATTAAAAAAAAAAAGGTTTAAAATTATTTTAAATGTTCTCCATCGAACTTTTGTTCACTGGTGTTTACTTCCAAGCTGTTCAGTTCCATTTTCCTTTGTCTCTTCACTTTCTATTATATCTACATCTCACTTTGTGTATGTTTACTTTTTTCACTAATTCTTTTGTACCTGTCACTTTTCCCATCAGCCATCTACTGTTACGAACAGAACTGTCTCCACTTTGTTGCAAAACAACCACCTTTAAAACTTCCCTTTGCAATAACATAACTTTATTTTAGTTCAATTTAAAGTATCACATTTTGACCATGAGGTGATGTTCTATCTTATGACCTAAATACTATAGATTTAATGAAACTATACTTTAGAAATTGTCTAAGTGTCAAAATTAGTACAATAATTACAAATTATTGTATAATATATACATATATATATATATTTACAACCATAGTTTTGGTTAGACATGGTTAGATTGATTGATTACTTTGATAGAAAGCGATATAGAAACCTAGCTTTTGTGTTGCCAGGCAAGACTAACAGATTGATGATTTATAGATTTGTCATTGAATAGTGGTCCAACAAAACAAAAGTATCAAGTAGAAAGAACAGATATTTGTGTAAAAATGTAAGGAGTAAAAGTAAAAAGTAGACAGAAAAATAAATGGTGAAGTAAAGTAGGCTACAGATAGGCCTACCAGAAAAATCTAGTACAGTAAGGTAGTTATTTGTAGGCTAGTTCATTACTTCTATAACAGCTTACTTTTAAATAAAAAAGTTTGTATTAGTGCTAGTAGTTTGAAGCTTACTTAGCCATCTACATTTTTGAGTATCCTCCCCAACAGCACAAAATTGCAATATACAGTGGCCATGAATCTCTGTATAAGACCTTATCAGTTTAAAAACATTACAGGGGGTTCAGAAAATAATAAGATATGAAAGGGAACTGTTGCTCTTAGAAAAATGTGTTTCAAAATCTTCCAACTTAAATATAATTGTAAGTAATATAACAACGCTTCTATTGTCAGTGAAAGTTCCTTGTAATAACCATTTCTGGGAATGAAACTACATGCTGGACAACAGGGGACATTCTTAGGTATACATACCACTGCTGTGAGTACCATTTTGTGCCGCTTTCAAATACCTTACATTCAAACATAAAACTGATGGCAGCAGCCATCAATACAGTTCATTCATTAAAATGACCATTAGGACTCTCATGATTGATTCTGTAATTTTAGCAGCCGTTGGGACGTCATTAAGAAGCATTGTGCAGAAGTGTTTAGTTCTGCATGCTCACCACTGTACCAGCGGGAACCCAAAAATAAATTTGTGAGTTCTGGTTCAGACCCAGTGCATGCTGGTTCAGGGGCAAGCGGTCATTACTCTAGCTGTTTTCCAGTGGGTCTCATGGGAACCGGGTGGTGGACTGAGCAAACACTCAGCAGACAGGAGACCAGCGGTTCTTCCTGTTTCTGCGTGCTTACTATTTGATTCCTGCCAGTTTCCTGGTCACATATCAGCTCCCGCAGCACTGCTTCCTGCCACAGAGTCTCCAGTGACTGCCGCTGCTATCCACGCTCTCATGTACGCTTCTTACATTTTTCGTTGTATCATTCTATGTCTGCGGGGGATGACTAATTTTTAGTCATCTCTCTTCTTTGTTTTTTTGTACATCGTACTCATGTCCGTGGTCAGTCTTACTGTGCACTGGTCTAATGTATATTTCATGTCCTCATCATGTATCTCTTAAGATAAAGTTAAAAAAGGTTAGATTAAAAAAAAAAATTCAAATGTTTTTGCTATATTATATTGCAGTTAATAATTGTTCATTTTAATTAGATTCCCTGATTGTAACACAAATATCAGCATTTAATAGCAACTGAAATTTATGAACAGTTTTTAAAAAAAAATACCTATAGGTATTAGTTTGACGTAGTTAAAAATAGACTATACTGTTTGATAAAAGTATAGAAATACAGTAGTTTTCTATATAAAATAGCACAAGAAACAAGTTTTAAAGTTTTGTTTTGCTTTTACTTTTTAATGTTTATTTATCAAGTTTGACATGAAAACCACCTTTCTTTTGTGTATCATTAACAGTGTTTATTGAAACTAAAATAATATGTTGACAACTTATACAAGCTAATATGCTATTACTCTTGAATAAAAATGACATGGTACATGCAGAAATCTCAGATTTCGTCAAAAATATTTTAATTTGTGTACTGAAGATGAATAAAGGTCTTACAGGTTTGAAACAACATGAGGTTAAGTAATTAATGGCATAATTTTTATTTCTGGGTGAACTATCCCTTTAAATCTTTAATGCGTTTCATCCAAAATTAAGCAAATAATTAAAATTCAGTCATGCAGAGTTACCACAACTTGATTTAATAGCATTTGTAAACCTTCAGAAACAAAAAAGAGACTTTCTAAATTTTTAAAGTGAGTCAAGTGAATCAACCAAAACTTCACAAGTGCACGCTGGATGATTTGTGTCTTTTTATGACTACTATGTTCTGAAATGTTCCAGAAAGCACTGTAATATTACTGAATATTCCATAATGTTGCATAAAATTCTAGAATGTTTCCAATGCAATTCCATTCCATTTCCATTTCCATCCTTGCAAAAAACAAAATATCTTTAATAATAACGAATTACTGTTACATTGTGTAATGTACAAAAACCACTGAGCAATGATTGAATTTTAGCTATTCTGTTTATGTTGTCGTTTTGTTGTTGTGTAATGTTAAGTAAATATTCAAAACAATTATTCAAATTAAAAAGCTACACTTTGGTTGACTTGAGTTCACATCTGAAATCAAGTTTGCAGAAAACTGCAAAAATGGCACAAAAATGTAAAAATAAAAATGAAAAATGGATCAATGGATGGATTAAATAGCATATAGATGAATAAATAATTTCTGACATCACATGCATGTTAGTTTTTTAAAAAGATACTGTCAATGATAGTGCTCAGATTGAAACATTATTCTGTACGTGTTTAAAAACAGTTGTGGAATTATACTGTAAGTCATCCAGGGTTCTCAAAACTACACTACTCAGTCCTGTTATGATTAGAACTTCCTCACATTTGATCTGAATTAATGACGCGGAATTCTTTACTGATTGAGGAAAATGGGTCAGACGTGTTCACCTATCAACCAAATGTTTCCAAAATCACAACTTGTGCACTCACATAATTTTCTACAGGGGTCATATCCATTTGTGGATGTTGAACATAATAGAGTCATATTTTGGCCGTCTCCTTTATCGTTTGCTTTAAGCGTGTGCCAGCAGCAGTCTAAATCATTCATTTATACATAGTCAGAAATGACACAAACAGATGTAACAGATCTAACAGCGGTAGATCTGAAGGAAGCACTGCTTTTTTCGTCCATCCTCTTCATCGTACTCTCCAGATTCAGTCTGTGAAGTGACCCCTCGCTGACCCCACCCCGTCCTCTCCATCCTATGTTATACATGGATGTGAATGGCAGTGGAGGAACTGGCAGAGAGCAGGACCCGTGGCGAGATGCCCTGCTGCGTGCGGAACATGGATTTCCACTGTGCTACCACACCCTGAGCCAACATGGAAATGAGAGGCTAGACTGATGTTTATTGTTCTTAGATAAGGTCCTATATGTTAACATTTCAAAACCACAATGGTAACCATGTAAGTGTCACGCTGAGGTTGGGTGCAACTCGTGCTCGCGCTTCCTCGCGAGCAGAGAGAACACGGAGGCAGGACTTCAAAGATAACTTGAACATTTATTATAACGGAAC
>JAUMHE010000051.1:11618027-11628922 GCA_032359235.1 Enteromius mattozi | reverse complement strand
TTTAGCAAATGGCTGCAATATAACAAAGAGTGAAAAATTTAAGGGGGTCTGAATACTTTCCGTACCCACTGTACATTGTCATATCCAGTGAAAACATATATAACAGTTTTCTATATTTTTGGACACATATGCGATGTACATTCATTTCTATACTTAAACCTGTCAATATATGTTGATATTTTATAAGTAAACATAAATAATAAATAATGTATATTAAAAATTGTATTATGGAACATACAGATATGTGTGTGTGTGTTTTAATAAAGTTGCATATAAAATATAAAATATAAAATATATAGTATACAATATAAAATCATCATCAACATTATTAATATGTGCATGTACTAATTTTACTATGGGGATTTTACTTTCACCTACCCAGACAATGTATGCGAAAATTAAAATTAACTTTTTAAGTAATATAGCAATATAACCTTTGATATAGGGCAATATATGTCATATTACATTTCTGTATCAATTAATCTAATGCATTCTTACAGAATAGAAATATTAATTTCTTAAAAAAATTCTTACTGACACCGAACAGTTTCATACTGTATGTGTGTGTATTATTTGCATACATTTTACATTTTATTGTTTATGCTTTTAACATTTTTAAAGTATTTTATTCAAAGCTGCAGTCTGTAAGTTTTGCCTCTTTGTCGTCATCTATGTTTTAACCTGGTATTGCAGTTCTTTGCGAAATTGTACTCTGCCACTGCTCCAGCGAGGATTAATCTAATGTTTTGAGAAATATGTGTAGCTGTCAGTCACCACACCGGTGGGAATCCTGTAGTAATCACAGATTCTAGTCTACGTCTTGGAATATATGACCCAAATAAGAATTTTCACCAGATATTGTCATCTAAACGAGCTTAGTTCTGACCAGCTGAGGAAAAAAGCATTACAATGAAACACGCTACCAATGGTGATTAAATCTAACGATCGATTAACTTATATCACATCAAACCCTGCTAATTATTATTATTGTTATACAATATTTTTAAATTATTAATGTTAACAATATCATCATTGCCTGACTATGAGTATAGTGTGTATTAGCATGTAGATTTACATGTATGCACAGTCTAATCTCTAACTGTCACAGCATTTGAACTTCATAGGAAATTATTTTAACCCAAAACGCAAACTATGCTCCCTTCAAACCGGTTGTCTTTAAAATACAAATTTTCTGTAATTTCAGGCTATCTGTAATCAGAAGCACATGTAAAACTGGAATACAACTTCATTTCATTCACATGTGCTTCATATCATTCTTTTCTGGATTACAATCCGCGATCAAAATTATTTTTTGACATTTAGTTATTCCAGCTGCTGTGAGAATAGGATGTAATTAAATGATGCACCACCTGCTGGATCCTCAGCCGAATGAGACGATAGCCCAGGGCTGTCCGAACTCGATCCTGGAGGGCCGGTATCCTGCAGAGTTTAGCTGCAACTTGGCTAAACACACCTGCCTGGAAGTTTCTAACATGCCTAGTAAGAACTTTGATTATGGTTGATTATGGTTGGAGCTAAACTCTGCAGGACACCGGCCCTCCATGACCGCGTTTGGACAGCCCTGCAATAGCCTATACCTGCCGGGACAGCTTCTTTGTGTTTACGGACATGACATAATGACGCAGTGCCACGCTTGAATTTCCTGCGAAAACCTATCTGTACAACTCAAATTAGAAAGGATTATTATAAGCAAACCTTTGTAAGGTGATAGTTTCGAACACTGGCTGGTTATTTACTTACTCAGATATTGATTTTGGATCATTTTTAACCAAAAAAAGTTACGGACTGCAGCGTTAAGTGTTGTGTGGTAATATATATTTTTATTTATACATTTACTTAAATATTACAGTATTACTGCAGTATAAATATTCCATGCGGTCCAGAGAAATTAGAGAAGGCTTGATCTGGATGCTCAATGGTTAGGAAGGTTTGGCCCACAATATCCCAAAAGTATTTGTATAGCTTGTATAGATATGAAAGGAAATATGAACAGAGAGTGTAAGAGTGGGCAGGGTGAAGATGTTTCTGGCTGCACACGCACACTCTTGAGACAAAAGCTGAGGAGCGGACATGGCCTCTCACCTCTTTTTCCCTTCCTTTGTGCTTTGTTTTTTACTCTCTCTCTTTCTCTCTCTTTCTCTTGTACCTACACTCTCCACATCCTCCTATTTCAACTTTCCTATTCTTGACCCTATCTGTTAAAGATCCTCTTATCTCTGTCACTCTACATCTGGCTGACTAGGTAAAAACACAAAGACATTTTATACTTCAAATCTCCATGTTTATTATTTCACGGATATGAACGGAGAACTCATCCATGCCAGATGGAAATTTTGTTCCATTGGGTTGATGGCGAACTTGTATGAGTTTTCAACAAACATAATTTGAAGACGTGTGGGAAGAGATGACAGATTTTCAAGGAGAGTTTTTAGAACTAATGCCGTAATTTTAGCCCCGCTATCGTGAGAGGAATTCCGGCATTGACCTAAGCGTATAATAGAGCACGTATAGCGGTATGGGTCCCATGGTGAGCTTCCTCAGCAGGGCTTCATGCCCATGAGACCAGCTCACACTTCCACATACAATACAGCGGCGCTCAAGGAGTGAGTCAGTGCGTGTGGAGGCCTGCCAGCTCTCATCACAATGGGTGGAAATGGGAATTTAATACAAACTTTCTCACATAGTCACAATGCATCCAATAACACTCACAGTTGTCCCCTCCCTAGTCTGTAACAATTATAGCTGTATTCATGACTTAATCATGCTAATGTATGAGATTCCCACAGTTTATCTTCCTTAAACGATGTAAAAGTCTTCACTGTCACTTTTGGTCGATTTAATGCATCCTTGCTGAACTGATTCCAAACGTTTGAATGGCCATCTTCATAAGCACACGCTCCTCAGTTGCTCACCGGCTGAGCTCAAGGTCTCTACCTCTGATCTGGTCTCCTGTCCGCCCGTCTGCCCAAGATACCTACCGCTGGAGTCACCCTCCTTGGATAAGGAAAGACTCTTTGAACTTTGATTATTTCATTCGTTCGCTTAAAGACTGCCTCTGCTGTTCTCTGTTGAATGGAGCTATTAACGTTGTGATTAAATTCACCTTCTTTGCCTGAACTCTCGTGTCTGTTGTTCCTTGTTCTGAGTGTGACACTATGTTTGAGATTCCTACAATTGTACTCACTCAATGTAAAAGTCTTTACTGCATAAATAACAAATTAGTAATGCCCTTGCAGTGGAGAGGAAAACATTGGAGATAAAAAAAACAGTTTATTATTTAACAATAATTATTTAAGTTTATTATAATGTATCCTTATTGTATTCTGTAGGTAACTTGGTAATAAAATTGTGGCAAGGCAAAACTAAGCACATGAGCATAAGCAAAAAATTAAATTAAATCTAATAACAAACACTGAAGTTACACAAAGCCTTTTGATTCCCTTTACATGTTTACTGGCCGACAGTGTGTGCATTGTCTCTTGAATTCACAAAGGAAAATCTTTGTCTGCCGACGAGAGAAAATAATCAGCATTCATCATCACTTTCATAATAAAGAGGAGGTAAAGCAATTACTGCGGGACTACAAAAGGTGACTGGGACAATAGGCGGCAGTCTGTGGGGAGTTCGGTGGTTAAATCTAGTCCCTCTAAGTACCTTGTTCTTGTGAGTGTTTTTCCCACCCAGGCTCCACGCATACACAGAATATGTTGACACAGTGTCTACTACTTTCCCGTGCGGCTTCCTCATCCAAACACTTTCAACACTTTATCAGCCACTTTCTGCATACAAGTACACAATACTAAAACAAAACAATACAATACAAAAACACAAACATACTCGAGACATTTTAGGACACGAGAAAGTACAAAAGCAACAATACAAATAATATTTTTTACAAATGTTGTATTACTCATAGACTACCAATATTGATACTACAAGCCTGCCATACTGTATAAAGACGTATTTAGTTTGAGGCTATTATATTAAATTAATTATTTGAGCAATAATTACCTTGCAGCTGGTTTATTGCTTATTTCTGCAAAAAAATATTTGTGGGGGGTGGTATATTTAGGTCTTTTGTGCTGAAAAGGGTTAATTTTTTGAAAAAGAAAAAAACAACAACAGTATATACTGTGAAATATAATTACAAGTTAAAACAATTTTTTTGTTTGTTTTAATGTGTACCAAAGGTGACAATGCACACAAAAGCAAGAAGACCTCCACCTCAGACAGCACTTCTAAAAACAGCAACATGTTAGATATTTCTAGTCTAAATCAGCACTAATAAATCTACAACTGAACTCTGTTTTATTATCTATGTGCAAAAAAGAAATGACTTTTTATCTGTCCCATGCTCTTGGAGTGGAAAACAGGAAAGTCAGAACAATGTCAGTCTGAGTCAGCTTCGATTGTACGATGTTATCAAGAAACAAACAGAAAACATATATGTTCACATTTTAAAAACCATCCATCTACAAATTAGTAAAGTGTGCAAAGATGGTGTAAATGGGTCTGTAGACGTGTGGCGGTGGGCTTTTCCTCTGCAATTAAACTAGAGATGACTGACCATTTAGACAAAACATACAGTCAGGGATTGTTTCTCGTTTCCTGGCTATGACTGATGTACATACTTAAAAGATGCCCACAGCACTGTGGAGCTTATTCATCCAGTAGGCAAATATGACCATGAGTATGACAGTAATATCTGTCCTTTATGACAGTTTGGTGCCTTGAGTGATGGGGATATTAAAACACTATAAATCCAGACTGTACCCATGCATCATTAGCTGCCCAAAAAAGAACAGTTGACAGGAAACATCTGAATTTTCACATAATGTGAGTCAGCTGACTCAGTAAATCAGTCCACATTTAACCTCTGACTATGCTGACATGAAACAGTATTTTGGGTGCACATTCCTTCCTTAATAACCTATATTTAAAAAAAAAAGCTATATGTGCAATTAACATTTTCTCTTAACTCTTAACACCTTTCAATTATATCATATCATGTAATAATATTAGGCCTATATAATATAATGATAAATGCACCTTTAGTTTACTAATGGGACTGTACAACAGCTTCTGCAATTTTCTCAATTTAGCATTTTGTTGTTCATGGTCATTTTAATACATTTCACTGTGATTTAAGAATACTTAAAATATTTAAGGGAGTGGGTTTTGTTTTAAGAATCTTTAAAAGTTCAGACAAATATATTTGGATGCTAAATACTGTACATATATTCTTATGCTTAATACACACAACAGTTGAAGAGTAAACTTTGCGCAGATATATAATTATAGAACAACTTTGATCTTAATAAACTGACTGTACTGTAGGTCATTAGACACATACAGTTTTGTGTAACTGAAATTTAAGTGAAAATAGTACAAACTGTTTGTAGTACAAAATCTCTCTCTCTCTCTCTCTCTCTCTCATCCCCTACGCCTCTTCCTTCCTTTCCCACCCAAAGTATGAGTGTGGAGAAAGCAGAAGAGTTGAGTTTTCTGCTTGTCAACAGCACAGATTTCCACGCGCAGAGTGAATCGGTGCGCGTACATTCATTCACAGCGATTGTAGAAATGCGCAATTACGCGCTGCGACGGCTGGCGAGCTGGAAAACCCCACTGGAATGACAAATCCTGTATTTGGATAATTTCTAACGGATTATCTGAAAGTAAACAAAAGATTACAGTCATGCTGCATTTACTGTGCCTATTGTGCTTCGTGGACATATCTGGTAAGTAGCCTAGTTTCCCACTAGAAAAAAAAGTGTTTTCTTTTGACTTGATTTGAGAATAATTATTCATTGATTTATTGATTAGGAGAGTACAACTGGAATGGGAATTTGGTTAGTTGTCGCAAAGGCCATCTCGCATAAGATGTCTAACTGTTTTTGAGTCAGAAAAATCTTCAGTAACAGATCTAAAAAAGTTCTAGCAGTAATTTTGTATGTTGGTTTTCTATAGCTACTATATTTTGGTCTATGTTAGAATGACATTTGTCAATTGTACGCTAGAAAACACACAAAAATATTTTTGTTAGTTTAATAATAAGCTATACAACACACACACATGAATATATTTAAAACTGCACTGACAATGCCATGTAAGTTCTATATAATGAAGGTAGATGTAACTTTATTTTAACATCAGTTGTCACTATGCTATAGTTGTTTATGACGGGTTCACAATCTCGTAGCAACTTACACCTATGGGGTTGCTGTGATTTTGCCAAGACATGATCCTGGATCAACATTACTGTCCAAAAATATAGACTTATCCCAATCCCAATCCCTACCCCTAAACCTACCATTACCCAAAATGTATGCCTAAAATCAGTGAGAAATGATGGCTGATTAACAAGGGTGTAGAAGCACCTAACCCTGATCATAAGCCTAAAACAGATATTTCCAGAAAAAATATCCCTCAATTCTGACTGATTGGAATGTTGTTCCAGGATCAACAAGGATGTTGATCCAGGAACATCTTGTACTTGGTGAAATCACGCTCACCGTGCCTATATAGATATTGACTTCACTGTAAGTATTTTCATTTTTTCTGCACATGGGATCTAATGGTATGCATGGTGGAATGATGGCTTTGGATCCTCTTTGTTTCCTGATATTGTTCTTGTGTTGAGAAGGGCACACAGTGGCAGAAAGCCAGGGGAAATGTGTGAAAGCAGGAATGTGGATGTTCCTCTGTAGTGGCTCCATTATTGTTGTCATTTTGTGATCCTAAAGTAAATAAACAGGAAACTGTATTGAATAAATTCACAAGTAATGAGAATATTAACTTACTAGCTGACAGTGTAGCAATTTTTTCCAATAGTTGTCCAATTTTAGTAAACTGCATTGCATTAATCTGTATGTAATGTGTCCACTCTCAGATGCAGTCATGGATCTCACAATGACCTCTAACAGGGCCACATCTCCTCGTGATTTCCGCCTCTCTTGTATTTATGGAGAGCGTGATACAGACGGGATTCATCTTAGCATCACAAAGGACAACAGCATTGTCCTTCGTGCAGATTCACCACATTTTAAAGTGCAGAAACCACAGAATAAAGAAGTGGTGGCTACTGGATTCTCAGGCTTTGACGACAGTGGGATTTTTTACTGTCACTCAAAAAGGGGCTCTGACCAACCTGGCAACATTACACTTATCAACAACTACAGCAAAGGTATGATGACTTGAGCGGGTGAGGAAATACAAGTAATACTTCACCCAAAATCTAAATTCTGTCTCGTTTTGCCTCATGTTGCAAACCTGTGTGATTCAAAAAAAGACACAAAAGAAGGTATTTTGAAGAATGTTTCAGCTGTTTCTGCTCTTACAATGAGAGTCATTAGAATTCAAAACAACACAGAAAAAAACAACAGCCCTTGAGAAACTTTTATAACTATCATTGTTGTGTTCTTCAGAAGAAAGTAGGTCATACAAGTTTGGAATGACATGAGTGTTGGTAAATAATGACAGAATTTTTGTGTTAAAGTGAAATCTTTAAACTTTAAACAGTTGAAAAAACACAAAACAACAATATCTGAAATATCTAATCTAAAATATATTAATATCCTGAAATATATTTGTAAAACTAATCACATTAAAGAAAAGATTTTATACATTTCATGTTATAACATAATACTATTATTATTATATGTTTTTTAAGGTCACTTTAAACCAGTCAGAGTCACTATGACGGCCAGTAAAGGAGAAGAAGTGAAACTAATCATGGATGTTGTTCGGACAGAAAGACGAGACATTAACTGGAAATTTAATGGTCAGTATATCTTTAATCTTATTTTTTATGATTTAGCAAGTGTCAAAAGAGCATGTACAGTATGCAACATTTTATGCATGAGAATATGGAATTCATGAGAAAATGTTTCAAAATGATATACACACAAAAACGGAAAAACTAAAATCCAAAATGGATGAGGTTCCAGCAGGATGTCTCCAACAAGAGGATCCGTAAATGACCAAAAATCAGTAAATGGATGAGCAATTTATAAGCAAGAATACTCTGATTTGTTTTAGGTAACTACTACTACACAACTCCTATTGCTGATGTTCAAAACCGCACAGTAGTTCTGGATCTGATGAAAGTTGATGAAAGCCATACAGGAATTTACAGTGTCAACTATATTGGGGACAGTGCTCTTTATAGTGCCTGGGTCCGCCTCATCGTTCGTGGTAAAATAATTAGTATCATATGACCAATTTAAATATACTTAGAACTTTGGATTTTGTACTCAATGGCTTGATTTATTTTCTAGAATGTCCAAAGAATAAATGGGGCTCCGACTGTGACAAAGACTGTCCCGAATGCTTGAATGGAGGCATGTGCCATGACAAAGATGGAGATTGTGTTTGCCCTCCGGGATTTATGGGAATGCGCTGTGAGACAGGTCAATGAAAACCATTTATATGAAACTGATCATTTGCATCTGTAGAGACTTTAAGGACTTAAACATACAAATATTTTTTTCTGATTTTGCAGCCTGTCGTGAAGGAATGTTTGGTAAGAACTGCCAGGAATCCTGTAAGTCGGAGAATGGATGCAAGAACGTGAGTTTCTGTCTCACGGATCCTTACGGCTGTTCTTGTGCCAGCGGCTGGCATGGAGAATGCTGTCATAAACGTGAGTTTGACATAACATCTCTTTCATGACTGTTCTCTCCATGCAGAGTATCATCTGGATCCAGCGGAAAGGATTCAGTTCTGAATTAAAGTTTAAACAGGTGCTGATGGAAACTGCCAGTAAAAATTCACTTTCCATCAATCTGACCAAGATAAACATTTCTTACTGCTCTGTCCATTTGTTTTAGTCTTTGTGGAAACCAGTTTCCACTTCGGAGTAAATAATACATATAATTGTGAGATAAAGTCTAAAAAGAAAAAGAAGTCATGGTGTAACATTGTGAAATCCAAAATTGCAAATACAGGAAATAGCCACAATTATGAGAAATGAAGCTGAAGCAGAGTTATATAAAGTCAAATTGTATAATGCAGTAACATTGTTTAATACAAAGTTGCAGTTACTGTATAAGAGCATGTTGCAACTGTGAAATTAAAATTTACTATATTTATTTAAACCTCTGGTTCACACATATTTTAATGGCATGGCTAAGAGAAATAAAGTTGCAATATAAAAGAGATAGTATATATTATATAAGATGTTACGTTTGTTTTCATGTTGATATATACTATAATAACATAGAATTGTTAATGTTATTTTTATAGCATGTCTTGAAGGAATGTACGGCGCTGACTGTCTTTTAAGTTGCAACTGCAAAAACAAAGGCAAATGCGATCGATTCAGTGGCTGCCAATGTCCTACAGGCTGGAGAGGGCAATACTGTGAGAAATCCGGTCAGCCTTCAAAACTACTTTTCCATCTGCTCTAAAATCTATAACGTTTGTTCCTCTTGGCGCCGTTTGTCTAACCTTATCCCTCTTTCAGATCGTGCACCAGAGATTCTGGACATGGCCAGTAACCTGGAGGGAAACTTGAACTCCAGCCATAAGATCACATGTTCTGCAACAGGCCATCCACTGCCTAGCCATATGAGTATTGAGCTACGCAAGCTGGAAAGCACCGTTCTTAAGGTGAAAGAGTCAAAATTATAAGAAGCTTAATAAGAAGTTGCATATGAAATTGAAAAAAATAAAGTCTTTGCAATGTGACCGTCTTTGTGATGGTCTGCTGTTGATTTCTCAGGCATCCCACACTACCATGGACTCCAAAAAAAGCACAGCACACTTTGAGATCCCAAGGCTGTCTGCAGAGCATAATGGTTTGTGGGAATGCCGAGTCTCCACCAATGGTGGGCAGGATTCCTTCAAGTTTACCTTAACTGTGAAAGGTGAGATTCATTTAAATTTGATTCATTCTAGCAATGTTCTTACTAACTGAAAGCCCCTTAAACTTGCACTTTGTGAACTAGATCCACCCTACCCAACCACTGCTCCTAAACTGCTATCGAGGAGTAGCAAACAACTGGTTGTAAAGCCAGCGGACACTTATGTGGGTGACGGTCCCATTATCACCACTAAGCTACTTTACAAGCCAGTGGATACAGAAGACTCCTGGTCCTCCATTATAGGTAACTTTGCCAAAATGGTGCATCCTGCATTAGGTTCATGCTAATGTGTAGATTCATATCAATATACTATAAAGTTATACACATCTTTTTTTTTTTAGTGTATGGCAGTGATCAAATCACATTACCGAATTTGAAGCCCTCAACTAGATACCATGTCCGTGTACAACTCACTCGCCCAGGGGATGGAGGAGAAGGTCCTTTGGGTCCAGAGGCAATCATGGAGACTGACTGCCCAGGTGAGAATCACTCAAACTAGAATTAAAAATGACTGTAGGAAAAGAAAAATTGGTTGTAGTAAACAATTGAAGTAAATGCTTCATTTAAGACTTAATTTAGATTTGAGTTTGACGTGTACAGGAAGACAATGTACAAAATTGCCCTATTAGGTAAGATGGCCCCCTACCTGTGGCAAAAGGACCCTTCGGTAAACATTTCCTAATTGTAAAAGCAAAGTACATCTAATACATGTAAAATACATGATAACCTAAATCTAATGAATGGAATTATAATGTTTAATTAAAGGGTTACTCCACCCCGAAATCATTCCAAACCCATAAAGGCTTTATTTGTCTTTGGAAAACAATTTAAGATATTTTAGATGAAAACTGGGAGGCCATTTACTTCCAAGGTCCATTCAAGAGTTCGCGCTTCCTCATAATCAAGAAGGATAAAGTTTAGCGTATTTGGCGAACTGCCCGGGGGGGCGAGCCGGGAGGACGGCGGACACCGAACCCTAGAGGCTTGAACCCTAGCTAGGGCTAGAGCTCG
>JAUMHE010000051.1:11550936-11565198 GCA_032359235.1 Enteromius mattozi | reverse complement strand
TTATGGTAAAATTTGTTACTTTTCATGTTAATCGGGTCAGTTTTGATCAAGAACAACGCACTGTCACTTTAATTCAGTGTAAGCGGAGCAGCAAAAATAGACTCGGCTCCGAAACGATCGCAGCACTGCTGCTTCTGCTCCACCCCTGCGTGTTGTGTGAAAGCTCACATCCGTTAACATGGGCGCCGAAAAAAATATGCGCTGCTTACGCCCTGCTGACGTGTGCAGTGTGAAACCGGCGTTAGAGGCGTTTAATGTAAATTGCTTCCATACCTTGGAGGACTTGGGGCGCATGTTTTTTCCTGCAGACGCTTCTGTAACCTAGATTGTGCGAGCGGCTGTGTATTTGTGTGTATTTGTGCATTTTGTGGTCGTGCTCATCAGTAACGTGAGCAACCCAACTAATCGATAACAGCATTCGTTGATTACAAATTTCATTATCGATAATTATCGATTTTATCGATTAGTTGTTGCTGCCCTACATGCTAGTTTGCTTCTTGTGTCCAAGAGCATATTTATTAAAGCCTATATATCTTACTAACAAGAAACTATTCTTCTAACTACAGGTCCAAGCTGTAGTTCCAACCACGTACGTTTGTGACGTTGTCTGTGAACGTTCATTTGAACTATGCTTTCGGGAAACACCGAATCGTTGAACTACACTGGTAACGACGGAACTTGCGACCATAGTAGGCTAACCATGCTTTTGGGAAATGCACCCCTGATTGGGTCTAAATGGAGAAAAATGCCTGGATGTGAGAGTGAGCTGGAGACATTGATTAGAGGAGACCTCTGGAAAAACATCTGGGGAAGTGAAATTAGCCCTACTAGAAGTGTGCAACGTGAGCTGGATATAAACATACCGTGTTCACTGGAGAGTCATTAAGGCCTCTAGATTCTGAGGTCTTGAGTTGACTGTGTAGTTTTCCCTTTCATGCTCTGTCAAAGCACGACTGACCAAACCAATATTCATATACTAGCGTTTATATTGTTGCAGTACCATGTTGTCTTTTTTAGTTTTTGTTTTATTTATTTTAGCACTGTAGCCTTTGCAAAATAATAAAAAAAAAAAAAAAAAAATTAATAAAATAAATTATTTTTAGGTAATTTAAGTAATTTTTATGGTTTAGATTTAGTTTATAATAACTCTGCGCAGAAAAAAATTATAGCTAGTTGAGAGCTGCAGTGAAGGGGAAAGATTTTCAGAGAATAACTGAAGAAAGTCATATAGTTTTTTGAAAAACACAAGGGTGACTTGTCATTTTTGTGTGAATGATACCTTTTAAGTGCACTTTCTGCTTTTTGCACAGTGGTTATTATTTAGCCATGCGCAAACATGCTTTTTTTTTCTTCCAGCTGTCAGTTATAATACTAGTTATTTCACATTCTTTCATTTTTTCCAAACGTGGCAATGATCCAGTGACCTAAGTGCTGCTTGCTCGTGCCATCAAAACACATCAAAAGTTAATGTTTAAGCCTGCAATGCGTATCCTGAGGCAGGTGAGAGTGTCCCTCCCAGACTCGTTTCTCACGTGTGTTCACCTGTGTCCCTGATCTTCAGCTGATTAGCCTCAGGACTCCACACTGATGTCATGGTCACCCAGCCCCCCATGCAACACGATGCCGTCCTCTCAGGCAGGACTTAACAACGGCTGCATCTTCCAGTCTGTCATTGATAGAGTGTGCACTTGCTCACCTGGGCTATAGCCGGTTGGAGAAAATGGATGATGTTGGCTCGAAATTTAGCTGCACTTTAGGAGCTAAGAGCGTATGATAGATGTAGCAATCTTAAGAATGGTAATTGGTGCCTATAAATTAAAAACAAAGAAAGAGCAGATAAACATGCACAAGGTAAGGGATGCAAAGTATTGTGTTTGTTGTGTGAAGTAAAAAACGTGTTCCTTAATGTACTGTGTTGCTTGTGAGATGTGTTTTATTCCTGTAATGGCAATAGCAGCCATTTCAGTCTAAAGTTTCAAGTAAAGATTCAAATATGTTGATTTGATGCTTTCTTAATAATATTAATGGTGAAAACAGCTGTGCTGCTTGGTGTTTTTGTGGAAACTGTGATGCATTTATTTTCAGCATTCACTGATGAATACAAAGTGCAAAAGGGCTTGTCACTTTTAGATGTCACTTTTGATCAATTTAAAGCGTATTAGCTGAGTAAAAGTATTTACATAAAACTGCAACGGCAGTGAATGAATTTGAGTGTGATTGTGAAACTTGTTTACAACCCTTTGTTTTCTTTCAGGGTCTTTTTTTTTTCTTGTGTCTCCAGTGGTCTCTCATAGGATTGCATTTGGTTTGCTGTGTGTGAGAGAGAGGGAGAGAGTGAAGGAGAGAGAGAGAGTTAGTGACAACACTGGCGTTTGTTTGCTTTGAGGCTTTTTACTTTTGAGGCCTTGTGGTGTGGTTTTATGAGCAGTGCGCGTTTAATATAAACAGGCCTTCCAGATGTTTCTGGAATTTCGTGACACCACAGAGAGGATGTGACCAGCGCAGAGCTCCTGCCAGATTTCCATGGCAACGTCTGTTTCCCATCCTGACAAAGAACACAGGGAGTATGAATGAATCTGCAGGCGTCTTAAAGAAATTTATTTGGTTGGCAGTTTGGGTCTATATTTCTTACCTCTCAAAATTGATTGTTCTGTTTTCCTGTCATCATAATTTTCGTGCTGATGACAGCTTCGCATTGCTGTTGTCTTTTTGTGGCTTGTTAATGTACTGGAAGCAAAATACAGGCCAAAATAACTGTTGCAGGTGTCTTGGCTAGGGATGGGAATTTATAGATGTTTTTTTTAGTTTTTTTGACAACTCATGCTTTTTTTTTTTATTGATTTTTCTGCTGTGCAAAAGCAAAATATCGTTGTATTTTCTTCTGATTATGCGTTGCATTTAAAAATAAATCCACCTAGTCTATTTCTTTACATTTAGCTTAATTACGCTTAAATGTGTAGAATACCCATGAATTGAATAAACTCAGCAACATTCACACATGGATGGCTCTTGTTTGCATTTCTCAAGATGCTAAATTTGTCTATCAAATGGATAAGCAATCTAGTTGTACCTCTAATGACATGTCCCCCTAAGAACTCAAATCTTGGCCGCAAATATTCATTAGCCAAGTTTTAATCCACAGATTCAAATTTAACTTGAGCAAAACTGGAAAATCGCATTAACCATCTGCAAGTAAAGAACTGTTTCTATCCAACGTGTCAAAGAGAACAAAAAGGCGAAATTACTTGCATCTCGGAGTGAGCAGGCGAAATACAGTAAATGTTTTTGGTGGTGGATTTCTACTGTGAGAATGTAGTCGTGTAAGACAATTATATAGACTTGATTTGATGACAGTGGATGGAAACCGCTATTTTCAGATCGATTATTCGAGTGTGCCTGTCTGTGTGTGATGCAGTGCTACAGTGTGGATGGAGCCCCTGCAAACACTTTCTAAATCAGTTTTATTGCTTTTGAGTCAACTCTCTGAACTCAGTGTTACACAACTGTATTTTAAGGTTTAGTAGTCTCTTACGTGGCGTTCCTTAATACAGCTGTGTACTTGATTGTCATTGAAAAGAGGAAAAATCTCCTAATCTCTATGTGTTTCAGCAGGAGCTGCCGGCTCCACCTCCCCTGCTGTTCAGGAAGCTGAGTAACCCCGACCTGTCTCCTGCCGCAGGAAAAACCAAACTGCAGCGACAGCTCAGTCAGGATGACACCAGAGCCCGACGCAGCAGTATGGCCGGCATCCTCACCGGTGAGAATCCCCCCTGCCCATTTTGCTTTTAAAAACTTCAGAAATTTGTCTAAAACCTGATGATCATGTTATGCAACATGGTGTAAACACACCATGTGCTTTAATGGAAGCAAGAACATTTGAGCTTTTGATTTGGTTTTGACCACAGAACATGGACGCATACAAAACAAGACACAGCTATGTCCTAATTCTTTTTTCTCTGTGTGCTGCAGGAAAGCAGCTTCTGCCTCTGTCCAGCAGCATGCATGGTGGAGTGAGTCAGCTGGCCTGGCAGCAGCACACAGGAGAACCCAATAACTTGGTCCGCATGAGGAGCCAATCCTTTGGCCAGTCTGCCCCCTCTCTCACTGCGGGACTGGTGAGTACTTGTGCACCACGCATGCGCACGGACCCTCTCCATCTCTATCTCTCTATTATCCAACACAAGCAGGGTCCAAAATCTGACAAATGTCAATAAAAGTGTAAAGGAACTGCAATACAATACTTGGTATAAATCAGATTTGTGAGAATAATAGTCTCACCATCAGTGTAAAATTATTATTCTTTTTTTTTCATCAGTTGTTCTAAAATATTGCTGGTGGCAAAAGGTTAAAATGAAAGAATAACTTCCCTGACACAGTATGCTAATGAATGAAAAGGATACATTAGATCACAGATGCAAATTCACTTCTAGTGAAGTACCTATGAGTCAGATCACTTTGTCGCAGAAATTCTGCATTGATCTTGTTTACTTCCATTGTATGTCTGAGTAAATGCAAAGGCAGTTTAGTGTTAGGTGTGGCTGGTCTGTGTGAGTTTATGGAGATTTAGAAGTGTAGAAAGTATATGTGTTAATTACAGCAATATAGCTTTATCTGTTGAGGTCTTGTACCTGCTATATGTGCAGAAGATGTGTTTGCAGTCATTTTTCTTTTGCACTTGAAAGACTAATGCTATAGCTACATCTGCTGTCCAAGGCTAGTACTACACCATTTAAAGTAGGGAAATAGCAAAAGGGAAGCCCAGTGATGAAGTTTTGGTTAAGTAATGTAAATAAATCAAATAAGATTAGGAATAAGTGTGTGTGTGTGTGTAATCATTTATCTTATTGATCTGCAATTCCCATTTAAATTTTTTTTTTTAGTCTTCTGTGGCATGCTGGACCTTTTTTAATGACTGTATAATAAGATTTAGGATATAGATAGAAATGGACTAGTATTACTAATCAGGTTTGTTCTGCAAATAGTAGCAAACAGAGGTAAGGCATTTGCGATTCCCTATACTGAGTTTGATATTTTCAGATCCTTAAGTCCACTAGCGTCTGATAAATTACTTGCCACAGTGTGTTTGTGTGGATTTGCTTTACACTGCTCTTGTTTGCATGCAGAACCTGAAGAAAGCCTTGTACATAATAGAGTTCTGTAATACTCATGGTAGTTTCTAACCATGAGGTGGCAGCATTGCCCACTGTTGTAAAACTAAACAGTACAAATCTTGAATGGATAAAGTGCTAAACATGGGCTGTGTGATTATCTCAACCCTTATGTTTATGGATGAATAATGTACTCAGCCTTGCAGTGTAGCACACTGTCCTAACAAAGTAGTAATTAATATGCCAGTGCTTCAGCAGACCATATTTAAAATTGCTTGTCTGTTGAAAGAGAAGCCATGAACACACTAATTGTTGCTTATTAGGCGTTATATGCCAGCAAACAGTGGCATGCCGATTTTAGATTTAATAATAGTTCAGTTATTTAAAGTTGCAACTTGCAAGACTACTCCTTTTATATAGTGTACCAGTATGCTGGATAGTATAAAGTTTGTTTGTGCCATTAAAATGACTGCATCAACCTATCTGTAATTTAAAGGGCTGTTGATTTGAATTCATCACTGTTTTATATGACACACAGCCTTTGAATGATAAATTCCTATGCGCATCAAGTAAGCGGCATCATAAATATGAGATCCATCATGATGCAGCTGTATATCAAGTTTTTAAAAGGAAATTATTCATTTTAGTATGTGTGCAATCTATCTGACATATCATTTTTCAAATAGATTGCATTAATATATAAAGCAGCTTCCAGAAAATACAATATTTTTTAATCTTTGTAGAAGCACATACTGGTCATTAGAAAGTTATAATTTGTAGAATTCTTATGGTGAATGGAGTTGACAATGGAATAGAGTTTAAAAAATATTGATATCAGAGACAGCATGAAATCTTATCACAGTATCAATATTTGATATTACTGTAATGGTATACATCAAAAATAGCTATTAATCATTTTCTAGCGGTAAAAATTTTACAAATGATCCAGTGAGTTATATACATTACAGATGAAAGTTACTTGATCTCATTTGATAATTTTCTTTTTTTATTTGGAACTCGATGGACACCAAATAAAAGATTTCATTATCCATAGCAAATGAAAGAGTCTGATTATCAGGTCCTCATCTTGACTTGTTTGAGACAAGTCCTGCTCTGCATTTTCAATTCTGCCCACTGATATCCAACATATTTAACAGGATATAAATCTTCGGTTGCCACAATAATGAGTAATGCCACAGAGCTTTGCAAGTATGATGTTATTTTTTCTTCTTCTCATTCATAGACTAATGTGGTAAAAGAAATGACTCTGTGTTGGTTTATCCTGTGGTGATGTAGTCCATAATCCTCAGATCCAGGCTTTGAGGGCAGGAGGTGCTGCTTCTGTGCTGCTTTATTGTACGAGATGTGGGAGAGACATAGAAGAGGGAATGGAGTGACTTAAAGGGAACCGTGCAGGACAGGCAGATGGTGTTTACCCTCAATCCAACTACATGCATGGAGTGGTGTATGTGTGATTTGTGCAAGCAATTTTTTTTTTTTTTTTTTGGGTGGTGGGCGGGGGGATTTTTGTTACGTGAACCATAACTGATTATGCAAAGTGATTCATCTGATTGGTTTTCATAAGATTTATTATTCTGCCAACAAGTACCCACAAGGGGCAGACAAGGTGCTGGAAATAGCGTTACTCATTGAGCTAAGGGATTTGAACAAACACCATAAGTATTTAACTTGTTACCTATATAAGTGATCAGACTTGCATCTAGGATATGATAAAAGGATTAAACAATTAGCTAAATTTACATTGAAGGAAGGACTTGAGCCATTTGTTACATAGCAACATGTGCGTAATTATGTGCAGTAGGTATAATTGCGTAAGTTGTTTCTTTCTTATATTTTTAAGCGATATAATAGCATTAAATTGTCTTTTGGTTATACACCGGTTGCTGTTGCTTGTTCAGATTTTTTAATGGCAAACCTTCAGGGAAGAAAAAGGTTATTTTGTTTTCGTCCTTTGCTGCTCAGTCTAAATTGAGATGGCAGTGAGGCTGGAATAAGTCAACAGTGGCATTAACATACCGTGATATTTGCATAATATTTGCATATAGGCTGGGGGAAAAGACAAGGTTGTTCTAGCGATATTGTTGTTCATTCCTGTTTCTTATTTTTTTTTTATCTAAGTTCTAGCCTGATGTTCAAATATTATATTTAACAGCTGGTCTGCTGTGGAAATCTAAAACTGTATTTTATCAGCTAAAGAAGAACAGATAAAGAAGCAGATTCCTAGTTGAAGTGCCTTTTGTACAGAGGATACCAGACTTAAATTGTGCAGTGGTTGTATATTTTAAATGGTGATTTGTTTTCCCCTCCCAGGGAATCTGGTCTTTAGTGTGGTTAATGGAGCTTTTATAGGCAGTTGGAGACCCGCATAAGTAGCTGCGGCTCTCATGAATACACAGTCAATCCTTTGTCACGTAATCTTTTAATGGGAGAGGGAAATCTGTTTCCATCCTTTAAAATTTTTAGCTCGATCCTACACCTCTTTCTTGATCGATTTGTTTTTGAAACATGTTACCCAGAGGCAATAGGCTTTAACAGACACAAAGAAGACAAAGGAAAACACCACACCAGTATGTTCGCTCATCTCCCTTCATCGAGGTCACAAACAGCCGAAGTGAGTGACTATGTACAGGATTAAATATTCAAAAGGCAATTATGAATAATTACTTGAAAGAGACCCTCCACTGTGCTGCCTACCAACCCAAGGTGACGACACTCATGGCAGCAGTAGAGGCTGCTGGGATCTGACTTTTTTGTTTCTGTGCTGTTGGCTTTGTTTCTACAGTGTTTACCCACTCTGCTTGTTTTCTTTATCTGGATATGACAGTTGTTTTTGCTTTTTGCTTTGCACCTTCTGTTTCTGTCTTCAGGCTTTTAATCTGATGTTCCTTGCATTTGGCCCATATCCTGATCGTGATCTATGATGCAAAATAATGAAACAAAATTTAGCAGTTTACCTGGAGGGAAAAAGGCATCTTTTAACTATTTTTTACATTTTTTTTTTAATCTCTGATCTAAATTCATCACATCTTGCGGAAAGAAAGAACACCAAAAAGTTACAAAGGCTAGCATTGACAGTTCAACTGTCATTCAGATAAACATCAAACAATTTGTGCTTGTCATTGTTTTGCTTTTCGAAAAACTTTGATTATATTAGACGTACCAAACATTAATCAGTCAATCTATACATAACAGTTGGGCTTACATAAAAAGTACTACATAATGTCATTTCACAGTAATTATTGAAAAAAAAAATTCCCATCAATAAATAATTGGTGCTCCTTTGAAAAATGTTTAGAATCATGTACATTTGTAACACAGGACTACTAATTATTTACAATAACAATTTATTACAGTTGATGCTGTATCCACACCATTGGTTAACAGATTTGACGTTATTAATGCAGGACTTTTTTGACAGTGCCTGAACACAAATGCAAACTATTATCTTGCACTATATTCAGTTTGCTACTGTGTATTATATGTAAAAGTGATTACCAGTGTGCACAAATCTACCAGATTGTTGACTGCATTGTTGTTTATTTTCCTGTATTGAGTTTTTTAAAAACAATTTATGTATTTTTGTAAATGTCATAATAGGTTTACAGAATCAGGGTATTGCTATTTAATACATTTAAAAAATAATTGTTATGGAAATAATCTTCTAATAATTTACTTTATCATTATCAATTTTAGTATATGTAAAATAAATATAAATTTAATTGTACAAATGTTCTTTATATTATTTATGCTTGTGTTCTTATCTAAAAATACATATCATCCATCAAAAAATAATAGTAAATAAAATCAATTTAAATAAAAAAAAAAAAAATATATATATAATGTATGTAGCTTGATCACTGATTTACACAGGTAGATGTCTGTATAAATCCTAAAACACATATAACATTAACAAACAAAGTGACTTTAGTCGTTCAATCTAAAATCCAGAAGGAAAGATATTTAAACAAAGTTCCCATCATCCTTGTCACCACAGGGAGTGATGCTGACTTGCTCTTTCTCTTCAAGGTTACGTATTAAATAGCAAGTGAAGAGGTAGATCGACATGCATCCTAAACACAGTGTTACTTTTCTTTATACTGCGCTTAATAACTTCACCTGTCGAGCCAGCAGGACACATTCATAATTCATCTCTGAAAGTACACTGTATGTACCTGCTTGTGCCTGGAGTCAGAACCTGAGGATAGTTACACTTAGCCTATATCCTGCAGAATGCATTTAGGCTAGAATAGTTGCAGCATGGTCCTCAAAGAGATGATTCAGTCAAAAATCCCAAATGTGTGCTGTCTGTCTTATGTAAGAGCCTCACAGGAGAGAGTGTGTCCTAAACTGGCACAGTTTTTCTAACCAATTGTTATTTATGTACTGGAAAAAGAGAGCAATGTAGCATTTTCATACTAATTTTCTCATTCAGATCTAAGCCTGAAACAATTATGCAGATGCTAAAGCATTGCAAGTACCAACAGTTCATGCATTTTCTGGGAATCAGACCCACTGTGTTTCTTGCGCAAAGATTTACTATAATTTTTATCACGCCAATCGCTTTTTTAGGAATGCCACAGCTGTACTTGTCCTTTGAGTTCTTCAACTCTTTAAAGTAGAAACCCTTTTTGATGTAACAGACAATCTGATTTATTATTGATGTTTCATTTATGCATCTCTTAAAAAGGCTTTGCCCTTTTCTGTCATGGTGTTCTCATAAAGTTGTCTCAGTATGTTTAAAATGCAAAATGATAGACCTTTTAAGCTGATGTTTTGAAAATGCACATGCAACGGTTCCTTTTTCAAAAAGTTAGCTTGATTTCTTACCTCCTCTTCTTTTTTCCTCACCATCTCTGCTGTCATCACCTCCTCTTTGCTGATTTTTTTCTGTCTAACATGTTCTTATCCTCATTTGTCAAATCTGTGACCTTTTTAAAACTCACACAGGGGCTGGATTCAAAATTTAATTGGTCAGAATATGACAAGTTCTAGAGCCGAAATGACCGCTTGCCCTCGTAATTATGAACCGGTTCTGAATACTCTGTTAGTCATTAATATCTGTGCTTATACTGTATGTCTATTAGGAGTTATTTTGCTGAATTCATTTTAAGGTGCATAATTGAGACTGTCGATACTTGCAGTTTCTTTCAAATGAGCTGATCCAAATTTAGTTAATTACCCAGGTCTCCACAGGACTCATACAGCCCTTTTGTCTGTCTTCCTCCCCATGGTGAGATTCTGGTTGACTGAGTCCAGATAGCAATTACGATGCATATGAAAAATTAAACGCGTCTGCTTGAGATCAGTGCACATTTGGAGCACAGAGTCAATAAACACAGCACAACATTACTCTTGGCTTCCGGCAACTCATTTTCCAAAAATAATTGCCTGACGAGGTTTTTCGCTTTGTTTTTGCAAGCTCTCTTGTTCCTGTTTTGCTTATTCCCAAGTCTGTTCCTCAAGGACTATGAGCACCGGTGCTGGTGAAAGGCTTAAACGAGTCATATTCCTAAAGGAAACCCTTTCCTCTTTGTGTTTTGAAGCTAAACAAGAGTGCAAGAGACTTTCATCCTTTGTGCTGTGAATTTGGCTTCATATTTTCTGGAGGTGCCTTAATTAACAATATGGGGATTGAATTTCATGCTCTTTGGTCCTTCTGCCACTGCATGAGTGTTACTGACAGACTCTTAGATTGACAGGAACAAATAATAAGGCATAAAATTCAACCTTTGTTCACTCTGAAATCCCAGTGGTATGTAGTTTTTACACTTTTTACAAATTTCAAAAGGTGAAGTGTAATAGTTTTTGAAAATAGTTTTTTTTTTTTCATTTCCAGCTTAATATGTGGATACGACTGCCGGTCGTACTTAGCAACACTGGTCAAGTTTTTTATTTATTTTTAAAAAATAAATTAATAAATAAAAATCTTAGTAAGATTAAAAAAATAAAAATTCAGTAAGATTTTCTTATGTTTGAATAAATTAATAAATAGTTAATAAATAGTTTTAGTAATAAATACTTGACCATTAGACTAACGTTAAATCGATCACTAGTGATAGATACAGATTAAATGCATTGTTGCAAAAGATTTCAATTTGTAAATGTTTTCTTTTCTTTGTATTCATTAAATAATTAGTTTTCACAAAAATAGTAAGCAATATAGCCTTTTTCAGCATTGACATTGTTTCTTGATAACAATATCAGCAAATTAGAATGATTTCTGATAGATCATGGGACAATAAACTTGAATTGAATAACATTCAATTAAAAAAAAAAAAAGTTACTTTAAATTGTGATAATATTTCACAGTATTACAGGTTTTGGCTCTATTTTAATCAAATAAAGGCAGCTTTGTTAAGCGTTAGAGATTCAATTGAAAACATTTTAAAATTACTACCAATCACAAACATACACAGTATATACATATACATATTATAGAGTCATAATAAGGTTACAATCCCACACCAGCCTAAAAATCATATACTCTTCATCTCTCTCCTCTGACAAGGCGCTGGGTCTAGGGTGTCTTGTTTTGTCAGTTTTGAAATTAGTTTGAGATGGAAATAGCTATCGTTTCTCTCAAGAGGCTTAACAAGTGCTATGAGCCAGACTCTCATAGTATGTTCTTTCCCTCTCTCTAGTGTTGTTGTCATACAGTTCTCATTGTTTTTGCCCATATTACAACCTTGTTACTTTTAATTCATGCATTTAGAGTATGAGGATCAATTAGCGTGTGGTTCAATTAAAATAAGTGTTGTATAATGTGTTTATGTGCTCTAATAGCATGCTTGATATGGTTTTTGTGAGCGCTTGATTTGAAATGCATTAGCTGGGTGCTCAGGGAGGCTGTTTTATTGCTGTCAGTGGTGGACTGTATTTCTGCCTTAAGGCAAGCACCGATGTCTGGTTCAGCTCACCTGCTGATCTCACAACCCATCTGTTCAAGGATCTGTGTATTTACTGCATGCACAATGTTTTATACTGTGTACACAATTCATGTTCTTCAGGGCTTGACTATATGGTCTGTGTGTCTACTTTCAAAGCATGCAGCTGTCTTGTAAATATGTATAAATCTATTAGCATGTGTTAAACCGGCTTTTTGCCTTAGAGGTGGTTTTCCTGCATAAAGCAGACAATGTTGGCAGTTGATTGTCTGTGCCTAAGGCCTTTGGCTTGTCGGGGTTGTGTTAACCTTTGGCTGGGTAAATGATATTGTACATGTCTGAACCCACTGGCATTTCTGTTCGTCTGTACCTTTATTGTTGTTTATTGACACAGTGTTTCTCTCACCTTTTTATGCAGATCTTGTGTTTAAATAGTGTAATTTAACGGTTAGCTGATACTTTGAATCTTAAACAGCTGTTTTGGTAGAAATACAATTTTCTGTCAATTATGTTAAAGGTTGTCATGAAAATCTGACTTTTTCCCTATGTGTAGGGGCTATAAACACATCCCTGGTGCATCTACCAACTCCAGCAACATGTTGTGTGACCGCTTTCTGTGCATGTGCTTTGGATGTGTGCCCTCAGAAAATCATATGTCAGAAGTTTAGTTTAATATGGTTTAAAACGCATGATTTCAGTGTGATAGACATAATAATCAAAACCAAACAGATGTTTTTTGGCAGATTATCTGAGGAAGGAGCTGTAAAGAAATAGCCTTGTTCTCGAAAAGGGGGCGGGGAGCAGCAGCTCATTTCCATTTAAAGAGGCATGCAAGGAATACAGAGTGTTTCTGCTTCCAATCAAAATAGATTTTTTTCAAAATTATATAATAAATGGTCTGTGGGAGCTAAAACGTCACAGACACATTCTGGGAAAACCTGAGACTTATATGTGCCTTGGACCACAAAACCTGTCTTAAGTCCCTGGGGTATGTTTATAGAAATAGTCAAAAAAACATTGCATGGGTAAAAATGATTGATTTTTCTTTTATGCCAAAAATCACTATTAAAGATCATGTTCCATGATGATATTTTGTTAATATCCTACTGTAAATATATAATAACTTAATTTTTGATAAGTAATCTGCATAGATGCTAAGAACTTAATTTGGACAAGTTGGACAACTATAAAAGCGATTTTCTCAGTATTTATTTATTTTTTTTTCATCCTCAAATTCCAGATTTTCAAATAGGTGTATCTTGGCCAAATATTGTCTAATCCTAACAAACCATGTGTAACCGTTGGTTAAAAAATATTAACGGAACCCGACTATGCCACCTAGGTTATCAACCAGGAAAATATAAAAGAACAAACCAGAAGTTAAAATGATGAGAAGGACCCTACTAGTTCGTTTGGATCAAAGACAGAGACGTGACTTTCAAAAAGGACATTTTTATTTCACACCATGGGATAATTTAATAAAAAGTTTTAAAACGGTCTTATCACAGTTTACCAATTAAATGCCCACAGCTACAAAGAGACCATAATAAATCCCACTACTGCCGCCATTTTGGACTGACAACTGCTGAGAATTGATATAAGATTCGACAGCACAAGTGGGCGAAATGCAAGCAGCTGTACTGCAATAATCTGGATGGACGTTGTCAGTGAAGTGCAGGGAAGTAGTGTAGCAAGGAAGAGTGCAAGAGATCACTTGTGTACTTATTTAACAGAATAAGAATTCATCATATATTGCGCACCCAAAATCGAGGTATCTCTCAGCCTAATCAACAAGAAAGATAACTCGTCAGTAAATTCTTGACACTTCTATTCTACTCCTCTCTTATATCTTACAATCTCTTTTAGAATTTTTTTTCTTTCTCACAATCTTTCACTACCACTTCCACTTTATTCTCTATTACTATTGAAAAAATAGTAGACTATCTGTTATAACACAACTGCTGCTGATGGTTTTAATCTCTTATTTGATTTTGATCTATACTACAATTTTTAGTTAAATGTGTGCCCTTGAACAGAAATTACAGACACCTTACAATAGTTACTGGAGTTTTTTTAAATATTTTGTTTTATTTTATAAATGTGTACCGTTTATTGTAATTTTTTTCAGAATAAATATATGACTGTATCTGCTTCTATTAAATCAGTACTAAATAGGGCTGCACGATTTTGAGAAAAAACCTAATTGCGGTTTTTCTGACAAATATTGCGATTGCGATGCGATTTTCGAT
>JAUMHE010000051.1:11521351-11541567 GCA_032359235.1 Enteromius mattozi | reverse complement strand
TAGAAAGTTTAGAAATATAGAAAGTACATTTTTAAATCAGACACACACAATTTTTTTTTATTTTGCCCTGCATCGTGCAGCCCTACCTGAAGTCATCTACTTGTATATATTTTATATAGGATAAATAAATAAGATTTTTGCAGCTCAATTTGTTGACCAGTTTCTTGTCATATGAATATAGGTGATACCAGTCTAGTTTAAAGAAATAATTCATTCAAAAATAAAAATTATGTCTTCATTTACTCCTTGTAAATGAACCTAGTGTCGTTCCAAACGACGGTCTTTTACTTTCTATCTTTATTCTGTCTAACATAAAAAAGGGGATGTCAAAATATCATATTTCTGTTCTTCAGAAGAAGGAATGACATGAGGGTGAGTAAATGATAGCATCTTTTGTTGTTGTTTTTTTACTATTTAAGCATTTAAAGGTATTAATCAAGTATTTAAGTGTCAATCCAGAGATTGGAGCATTTCTAGTTAAAAGCAGTATAGACAGCAAAAACTGTTATTTATTAATTATTTGTTTGTAAAATCTATCATTACTTCTGTAGCTTGCACTGCTTAAGAGTACATTAAGTTTAACACCTTTGACAGCAGTGCTTGGTAGGGTCAGTCACTCAAGGTAGCAAACTCAATTTATCATTAACAAATAGCAGCTGCTATCGTTCCCACTGCCTCCATGCATTTGGTAGTCAACAGGTAAATAAATTGTCTTTATTTCATGAGCCGTTATAAAGGAGCCTTTCTGGTGGATGAAGTCTGGTATTGATGGTATTAAGAAAAAAGTGCTTAGCTAGTGATACGACTCTCAATGCGGGTTTGAGTGCAGTAAAACGATCATGTTTTTCAATAGGTACAAGATAGGAAAAATTATGCAACTGACCGAAAACTTGCAACATGCACTCCCTGAGCGTATATAAACTTTGCAGATCAACTCACTTTGCTTTTAACCTCAGTGTGAACCAAGCAGATGTTGCAATAATTGTGTGCGGTTAATCTTCTAGAGAAACCACTAGGCTACAGGTGCTCACAGAGGGTCTTCACAATTCTTTTTTAAAATAAATGAATATGCCGCTAAATAATGTGGTTATTATTTGCTTTTCAACAGAGATGTTTTTTTTTTTTTATCTGTTTGTTTCAGAATCAACTTTTCCAGCATAGTGGGTTATTTTTAAGAAGAGAGAGCCATGCTACAGGCCTTTATCTCATAAGCATGATCTCTGCACTTATGACAATGCTTTTTAAAAACAGAATTATCATTTGTAAGTAGTCGTGGAAAAGTGGGCTAAACCTAAATGTTTTTGTGCTGTTTGATTGTGCTTTTACTTACAACACTTCAGAAATGTTCATATTCTTATAAAAAGAAAATAAAAATTTGCCATTATGCATGTTGTATGGTCACCAACCTTTCTTTCAGCCATTCAAACTTTCTTTTCTTGTCTGTTTTACCAACAAGCCATCTTTGTCAATGATTTATTGCATTTTTTTAATAACCTCTGCCATACTTTTTCCTGCTTGCCTGAGGGAGCGGGCTGACAACTTTGGAGCTGAATGACTAGACTTTCAGTAGTGATGAGATAAAGTAGAGAGAGAGGAAAAAAAAGTTTATCACAGGAGCTCCTATCTTGATGTTCTCTCTGATTCTGAAAAATACTTGCATCATTGTAGAACTAGAGGAAGCCTGTTTGTTTAGTTGTGCACATGAAGGAAGGAGGTTATTAAATATGAAGCATGTAACATGAGCTTTCAAACACCCCAGCTTCTGAATTTTGCTTCTTCCCTACTGCACTGTTTGAGAGAAAGATTATTCTCACTAAGCCTGCATTTATTCAATCAAAAATGTAACTATTGTGAAAGATTATTGCAATTTAAAAGAACTGTTTTTATTTTTATGTATTTTAAAATGTACTCATGTAATGCCAAAGCTGAATTTTTAGCAGCTATTACTCCAGTCTTCAACATCAAACTACTTATTAGAAATCAGTCTAATTTAGTGCAGAGCACAGGGTTCTTTGATGAAAAGAAAGACATTTATTTGAAATAATATTTTGTAAAATTATAAACTTTATAAAAAATATATACTGACCTCAAACTTTTGAACTGTGTCCAAATATACAGTATTTCTAAAACGTTAAGCAAAAAAATTAATTCAGCAAATTCAGAATTTTTTGTGGACCATGAATCACTGAAGGTTATTTTGAATCTCAAATTTCCCCCCTAGTATGTTTGTAGGAAATGTTTCTGTAAGGGATATTTTGGCTATTTTATTAGTTTCAGGATTTAATGCAGGAATAAAATTTTTCCACATATTCTACCAGTTCATAAACACTCATGTTAAGCACACACTCATGCACAATTTGCAAAGCACAGCTCACAGACTTAAAAAGATCGCTTGTGTGGGGGTTTTTGGCCTGAAGCTTGCTCAGCACTTCATTATTATGTGCCCCTGACGATGCTGTTTCTTGGAAGCAGCCTGTGCCTGCTCTCCACAGATACTTTGAGACATGACCCTTTCTTTTGAGCCCTCCATAACATCCTCTACTGCAGTCTGATCAGCTTTCTAATCAGAACCCGCCCTCAATGGCCCCCTCATCACTATGAAACTGCTTAAGTGGCATTAGATGACATCTGGTTTTGTTTGAACATCTTTGACATTCAAATGTGTGTGATTCAGTGCACTGGCAGTCAGGATTTAATAACACCCAATTTCACTTTCCTTTTTGCATTTTACCTACAGCTCAAGTTCTCATTTACCGGTTTGCTTTTAAATGAAGCCAACGACCTGTTTGTAATGTTGTATGTCTTTTAAATGAGAGTTTTAATTTACTAAATGCTAATGAAGAGCCTTCAAGTTGATGCCTGTGTTTTCATCATTAATTTATGGTTTAGTTCTCATAGGCACACCCAATTATAACCCTGGCGGCTCTGGAATAAGATTTGATTTTACAGAAATGTTTTCCTGTAGCTAGATGTTGCATCAAATTATTTTTTGCTTTCCTCTTTCCCTCGGGTAGGTCTAAATGTTTTTGTTTGCAGTATCTATCACAGATTTTTAATGGTGCACTAGATTAATGGCATCCATTTCTGCTGTCAGGTTTGCTTTTAGCCCTCTCTGACTCCCTCATTACGTGCTCAGTGAATGGCACAGGAACATCACTCCATGAGAAATGTAGTTCACAAACACCCTGACTCGTTTACATGTAATTTAAAGTGTGGCAGAAAAAAATGCTATGATTACATTGTGTATGTGCGCATGCATTGCATCTTGATGTGAATGGGCTTTTATGGTAATATACTATTTTGAACACACCTGTAGCATCAGATATTGATTCTGATGTTTTGTAGTGTGTCATATACTTGTGCCCTAAGCATGCAACCTTAAGAATACATACCATTAGTCAGTCTCATGACTTCTTTAGATCAATAATAGTGAACGTGCTGTCTGTTTTTCTAGAATCATGCATAGATCAATAAGATTTTCTGCGGTGTCCCTCAGGACCGAAGCACAGAATGTGATTTGTGGGGGTCCATGTCTCGTTTGAAACAGGAGCAGTGTCTGTGGAGTGTGTGCTAGGTCAGGACTATCCTGTTACATGAACAGTCTGAGTATTTGTCATGCGTCAGCTTTTCATTGCATGAAGGGCCTCCCAGGTGCAGGTCATCGAGTTTAATTATGCTAGACTCATATTGGTAATGTAATACAGTTATTTGAAGCCTTACAGGATGTTGCAATAAAGCAAGTTCATTAGTAATGTATATTTACAGCATACAATTCATTTAAATCCTCCTTCTAGACACTAACAAGGCAATATGAGTCTTCTGCCTCAGTGTTGAACTAAGTAAAATGTGGTTTTAGTCTTTGATTTTACCCAAATTGCGGGACACACTCAAATTAGCAGGCATAGATCTCCGTCCACCCTCTCATTTATCACACTGAAAAAAAGATTTTGTGTAGAAACTATTGTCAGTTGCATTGGAAAGGCAAGTAACTCATTAAATTAACCAATAAATTTTGTAGTAGAAAAGCTGAACTTGTATTTTCTTGTAAAATGTACTCCAGTCATTTATTTATAACCTCAAAAATCATTATTTTACATCTTTGATATGCTGCTGCAAATTCAGTTTATGTAGCAAAACTATTGGAAAACAATTTGTGAATAAAACACAATTTCAGTTCCACTTGTTCAAAAAAACAAAAGCATCACTTCTCAGGGAAATTAATAGGGAAAAGGTTTCTTTTTTTCTGTGAGTAAATAATCTTGTGAGATTATTGTTTTTGATCTTAGTTTAGGAATTTATTTTGGTAAATGCAACTGTTTTTCTGAGTACATGCAATTTCTGAATGCATGCATTTGAATCAAAGATTTAAAAAGAAAGCAGTTTAAATGTAAATGAAAAAATTGTGTTTTCATCCAGCATATTTTAAGTATTATACTAAAATATGCATGCAAATTCCTGGATGAAAACCCAGCTGTTTTTATCTATAACAGTTAAGTGGCTTGTAAACGATCTCCATAAAATGTTTACAGTATAAATTGACTTACACTACCCAGTACATAATTTCTATTAATGTTGATTTAGATACATAAATCAGTTTGTACTTAGCTGACATCAGCTAAAAATACTTGACCCAGTGTTTCACACCATCCTTCAGATATTCCTGAGGATATTTATAAGGAATGGAGGCTGCCTCCAATAGCAGATGCTTCATTCTCACACCTTTGGTAAACTGGCAAAATTTCAGTTACTGGGTAACTACACATGAGATAGCACCTCGTTTTTCAGGGAAGAGTTGTCGTTGATAAGACTTGTAGCAATGGGCTATGTTAGCTCTGGTTCTTGACTTCACCACTGACTTGTTTAGCTGGACAATTTATTTAAACCTGCGTGCATATTTATGGAGTTTATATTTAGGAATGTCTACATGGACCATTGGTGGTATATAGAAAGGGAATAGTTCTTTAAGAGATATATAATTATTTGTTAAAGAAAAGTCAGCCATTGATTTATTTTGTAAATCACTGAATCATAATTTCAGGGCCACATAGACATAGAGTATTAAATATTAGAATTAGTGTTGGTATTTTCAATATTTGATTCTGATTAACTATATTTGGGTTCCGGCTTGGTCTGTTTATGTCCATATGTGTCAACATAAGTGCTATGAAAATATTCAGTGGAAAAAAAAATTATATCACATGACATTTTACATGTGTTTCATCATATTTGCATAGAAATTTGATTGTGGAATCACAAGGACAGGCAAAATTTATTTTTTAAAAAGAACAAAATGTAGTATGTGATCGGTTATAAATAAGTAGAAATGTCAGAAATGCAGTTATCTTTCTGTGGAAAATATATCCAGAGATTCCTCAGATAATATATGTATAAGTCAGGAAGCATGTTTAAGTGCATTAATTTTCTTTTTCATTTTTTGTTTAGAGTGAATCATACTGAATTGACAGTCATAGTAATTACAAAACTGGCAATTACAAATTACAAAGCTAGTAATTATTTTTAATTATTTTTATAACTTGTAAATGAAGAGTTTATGTCTGTTCATTGTTTTCACAATGTGTCCATTCCACTAAACTCTGACCCTACACGCTTAAAGTTACTGTGGTTTTGCATGTGATCTTACTACAAAGGCATGTGCACATACATCCAAACACATAATTTGCTTTTCCTCTGGTACTCACCTGATCATATAACGACTCTCTGTTCGCACTTCACTGTGTGTGTGGGAGGAAAGAGCTTCTCTCTCCACGTCTCTCTCTCTCTCTCTCTCTCTCTCTCTCTCTGCTCTACAAATGCATTTTCTTCTATGCCCGTGTTTGTTATCTTGCCTGTTCTGTTTCTTCTATGATGTCAGAAGCAGGGAGAGAAAGAAAGAGGAGAGGTGGGTGATTAATACACACATATACTGTATGTATGGCAGTGGCAATGGCGGTGTTCTGCTTATGGACGATAATCCCACTTGCTTTTGTTCCTGCGGTCCCTTGAGATGAACAGAGCCGCTGCTAATGCATCACTGTACTGAAGAAAAGCCCTGCGCAATCTCATTAGACTGTCATTACTGAATATACTGGTATTAGACTCACTTATTTTCCTTGTACAAAACACATACGCCTTATTTAGACAGGAAAGAGAGGCGTAAACAATAGGACATTTTGTGCTTGTTGAAGCAGTATGGTTGAGTAGCAAGAAGAGAAAATGTGTATTTTTGTGTGCATGTGTATTTTTTATGTTTTGGGGTAAAGCAGAGCGTTGTAAGCAGAATGGCACAGAAGGGAGTGAAGGGGTGGGGCCTTTTTGCTCCCCCATTCATATTATGCAAATAGCTCTGAGTCTGTGTGTGTCTGATTGGCTGGCTGGATGTGTTGCTGGCTGATAGGACAGATAAAGCAGCATTCAGCAGTGAGGCGCTGGGAAGAGGAGGAGGAGAGCTTACAAGGAACAAGAGAGCGAGAAACGGAAGATACAGAAGGCGTCTATGTACAGCACAAGCAAAGAAAAGGAATACAGCTGTTTTATTCCTTTAACCACCTGCATGTGCACTGATAGAAGGCAGTACAAGCGGAAGATTTAAATGACAAGACTGAATTGTGACTCAGCCGTTGCAGCCCCTCCGGCAGGCAGCCCATTCACAAACAGCGGACCGCTTCAAGCGCTTTGACAGAGGTGAAGATGAGGAGATTCTGAGTGACACTCTTCCTGCATGGAATTTTCATCTTGTCCCCCGATCTCAACTGTTTTCGGGAGACCAATCTTGGCTGTAGTCCAGTTCATCAGACTGAGCTGAGGAAGCTGAATAAAGAAGGGGAGATATGCAAAGAAAAAGCAGACAAGCAATCAGCGTGAGTGCAACGTCTGTTTGCACCTGCCATTAAAAAGACAGCTCTGCCAGCACGGCTTTTGTCGTTTGCCTGCCTTCCTGGCGAATGAGAGACGGAGGCCTCTCGGCTGAGGGGAATGGAATCCAGCCATGCGACTCTGACTGGAGTTGTTGTTTGCCTTGTGCTGTCAGTGGGCAGCCAGTGCCTGCATACTCCTGCTGCTGCTACTGACTGTTTCTAGATTATCTCAAGAGTGTAGGCTGAAAATATTCTCTGCTTGGCTGCGCCCTTCCACTTTTAGCCACCCTCGGGCTGAAGCAAGTGATAAACAAGTCACTTGATCACATGAATGAACCTACTAGTTAAATGGATGCACTGGGGGGTTAAACTTTACTTGGTCGGTTTAATGCAGTCCGTTACGCCTTAGACTGATTCTGCATCTCTGGAGGACTGCGCTGGCCTGAATATTTTTCTATTTTCGTCCCCCGAGGTGCCATTTTTATCATTAACTGTCCTCAGTTTATGCAGAGGCTGTAGTTTCCATAGAAATGAATGATATCTGGGAATCTCTGGAGACTGAGTGTGTCGGAGTGAGGTAAAGGAGAGGCACAGAAAAAGAACTTGGTTGTGATTCTTTGAGCCTGGGGTGAAAAGATTTTTTGATGATAGTGGAGGTCACCTGTGCTGAATGGATAAATGAAGGAAGAGTTTTAGGGAGACGCATATTTTCCAGCCATTCCTCATTCCGAGGAAGCGAAGATACCGAAGAGATACAGAGGCACTTTTCTGAAAGCTATCCTTTCTCTGATACGCCTGAAGTAAACAGTGAACGGGGAACAAGAATGTGAGACATGCGCTGAAATTCTCTCCTGCTGTCAGTTGACGTACCCGGTGTCCTCAAATTGAACTATATGTTTTACATTTTTCAGTTTTTGGAATACCTATTAAAAATATACTCTCTTTATGAGTGCCTGTCAGCTTTAGGTGAGAAAAGTTAGAAACAAGACTGTTCAGTAGTGACTTGCTAATCTTATAGGATGACATCTGTTTTTTGCTGTGGATGAGCATGACATCAGCAAAGAGTGAATTCCCAGTACTGATACCCAAAGCCGGGTCTCTGACAGATCATTTGTGCCTCATGGAATTCTGGTAAATCTTAGGTAGAAGACTTTATCCTTGATTAGGAAAGTAGGACAACTTCACTAAAGTCGGGATCAGATACAAGACAATAAAATGGATGACTCCAGTATATTGAGGAGGAGAGGCCTTCAGGTAAGGAATGAATGATGCACCTAACATAATCAAAAGGATTTTCTTCAGTTTGCTCCAGTTTAAACTGTCCGACATCCTTTCAATTTGCATCGTTTCTCAGTCTTCACTGTTGCTGTGATGTGTCAGCACATTCACAAATTTTAAGCACTGCAGAAAGCAAGAAAACTGCCTTGGGATCAAATTATCCAGTTTTGTCAAGCAGTGTGAACCTTTCGAATGTGTCTCGGTGATAACAGATTGCTGTGCACATGGGGTGGTGAGGAGGTTTCAAATTAATCCAGGGCTAAATTCAGCATTTTTTCATTCTCGTATCTACTTGACTGTCTCTCGTTCTTTGAATGATTTGCTTACTAGCTGTTTGAATTACAGGAACTGTGTCAATAGTCATCATCGTGACTCAGGGTTTTAAATGGGTATAAACTTCTTTATTTGGACAGCTGAACAAAGATCGAATCAGAGTTCGAATGTGAACAGATAAAGTGATTTAGACTAAAGCTAGAAAGGAGGATCAGGAACCATAACTACTGTAGTAAACCTGAAACTCAGTTGTTTGTCGGGGCAGTTATCATGTACAGAACGTACCCCCCCCCCCCCCCAACCCTGTGTGACAAGAACAGTGTGAGGCATACTATCTTTGACTTGCCTGACACAACACAAACATGCTTGTGTATATATATAGACACAAATTAACACTTAATCACCTGACGGCGATGCTAAACTAGGGAGTGTAATCGCACACATCAACAAAGATATTCCTGGCTTTTTGCATGCCCACCTCTTTCCACTCTTCAGTCTTGTTTTTTTTCTGTAATATTATAACAGTCCAAGAGTTTGCTGTGTACTGCATTCACTGTCAATTCACTAGTTAACCTGAGTAAATGACAACTGTTAAATTTGACATTTGTCAAAGTACATTGTCAATAGATATATAAGGTTGTTTTTAATATATTCTGTTTCAACTCTAGTTGAACCACAGCGTTATCTACACAATACAGTGCAGGATTTAGAAGCTATTTGTAATTTAGCTCCTTGTCCGCAGGGTTTTTAGTGGGAAGATAAGATGTTGGTAAACAAGATGAAAAGAAAATTGACAATGTCCTGTTGTAATTCAGATAATATTTAAAAGGCTTGTGTGAAATGGAGCAGTGCAGGATTGCACTGAGGTGTCATTCACTGGAAAGGCATTTCGCTGTTGAAGTAGTATTGTATCCAGGAGGTGTGTTGTTCCTAATGGTGTGTGTACTTTTGTGTTACAAGCATCAAGAGCAGCATAGGCACAGTTCGTTTCCATTCTGGGTAATATTGGGGGTTTCAAGGCACTTTGCGGTTCTCAGTGCTGTCTTTTGTGCTAGGGTGTCTGTGTTTTTGCCCGTTGGCTGTGGGGATGGATCTGGTTGAGCTGAACTCTGTGTTGTGTCTGTTCACTCAGCTGTGCAATGGGGAGGTTTTGTCTCGGTAAATCCACCGTAGGGCTTTCTGTCTGCCAGAACTGGACAGTGAGATGAAGCAGCGGGCTTATTCTTCTATTTACTGTAACATCTCATTTAACTTCATATCCTGTTTCTACAATCACTCTGAGTCTGTCAGCAGAATCTGTACAACACCATTATAAACACATTCAAAAAATTTTTAATCAGTAACATTTTTTGAAAGAAGTCTCTTACGCTTACCAAGGCTGGGCTCATTTATTTAAAAATTACAATAAAAAGTATTGTAATTAAATTTGATTACAATTTCAAATAACATCCAAATATATTTTTATAATTAAATATACTTTATTTTGTTTGTAACCATGTAAAAGTCTTTGTGCTCAATTTTGATCAGTTTAATGCATCCATGCTAAATAAGTGTTAATTTTCTTAAAAAACAAAACATTTTACTTACCCCAAACTTTTGAATGGTAGTTTATGCACATACAGTATTCACTTGGGGTCTTTTGATATCCATATTTTTACGAACATATTGACTGATTGCTGATGAATAGGTCATTATGGCTTTAAGCCACACATCCCCTTAATGCTCTAAAGTGGTCTGGGCAGTTAGTCACATGGGGATCAAGCCCAATATTGCTGGCCAGTGCGAGACGCAGTGCCCTGGAAAGCCACATTTTGCAGTGTTTATGGGAAGAGGTTAAAGGCTGAGGGGGAGACCAAATCTCTGTAATGCTTCTGAGTGGTCTCTTGAGGCAAAAGCCTGTTTAATGCTTTTTCCTCAATGTCAGTGGTCATCCACATGCCCCTGACAATCAAACACACTTTGGCCACAGCTTTTAATTGTTCGTTAGGCACTAACGCATGCCGTGACGGCACTAATCAATTTTTTTAATTTGTTAATGAATCAGAATAAACTTTGTTTCTGACAAGTGATGTAGCTTAGGTGTAGGCTCTTTGCGTTACAAAATTGGCACATTAGTTTTGAATATGCAGTCACAAGTGTTTAGTTATTGTCATTTTATTGCTTCAAACACAATTTATGTTTGATGAACATTGGCTTTGTGGTGCATTGGCATATGTGTTTTAAGCTTTCTACACACAATGTATTTGATCAAATGTTTAGTGTATCTTAATGATATCCATCTCTAAAATATATGAACTCTATTGTGTAAAAGTGTGTTGAATTTTACATTCTGAAGTGGTAGTGCAAAACTAAATGTTTTTTTTTTTTTTGTCAGAAACCTTGACTAGCAAGAAATAGCATTAAAGTTAACCTGGAAGTAAATATATAAATAAAACATATGATATACTTTTCATTTTCAAAGGTTAAGTAGAGTTTGTCCTGTTACATCATTTCAGGTTTTGTGCTCTTCTTTGGAAATAGCTTACTACTTTAGAAAATATGTCCATCCAACTCACCTTACAGTTCCAAAGATTAAAAGTAGAATTTACTTTGCAGTCAAAACAAAACTATTATTATTATAATTTTTTTGTGCGAACTGATTAAGCTGTGTTTGCTCTTCACTCTTATCTGTGGTGATGTTAGGATTGGCTTTTTCTCATGATACTTAGGTGAAAGTATTCCTAGGATTTTTTTGCGTGTTAGATGCTCTGATGTGATAACACAATAACGTATTGCTTGGAATGTGTTGTTAAGATCGACCTATTATCTAATTCACACCCTGCAATGGCAGGCAGTTATTCGGTGAACTTTACCCTTTGTTGAGACGTTAGGACTGGGAATGCAGGTCTCCAGCTCTATTGTTTGTGTTGATGAGCTAGAGATAGAGGTGTTGGTGTTAGGGCTTTTGGTCTTCAGGTGCAGATGAGCTGTGGAGGAGTGGAGCGTAGAGATGCCACTGGGCTCTTCATCTTTGTGCTTCTCCCATTTCCTGACAGGTTAGAGTGTTAAATTGTTCTTATGCCCTGGTGCGTTTGTAGGCAAGGATTTCAGACATCAGGAGATTGTACCTGCAGGCTGTATTGAATAGGAAAAGAAAGGGAGGAGGTGATCGAGAGGGTGCAGCTTTTGGGGGATGAGATCTTTAGGAGGTAGCTGAGGTTGTAATGGCCCATATTTGGACTCCTATTGCTTTTTATTAACCGCAACAGTCTGGTGCAATGACCCACTTCATGCTTACTCATTTTCAACTGCTGGCCCTGATAAACAGCTTGTCTGTCCCTTCTTTCTTTTATTTCTTTTATTTTATTTATTCTTTCTTCTTTCAAACGGAATATATATATATCTCTGTTGGTGTTTCTATCTGTTACATGTTTATTTTTCATATTTTAATTGCATTACACTACAAAAAGTGTCAAAAAAGCAAACATAGATCTTCCTGATCTTCAAGGGAGGGTGTACATGTGCAGAAATCCTTTGTTGTTTTAAATCTCAGTCCCCTGGTTCCCACTCTCTTTTACTCCTTTTTTTTTTTTTCATCTGTTTTTTGGCAGACAACCAATACTGAAGCGAAAGGTTCTAATTCAGCAAGGAATTATCATATTGGGGCAGTGTAAGCAAAACAGCAGCAAAACAAGTAAGCTGCTTTTACTTTAGCAGATCAAAAGTAGTCAAAAAGGTTTCAAGGTTTCTCGGTCAGGCACAGTTGTTTTAAAAGGAATGGTGTAAGGCTTGTGTTTGGAGGCATGCTGGACACTGACGGTTATGGCCTGCTCCAGGATCCTACCAACAGATAGTGATGAGAACAGAAGGCCATTAGCCTGCAGGCGTTCAGCGAGCTGGTACGGAGTCAGGCTGTGCATTCTCAAGAAATCAATACAGACTGCATCTCAGGCTGGGCAGGTAAGAGAGAAATTTAGGGGTTTTAGGCAGTGCTTTCATTCATTAAAAAAAGTGTAGTAAGAAGAATTTTTGAGGGCCATCTAAAAGTACTATCTTTGTCACTGGATTTGGTATTATATTTCAGTATAAAGATGCACTTTATGGAGTTCTCAATCTTCTCAACATTTATAGCCATATTTGGTATAAAAAACAAGCCAACAACAGAAAACAAACAAGAAACAACAGAACAGTGACAAAGAGATCTTCCCTTTTGTTGTGCTATGTGCTTGATGTGATGCTTTTCATTTCTAGGAATGATCTCCATACTAGAGTAACAAAATACTTTCTGAAGCTGATGAAGTCTAAATTACAGGATATTTGTCATACATAATGTTTGATGCAGCGTCCACATTGAAATTTGGCACTTGGGGTGCCAAACAATCTGCTTATTGCTTTTTATTGATGTGCTCTTGTAACCTGTATCTCAGGAAAACATAACATGAATTTCAATACCAACATCTTATAATTTTGTTTCTTTATGTCTCTTAGTCAATTCCTAGCGGGAGGCATGACTGACAATTTGCGATTTACTGACGCAGCAATGTATTTTGTTACTGTGAAAACAACATTCATGGCAATTGAGCTGCTAAATAACTCGTGACCGCACTCTGACCAGAACAGCCGCTTACTAAGAAGCTAAAGGGATAGTTTCTGATGACTCAGCAATGTATTAGAACAGCATTAGTCTAGATTCCCCTGAGATTTACATTCTCATTAATATCTCACTTTTAATGCAGCATTTGTCTAAAGAAGAGCTTGATATCATAATTAAAGGATAAAGGCCCATTAGTTTCAGCAGTCACTTAGTGTACACTAAGAATAGCTGTTTAGAATGGATGTACCATGTTTCCCTGTGCAGAGGTTGTCCTAACCCCCTCTTCAGCCCCTGCATGAGACATGCTCGAGTGAACACCACCACTGTGGAAGTCATATTACTCTAGTACACTGCACATTGATTGAAGTAAGCTCACTCTGTAAGGTCGTTCAGACTGCAGAGATGCCTGTGTCCTAGTTTTGTCTATCCTCATAACAGTACAGTGCACTCTAAACACTCAGAGGTGGTAAGATCTTTTCACTCTACCTTTTTCCAAGTACCTGTTTCTCTGAAAATAAGTTTGTCACTGGAACTTGTTTAGCATGTTTTTGTAATATGATAGTGCTGTTTCTTGATTATCAACGTCCAGGAAAAAAATGCATAAAAGTGTGTGTGTTTGTGGATTTGTTTGTGGTTGATTTGCAATGTGAGAAGGAAGAAAAATTATAAATATAAAATACCATACAATTTTCCTCCAACGTATTCTGTTTGCATCTCATCCATTCGTTGTGCGATATGCATCTGGTTGCTCTGTCAGCACAGTAAAGCCTTGTCTTTTCCCAAGATGGTTGAGACTGCTTAACAAACCTGGACTTTAAAGTGCAAGGAGTGTGGATGAAGGCACTGTTGTCTACATTAGACATTTCACCATGCTCCTACTTGGGGTAGTGAGGCAATGCTGCCAGCCCCCCGTCAAAGACTTGGATAAATGCATTAATAGCACAGCAATAAGCTCACTTTGAGACCAACGTGAGAGCATGAGATCATCGTTTTAGACTGAATAGGGAAGGAGGGGTGAAGGAGAAAATGCCAGAAAGAGAGTGGAGATTGAAACACACATGCACAAACCAAGACTTGGATTGGTGGCTTCACAGCAGAGACAGTACTACTTAGTGGTAATGAATTCTGCTCTTCGAGGGGCTTTAATCAGTGTTGTCCCCCTTGTCTTTGAGATAAGCCATTAAGATAAACAGTAAAAGACATTCAATCAATGACAGATAGGTTAAAAATCCTGTTTTATCATGATCACAGATCACAAACTGTGGAAGAGATTCAAAGTCAGCATGAAACTTTATGCACAATCAATTGTGCTTATTTAATGTGACATTTTGCGCTAAAGCATATTCGCCAGGAAGAAAATGTAGGGAGGGGAATGATTTTATTCATCAGGAATTGATTGTATTGTAAAAAATGTTTGGTGCATATCAAAATGGAGCCTGATCAAGTTTCCAGTCTGTTTGGAAGGATGCATCTCAATATGTCCTATTCTTTGTCAAATATATTATTGTTCACTGTTATTGGCATAAATTTTATTGCACTGTCAGCAGCATTACATTATCATCATGTTTTGCATCAAGTACAATAGCAGCCTCAAAATGCATTATCTGTTTGGCTATTGATTAACATTATCTGTATTTGCATGAACTAGACAACATCAACTGAAAAGGAAGGTAATTTCAGAGCCAGAACTAGTCATTGCATTTTGATGAAAGATCTGAAACTAATCTCTTTTTTTCACAAAATGTATTTGTAATGGCATGCAGTAATGAATGATTTACAATAAGACCAGGAACATGTGTTAAGACAGTACAGTAAATAGGGTCAGCTCTGATTTCATGTTGGCTTTATAGTTAAATAAGAGGTTTTAAATAAAGTGCTCTACTAAAGCTGTTCTCTTTCAGACACTTCATCAAGCACCCAGACAAGCAGCAATAAAAAACAAAACAAAAATTGCATTTATTAAACGCCTGTCACAGATATATAGTTAGTGAAACTAAATCAGTTCTACACTGATCTTGATTTTCTATTGTGGCAGTAAAATTTGTCCATGTAAAATTGTCTTTATTGGTCTGTGGGTGAAGAATAGAGTAGGATGCCAGAATAGTGTCTAGACACCCCCCTGCCCACACTTGGCCGTAGGCTAAATACTGTTTCCAAACAGAGTTTCACAAAAACAACACATTTGGACAAACAAGCACAATGTACTTCTTCTTTACACTTAAAACTAACAATTCTCTCCCGATGGAAACTATAATACTGCGATCGCCACTTCTCTTTGTCTCAGTTTTTTTTTTCTTCTGTTCGCTTCTTTCTCGTTTTCCCTTTTGTCTGGCACTTGAAGTCAGTGGTCTCTGCTGTAGCACCTCTCTCAGTAGGCATTAATCAAATGCAAAGCAAAATAGCAGTATGTTGGTAGCGTGTCTGTCTGTTCGCACAGTTGGGGGCGGTTTTTGATCGTCTGCCTCTCGTGTGGTGTCCTCCCTGGGGAGCCAGACCTCCGTCTACCCTCACACAGCCGTTTCTCCTTCAGCTCCTAGTAATGAGCACCATTGCTCCTTTTGTCTCTCTGTGTATCTGCCGTCTCTTCTCCCGTCCATAGCACGTTCATGGGCTTCATGCCTTGATGGCTCTTTCCCTACATCGGCTCTTTTAGTCATCTGGGTGTGGCATGTTGCCATCTTCCACTGTTTTCTCAGTCTATTTTCTCTTTACATTATATTTTAATTATTTTCTTTACCTTCTGTGATTTCATTTTCCTGTTTTGTGTTCATTGTTATCTTTCTGAGAGGCGCGTTTAGTGGTTGTTTTATTATTCTAGAAAATTCTGTAGCTGTTTTCTTTGACCAAGACAAATGAGCTTCTTTCTCTAGCATGCAGACATTTGTGCAGAGAGTGTGTGTGTGGGGATTGTGTTCAGGGTTTATGGGGCGGGTGGCAGATATGCCAGAAGTGTGAACTTAAGATGTTTGTGTGTCAGGGAGTTTGATAGCACCTGGGAGTCGAATACTGACGACTGGAGAAGTGACTGTTTGCCTACTGGTAATGAAGTCAGACTTACTCGCAGTCATGGGGGATACAAGGAAAAGTGGGAGAATGTCAGAAGCAAAGAGGGGACAAATATGACTTCATTACTCTCCTAGAGGAGAATGGGATCTGTTTAGCAGCATTGTATAATTTAAGGTATACTTTTCTTTATACTTTTTCTTCACACAATACTTTCCCTAAACCTTTTGGTAAACATTTATATTATAAGTGGTTTAGTTTTATATGGCCACACATTAGCTAGATAGCTAGCAAAAAAAAAAGAAAAAAAGTTATCATAAGAGCCGTGTGAGGCACGTTTTATTATAGATGTACATGATTTGACTACTTTTGGACTGTTAAGCAAAAACACCCACATACTCCAAAACTTAGAGCAAGGAAAATGTTTTAAAATGTTTTAAAATAACTCTGATTGGATTCATCTGAAATAAGAAAGTCATATACACCTAGGATGATTCGAGGGTGAGTAAAACATGGGATAATTTTCATTTATGGGTAAACTAATGCTTTAATGCATCCTTGCAGAACAAAAGTATCGATTCTTTCAAAAAAGAAAATCTTACTTTACCCAAAATTGTCATATTTTCTAAAAATATAATTTATATTTGTTATTTATTTTTTGCATTTAATATTTTTTATATTTGCTAGAAGTAATACATTTTTTTTGTTAAGTTTGATCACTAATTCCTTTTTTTGCGAAGCAAAATTTGCAAGAAGCTGGAAAGTATTACATTTAATGTATGATGTAGTTTGTAAGTGTTGCACTGACTTTTCAGTCATTCAAAAATGGGTCAGCCTTTAATGTTTTTTCACTTTATGATTCCTTCCTGCTGCCTTACGGTTTCATTAATGCATTTGATAACCTCAAATGGCCAAGTTTTTGTTTTTTTTATACTTTCCCGCTCGCGAATGCGTCGTTCCTGCAACTGTCACTTAGAGAAAACCAGTATTGAATATCATTACGATCAAACCAAGTGCTGCACTGGATTGTTCAAAACCTATTGTGGTGAGGCAATACACAGTAACGAACAATCCTGCCAACATTGTGTTTTGAAGCTTCTCTGTTTGCAATGGGGGGATGACGACTGTCACCCTATATGTAGGAGACGGATGGGCTCTCTTTGAATATCGCAGCTGGCGAGATATACCAACGAGACAGCCTGCTGCTACACGTGGAGAGCTTTTCAGAGATCTGACAGAACTTAGCTTCAGCATTGTACTGTTAGCTCGACGCTAATGCAAAATGATCTGTAGAGAAAACCGTGCTGCCGATAGCATAAAGCACTAAATTTCAAATAAAGGTAGAAGCAACACTGTCAAACAGAAGTGCCAAATACGCTTCCCGCTTGACATGCTGGTACATCATTACTGCATTTTAATTCTTCAAAGGTAAAAAAAGAAAACCACACATCTGCCAATCTTCACTCCAGCATTGTGTTTTTGTTCACTTTCCATTATCTCCACTTAGACATTTCATCGTGGAATGTAGATTTAATTTGAATATGCAAATTCTAATTAGGATTAGTGGGGTTTTTCTTGTTCTTTTTTTTTTAATTTCCACAGTTTGATAGTCAGTGTGAATAGCTAGACTGATCACTAGATTAGCATCTGAGTGAGGGAGCACAGGAGAAGACTGAAAGAGTGAATTAAGGGCTACACGTCCTCTTCTGCCAAAAGCGTACCACAATGGTAGGGATAATTACTTGGTGCTCCTTTCCAACAACACAAGGAGATCCTCATATATCACGACTGCTAATTGTGCCGCTTTAGCCCTCCTCATGCAGTATGACAGGCGGCTGGCAGCAGCCAAGTTGTCTTTGTGTGTGATGATGATGTTGTTGATGGAGGCATCTCTTAAAATCTGCAGCTGCATCTATCAGAAGTGTTTTGCAGCATTTCTCTCTGCATCCTTCCGCTTGCTCTCCCTCTGTTCTTTTATTCACTCTTTCCCTTTTCTAAACCTCTTCCTCGTGGCCCCGCCTCAGCCATCTTCCTGTCCTACATACTCCCAGCACCAGCTTCAATTAATATAACTAAGCTACAATCCAAATGAAACGCGCTGTTCCATACTGGGTTCAGTCTATTCCATGCATTTTGTTGTAAATGATTATTATGGGAAAGCTGAGATGTTAGCAGCTGCATAGCAACACCTTGGTTACCATCTACAACACTTTGACATTATGATGGTGAGTAATACACAGGATAAGATCATTCATAGTCTGAAAAAATCAAGACTTTTAATGATCTTGCACTTGTACATTGTAAACCTAAACATGAAAATCATTGTTTTTTGTTGTTTGGAGCAGTTTCCTATAGTATATCATCCTCTGTTCCAGCCCAACAGTTTTCAATCAGTCATTATAATGACGGCTGCTCTGCCACAGGCGCCACATTATCCTTCTTATGTATATTGTTCTATCTGTGTTACAATGACCCAGTTAATTAATATCCTCCTGGTACATATAACTCTTTGATTTGCCTTTCCTTTTCTTTCTCTTTCTCGCCCCCATCACTTTCGTTTACTTGCTCATTGCAAGCAATTAGTCTCGACAGGCTTAGTGCTACGCCCCATTTGCTCCATGAAATGATTAAACAGCCTTAGACCTGCTTTATGCAATCACTAGACTACACCCTCTTGACCTTTTATTGTTTAAGTATAGTGGCAGGAAGCTTGTGGCTGTCTAAGAGTTCACAATGGGACACTAATGTAGTTTTACTACTGCACATGCAAATTGCCTTTGTATTATGTATTTATTCAACAAGGATGCATTAAATTGTACGAGTGACACTGACAAAAAGCCAAAATTAGTTATTTCAATATTTCAGTAACTGGCAATGGAGAAATTTTGCACCTCACATTTAGATCCTCTACTGTACAGATGCAAAGCTGTTGGCTATATTTGTTGAGCTTTTAGTGGCATGTTTTCCTCTCCGCAGCACTTCTGTAGCTCCATAACTCTGTCCTTTCCCCAGAAACTCAGACCGGGAGCAAGGCTTCCCCAGGGTCCAGTGTAATTAGTTCATTAGTCCTGTGTAATGAAATCGGCCAAGACTGCGTCAACGTGTCCAGGGGTGGCAGTGTGCTCGTATCTTTCTCTCTCACACCATGTCCTAACCAGGTGTGACTGGATAAAGCTATAAGCGATAAAAGCTATCTCCTTGTTAATTTGAACAAGCAAACAGCAGTGGGGCATTTTGTTCTGCTTCATTCTACTACCACCCACAGTGAAATTTCTTTGGCCTGCTCCACACAACAGTGCATTACTTATAAAATATCTCCTAATTAGATGAATTTGCAGCAGTTTAGTGGACAGTACAGATGTCATATTTCCTATTTTAGATGCGGGCGTTATTGGTATCCATCAAGTTTATCCATCAGCATCTGTAACTTTTTGTTAAGGAAATGTGCCAGCAATTCACTCAAAGAATGAAAGAGCTGTGATTGCGGTGCTGTCCTACACACAGCCTGTCACTGTCAGAGGCTGTCCAGTGTCCCTGGTAAGGTCTTGAGGGAACCAGTGAGCTCTGACTTTTTGCCAGAGCTGTCTGTTTCCATCCTGGAAGCATTTGGACACTGTACATGGCTTGGGACAGGTCAGCACTTTGGCAGCTATCATCAGTTCTTTATGCAGCAAGTTCAGGCATCTGCATTTTTTTTCTTAGTAGGGTTTACTAAGGCCTGTTACTACTACTATACCATATACAATTTTATACTAGTAAACTTTTAGTAAACTGCTAACTCATCTTCATAACTGTTTCAAGAGTATATTTGTCTTGAAGTTAAATTAGAGCTGTATAATCTCCAGCTATTTTCCCACATTTTCGTTGTAAAGAAAACAATAACGCTGTTCAAAAGTTTTTTTTAAAGAAAATAAAATATTTTTGTTCAAAACTGACAGTAGCAGCGTAATAATATTGCACATTTCCATTGTTACTGTATTTTTCTTAATTATTGCAGACTTGTAAGAATAATATACATAAGTGTGAACAATTAAATTCATTTTCATAAATATACATTTAAAAAAAGTGTATATATTTAAATAATTATGTTTTAAAACTTACAAATAAAATAGAACACTTTGCTTATTAGACTAAAGCAATATTGTTTGCCTCATGTTATGTAATTAAGTTGGCTTGAGAAAGCCAACTTACTGATGTAGCACTTAAACTTATTATTATTCTTCTGAGACTAAAAT
>JAUMHE010000051.1:11506289-11521251 GCA_032359235.1 Enteromius mattozi | reverse complement strand
ACTTTTTCAAACTTCTATCTCCGGCTTTCTCAAGCCAACTTAAAGTTTGTCTAAACAAACTTTTTTATCTAGTTACTCAAATAATATAGCAGTTAGTGTATTTATAAACTTATTAAATAACCTTTTAAAAACCTTTGTATATTAATAAATATATGAAGTGTATCCACAGAGATGTGAGGGGAGGGTGGTGGTGTTCTTGGCTGGTCTTTGGAGTCACAAGGACCAATTTACATTTTGACCTTCAGTCACAGCAGCTCTGGTTTGTTTCAGTTCTCTAGCACTGCTGTTGCTTTATTATTGAGCTCTGTCCTCTTGCTGGGTCAGGTTGATGTGAGTGGAGCCTGGCTCTGCCTGTAATGAATCTTAATGACACTAAACGAATGTTCAGTGTGTGTGTTTTGTCTTAATGTATGGCTGTTTAGCCTCAAGAGCTCTGAGGCTTTTGTAATTAGCTCTGCTAGCTTGAAATCTATGCTGGAGGGCACGACACCACAAGTCAGCAGTTAATCGGGGAGAGATTTAGAGCTGTCAGTCAAACATAAAACTGTTGCTCAGGATAACCCGGTCCCATCAGATTCAACTCTACCCAAGGTTACAACGAAATTGCACAGAATCTTGATGCGACATACTGTTTAACCCCCCCAAACCTGAAACCCACCACCTCTGGAAAGCTCTTAAAACAGTGTAAACACAGAGTTGCTTATCTTGCCGCGGCTCCTGATGGCTTTAACTGTCTCCAGGAGTCCATTTGAGCAGCGTGATGCTTCTTTCGGCCCATCTCCCTGATTACATTTCCCTTCCTGTCATGCTGGATGAACTTAAGAAATATTAATGGGCTCCATTGGGAAGATTGCTTTTGTGGGAGCGCAGGGGGCCTGCTCCAAACTGTCACTCTGGCTAATTTCATTGCCTAGCCTTTTAGCTTATGGCAATGACAGAGTCTTGGCCAGCATATTGTTGTGTGTATGTGTGTGGCTTTGTGCAACTGCTCCCTGGTCTTCCAGACCCCACCCTCCATATGCCTTAATGTAATCAGCCTGCCAGAACAGAGTTCAGTAGCTTCAGATTGCTTTTTTTTTTTTCAATATTAAATACTTCTGTGAGACTGAGACACATCTACTTTCCACCAAAGTATAGGGAAATTGAAGATGGAGTGTTGTTACTCAGTCATTGTTTCTGGAAGATGTTTTTTTTTTTTTTTTTAAGTTGTAGTTGTTTTAGGGTAGGGTAGGGTAGGGTAGGAAAATCTTTTCCCGTCTGAATGTCTTTGATTACCGGTACTGTACTGTCCCAGCACTTTTTAACCTGAGCTGCTGTTTGTGCACCAGTCATCCACATGCTGCACTTTTCTATATCAATTGTCTCTGAAATTGTAACACACATATTAAACATACGTCATGCATATTAATACATCTGTACATCTTTCTGTAAAAATGTTTTAACCCCTCTGAATTGGTACAAGAAGTCACAGACCTCAGGTGGCAAGAATTATAACTCAGATATCATTAAGAAAACTAGTTCTGTCCAAACAGGGCTTTATCTAGCTCTTTTTGTGTTCTATACTGGTTCCTTGTTCATCCAATTGACATTGCTGTTTATTGGATGGTAATTTTATAGAAACATCACAAACTTGTTTTGATGTAGGCCTAAATGTTCATGTAACTTTATTCAAGAAAAAAAAAGCAAAGTGATATTACAATAAAATTATACAAAATAATTAAAAATGATGTTATTAGACATAGACAAGGAAAAGGTGTCTGGGGTAGGACTACTGAAATATGAATGGGGCGTTGGGACAGCTAAAGGCATCTAAGGACAGCTTCAGTAATAATAATCAGAGTATCTAGTTGTGTAGACGTCTCGCTAGTGTAGAGACAAAAAAAAAAAATATTTTTTTAAACGTTCTCAGTCTGGTTCTGCTTAAATTTTTTTTCTGTCTTCAGTGCAGAGCTGTAGATAATAAGCATGAAGATTTCTATGGCATGCTCTCTCTCCTGCCACTCATAACACAGCTGGGTTCAGTTCCCCAGAACACTATCACACATACATACCATCCAGATATCAGGCAGCGCTGCTTTGCTCCACAACTAATCTGATTTGGCAACGAGTGCAGATACTCACTTCATCTTACACACACACAAGCTAACAAGATTTAGTCCATCTACAGCGCTTGAAGGCTGACGTATCCATACCTGAGTTCAGTCAGAGCAGTGGGAATGCACTGATGAGCACTTCAGGCTTGTTATGGAGAGAGAGAGGAGAGGACTACAGAGGTCAAGAGAGAAGGAGAGATGCACTTTTTCTGACAGCATAGGGGAAAGTGATCTCAAGTTGACATGAAAAGCGGGAAAAACGCAATATATGAAGCCTCCAGGCGAATCAGGCTGGTGTCGGTGGAGTTGCTAATTAAAAAGTGGGCTCGTGTTTTGCTAAGGCTGCACTTTGAGAAGTTGCTGTGTTAATATTCTGCAGATGGGTCAGGAGGACGTGAAGGTTCCCTGGCTCAGTCTTTCACCGATGTGGGGAGACAGATGTCTCACAGACACGCTCTGAATACAGCTACAGCTCACTCTCTTGCTCTCTATCCTCATCATTTTACCTGCTGTTTCTCTCCTGCTCAGTACACTATTTGTACTGTTGTCTATTATGTTCTCTCTCCACTTTTGTCCAGTATCCCTCCAGTAATAAGAGCTGATTTCAATGGGAGGCTGAAGTTTTTTAAGTGCACTTGAAATGAGTTGTACTCTCAGCCAGAGATTGGACTGAAACAAAATTGTTCCTATTTTCTTAACCAAAACATCTTTAACAGTTCATTGACAGCCACAATTAAAACCGTAGCTATCACATTTTTGACCCTCAACCACAAAACCAATCATAAGGGGTCAGTTTTTTGAAATTGAGATTTATACATCATCTGAAGGCTGAATAAATAAGCTTTCCATTAATGTATGGCCTGTGAGGATAGAATCCAACTTTTTAAAAATATAGAATGTGAGGGTGCAGAAAAAAAAAACTATTGAAAAATAAAGTCTTTAAAGCTGTCCAAATGAATGCATATTACTAATCAAAAATTCAGTTTTGATATATTTATGGTAGGCGTTTACAAGACATCTTCATGGAGCATGATCTTTACTTGATATCCTAATGAGTTCTGGCATAAAAGAAAAATCAGGAAATTTAACCAATACAATGTGTTTTTGGCTATTGCTGAAAAATGTACCCTTGCTGCTTATGATTTTATAAGATTTTGTGGTCCAGGGTCATATTTGAGAAGATAGTGTATTGTGTATATCTAGCAGCTGTTAGAGAAAACTTTAATAGGCAATTATATTATATTATAAATATAAATTATCCATGTTTTGCATAACCACAAAGGAAACAATACAAATGTCTGTAAAAAAAAACAAACAAAAAAACAACCTAGCCCTTATCTATGGTGTTAAAATGAAGAAATTCTCTATACTGGTTTTGAGTTACATATTGCGTTGTTATTTTAGGGATGAAGGAAGTGGTCATAAACTTCATGGAATGGTACTGGTCTTTTTTTCTTTTCTTTTTTTTTTTGGGCCAGGGCATGATCCATTTTAAATTTTTTTCTTACTGTGCACTCTAAAAACTCTACCAGCTACCTATTATTATTGTTTGTTATTGTTATTATTATTATTATTATTATTATTATTTTTTTTTTTTTTTTTACAACCGGTATATCCCCACCCTCATGTTGTATTCATCATTCTTTTCTGGATGGTGATTAGCAAACGTTGCTGCTGTAATGATATGCTAAATTTAGATGCAATTGCAATTGATTGTTTGTCTATTTCACTGTAACAGTACACTTCTGATTTCATTGCTGAGCTATTTGAAAGTGACAGCTAAGCCTGATGAAAGAAAACATGGTGTCAACAGAATGTGCTCACTACCAAACGCTTGCTTTGTGTAACTGGATGAGTTGAATCCGTAAGGATCAGTACGGCACGTGGCCTCTGCCTGTACACCCACACTGTTAATGGATGGTGAGCCCTGTAAACACATGCCGTAATTGAATTTAATGACTTATCTAAAAACCATTATTTGAGTTGGCTATTTATCTGTCAAGAATGCTAATGTGCTGTTCAGATTTTGTTTTGATAGAAAGATTTATCTCTCTACACATCAGGAGATTTAAAAGGGCTCCATAGAAAATCTGAGTGAAAAAAAAAAAAGCTCTGGAACAATGCTAATTGTAAAAAAAAAAAAAAATGCTATACCAATAAATTTAAATGTAATCAGATGTGTGCATCTAAAATCAATGTAAAAAATTAATATATGCTTCAGTACAGTAACTATAACAGCACTATTATTATTTAAACATGTCATCTTCATATATCACTGTTTCTCACACATTAGTTTTTAATTTAAGTGTTTGAGCATTGAATATTTATACTAGAGAGGAGAGTGACTATGGACGACAGATGGATTGGCCTTATTCTGTCTGTCCTTTCTGTCCCGTGGGTCTTCCGGACCTGATATCAGTTGTCTTTTCTCAGTCCAGCTAACAGTAGGCATGCACTGCTCGAAGGTAAATCTAGCTATGTGTAACATTGGTTCAATTTTGCCACCTAGTGGTGTTTCTTTGCCTTCAGTATGTGTGATGTTTTATACAGGCCGTTGTTTCACTTTGATTAGTTGAAGCTTACACATTGAATACAACACTGAACTTGACTGAACAGACTTTTCTCTTTATTATGCAGTTAAGTTGAACTATGCAAATATGGCTCATGCAATGTGACCTGAGTTGAATTGTTGTGGTTGAATTGTGCCACCTGGTGGATGGTTTAGAATCTGCATCAAATTTAGGTTTTTATGATATTATATGTGCAAGTTATGTTATTTGTGTACTAATTGTGACAAATATGTCTTGATTAATCTTTTCTTCATCTGTTTATTTCAGAAGGAGCTGAGTCTTCCCAGAAGAGGCAGTTTGTAAGTGCTCAAATTTCCTATATTTCTTATGGATAGAGAAATCTATGATCTATTGTGAATAATCAGACCTTGGAATATATATTAAAAATTTTGTGAATAAGATGATATGCCCATTCAGCAAAGAGGTGTTTAGTTCTGGTTATCTATATTAATTACATGTTAGGACATACCGTGTGTTATAAATCTGTTTTAAAAGTATGCTGAGGAAAATACAGGAAACATTTGTGTGAATATTTTTTTTTTATTGTTGCATGCAGACTTTGTTTTGCTTGTGACAAGTTCAAAGTCATAGATCAGCATTGGTAAATATTAAGGAAATATTATTAAGTATGTATAGATCACTACAACACTGCTGAAATTGTGAGATTAGCATTACAGAATCATGATTGGGCATCTAGAGCAAATTCAACCAACCTTTAAGGAAAACCTTTAGAAAGAGAATTATTTTAGAGTAGCTTTAAAGCCTTCCTACATCTGTATTGCCTGATAAGGCAGCATTCTTAATTAGAGCTGGGTATCGAGCTTGATACTTTTTAGGTACCGTAGGTATAGTGCAGACACGTGGTTTTGTTTACTAGCATACTGACCCAAATGAGGACATAAATACAGTTGGCTACATGAATAACATCTCCAGAACTGCTCCGAGGGTTACTTCAAGAGCTACTTCAATGTACACACAGAACTGTAAAGGTATTCATGGCAAGCCGTCAAAATAAAAGTTCGGTTTGGACATGGCAGCAGAAATATATTACTATTGTTCAGTAGAATGTACATAATAGGCTACTACAAAAATGATTAAAACAGTATTTCTTCAGGGTTTTAAACTGTAATATAAAATCCCCTTTATTTTCCAACTATAAAATGAAATCTTCATTAGTTAAAAGACACATGTTTTATGCCTTAATAAATTTAAATACACAATTTTCAGAGGGGAAAAAATTATAAGGCTATTGTAATAATAAATAATAATGCACTAGTGTAAAGGAAACATAAAAGATGTGTAAACTGAAAACTATTTGAACTTTATTAAAACTAATTTGCGCTGATTCATGGTGTTGGATATATTTTTTCCATGCAGCGGCTCAGGAGATAGGGGTTTGAGTTTTTTGAGATAATGCAATTTTGTTAAAACTGATTTCATAAAATTGGTCTCGAAAAAGGTATCGTTCAGGAACCGGTAACGAACTCAAGGTATCGGTATTGGAAATGGAATTTTTTGAACTATGCCCAGCCCTATGCTTAATATTTCCACACACTACTGTATCAGTAGGGTTAGCATTACTAGATCTCAGTGTCAACACTGTTTACTGCACATGGACAGGGGGTCGCGGGGGTCGTAGGTGACCGGTAGGGCAGTGACAGGCAGATTACTGCAGGCCTTTTCCGACAGCTGAGCATTTCAGTTCCTCTTCTGACACACCTATCTATATCTTCCTTTCTATTTATTTTTAACCCAGTGCCAGCAAAGAATGTGCTCTTTACAGCCAATCATAGGAAAGCACAATATCAGCATCATGCTATTATTGGATGGCAGACAATATTTTGGTGTAGTATTGAGACACCACAAAGCCAGTGTGTGAGCAAACCGTTGTTGTGTTTTTTCTTATAACTACACGTTCAGGGTTTTGTTGTCTTTGTATAGCTCAGAGTGACTGGCAGGGGAGGGCAGAATGCTGGCTATTGTGAGGGTTCACAGAGTTTGTTCCACCCGCCACGGGATTACAGGACTTAATCGAATCAAACCTTCTATTCAGCCACATTGCTTGTCGGAGAAATCTCATTTTGGCACTCATTCATTCCCTCATTCATTTAGGGTTTTTGGTACTTTGTGACTCTCTCATATCACCTTCTTTTCCATCTCACCTTTTCTCCTGGTGTGGAAACCCTGTAAAGAGGAAATTTATTCAGTATTTATTTATTTACCCTCATGTAAGTCAAAACTTATATGACTGATTTTTTTTTCTGGAACACAGGAGGAGATATTTAATAGAATGTTCAGATTTTTCCACACAATTAAAGCAACCTTATTAGAAGCTGTAGCTCTTGTCTCGGTAAATTGTATTAGAGTTTCTTGCAGCAATGTGTGTTAATGTTAAATTGCTCAGGCTTAAAAATTGTGTTGGTGTTTCTCTGCTTTGATCCTGCCTATTGTCTCCTTGGGGCTACATTTAGCCAAAAGCATTCGCCCTGGGAACAGTGGACAGGACACTGATATTCTCTTGGTTCCCAGAACTGCGTGTACAGAGATGGGCCGGTGTGAGGTAGGGGTAACAGCTGCACCTCCCCCAGGGTCTTGTGATATCATGAGAATTCCCTCTCCCTCATTACTCCCTGTGTTTGTGTCTTGCCAACACATACACACACAAACTATCAGTTGAGTTTGGAGGAGAGCGAAGCGTCATCTAATTTACCTTTTAATTTAGATCGTCACGCTCTTCACATTCTTTTTTCATGTCATGGTACTTCACAGCCCTCAGACGGAGAAAACGCTCCTGGATATAACTTTTAGAGGATTGTCGTTTAACAACAAATGCTGTCATGACCTCAGTTCACACAGAAGTGGATATTTTCTCTGGCCGTGGACAAGCTGAGGCTTGAATGCACATCGTGATCTGACAGTTGATGGTTCTGATGAAGATAAAGGAAGTATGGCTGGAAGTGCTGAAACTTTCATAATCGGAGTTGATGGTTTGGTAGCAGGCTTTTACAGTACGCCATGTAGTGCTTTTTCAACTGTGATAAACCTGCTTTACAGTTTCGCTTCTGAGTAAAAGACTTTGTTGCATATCCAGCTGTTATACTCATGAACATGAAGAAAAGAAAGGAAAGACTTGGAGCCCCTAACCTGCACTTACAGTAAGAGTTGATTTAGATCTTGTGGCAGGGCTGCACGATTTAAAGGAACAGATTGAATTGCGATTGCAAAAAGAAAAAAAAAAAAGGTCAAGTTTTCTAAGCTTGTTTGTAGGGGTGCACAGTTTGGCAAACAAAATTGTATTTATATTTCTAAATATATACATTATAAAAATTATTGTTTTATTCACTAAAATGAGTAACAAATAAATATTAAATTATTAATAAATAATAATTTAATTTTATAGTGCTTACATGAAAATACAGTACTAATTTTACTTAATTTCTCTATTTTCAAATGGTAAGCTATTAAGTTTTTAATATTGGCAAAGTTCTTAAAGCTTTTTTCTTGTTGACAGCTGGTTCGAAAGTGCTTCTCATTACATATAAGGAAAGCATTTAATAAGCAACCCAAACTCGGAGCAGATGAGTTCATGTTGAGCTTCATTTACTGCAAACCAAGCCACTCTGAGACACTGAGAACACTGGATCATGAGCTACTCACATGTAAAAGAATAAAGTGTTTTGCATCACTTCAAAACATGCAGCATGTATTCATTTAATTAAATCACAGCATCTGCTATTTGATACGCACACTAAGCCATATCGCAATTTCAGTTGTATTTTGATTTATCGTGCAGCCCTGAAATAAGCCCACACATTTTGCTTTTGTTTGTTTACAGAACCTTAATTCTTTCCTTATTCTTAAACTTTTGCCTGAGTCCAGCTAACTGTCACTCATTTTTGTAATGCATGAACTTTATCCATTGAGGTTTCTAAACATGACCACAGCATTAGCTTTACACAAACAGACCGCAGACTCTGACCTCCTTGACGGTTAAGCACCGGGTTTCCTCTTTCTCCCTCTCTCAGTCTGTCTGGGAACCCGATAGCTCCTTTCCCCTCATGCTCTGAGTGGTGGCTGAATTTCTAGCTCTCATCTGGTTGATTGACAGCCACAGTGCGTAGCTCAGTTTACTGCATCCAACACAACTCCTCAGAATGGCAGAAAGACTCAAGCAAAGGGAAGTTTTACTCAGCAGAGTATGTGTGTGTTTGTACGTGATTCATGTCAAAGGCCAGGTTTTGCCAGGTCAGCTTCTTTTACCCACTCCACTGTGAGAGCAGACTTTAGTATTTAGAACTAGGTTAGTTTTTATCCATTTAGCTTTGTATAACATTAACCCATGTTTTCAAAAAGAAGGTTTAAGGCTAGTCTCAGGCTGATAATACACAGGCAACTATTTGAGCAATTTGGCGGGCAATGTTGCTTGGCCACTTTACCACAGAGAATGGATTTTATCTGGATACTTCAGATTGGTCATGGGCACTGTGGTTGCCCGTCAACATTGCTTAAAAAGTTTTCTCAACTGAAAATAACTTGCAGTGACAACCTTAAAATATGTCAGTGCTATTGTTTTGTTAAGCTTTTTTATTAAAGATACAGTACTTAAATATCCTATTTTATCTTATGCTTAGTCCTGGCTTAAGCTAAGCTCTGTCTGTGAAAATAGGCCTAAGTCCTGTTCACACTAAGATGTCAAACAAAACAATTAATTTGTATTCCTGAAAAATGTAATGCATGTTGTATAGGTGCAGATGCGTTATATAATACAACTAAACTAGATACAAGATAAGATAGATCTAAGATTTTTGTGTGTTTGAAACTGCTATTGGTATAAATGTCTTATTAACAAGCAGAGCAAAAGGATGTGAAAAAATCATTGCTAACAACTTGGAGTGCTTTTACAGCTGTATTATTAGCTGCATAATTGTTTTATATTTTGATGTATTTCTGTATCACTCTGTCATAACAATTGCATTTTAGTAGACTGGCAACATATTGTTCATATTTTAGTGATGGGCTGTATTTTACATTAAATCTGTTTTCCAACTGTTTTCAATTTTAGCTTCATTCATACATTCAACAGTTCCAGGCCAGCAAATATAGATTTATAACTTGCACAGTAAATAGATTTTTTGAGGAAAAATCGTTTTGTTTTTTGCGTTGTGTTGTAATATCAAAATAGTACTGTCAGGCGTTGCTAAAGATGCGCAGTGAAAAATTAGTGCTGAAAGGTCGTGGACAGTTTTTTCTTTTTTTTTCTTTCCTTTTTTTTTTTACATTTTGCATCTGACCTGGGAGGACAGTATTCAAATGAATCCCACAATGCATTTTACTAATGTTTGGGCTTGTCAAATTACTGGTATTTGCTCCATTATTTAACACCTGAAAAGCATGTCTTGCTTTATTAAAATTATTTTGTGCTTGAAATGCCTGCAATTGGTTGCTAGGAGGCAGCACCGCAGAGATGAGAGAGTATGTGGATTTTTTTTCCACACGTAATTTATTTGGAATGCAAGAAGAACATAATAATATTGTTTGCCTAGCCATGTTATTTTTAATTTGCTTCAGGAAATAAAAGATGATTAGAACCCTCAACTAGGAGTCACACAGTACCAGGTCTATGAAGATGAGGGGAAAGATCCACAATTTAATTTCGTGGTGTTTATATGTCACCAAAGGCTTAGGGCCGTTCACATGCAGCGCGTTTTGCGCGCGCAAGCTCTTTATTTTCAATGGAAAAAAGTTTAAAATTAAAATTTATGGTTGCCTAGTAACAGCAGACGCTACAGAAGCGTGAGCACCCAAGCACTTTGAAATTAGTGGAGGAAGCGACGCGCCTCGTGTTTTCTACGCGTTTTTAGACGCTTCATGTGAACGTACCCTTCAGAGTGTAAGTTACATTTAACGCTAAAGTATCTTTAACACTAATACAAACATTATTTTGAATGTTTGTTTATTGCTAGAAACCATTCAAATTTGTATTCATATGTCTTTAGACAAATGTCATTACAGTTTTTTTTTAGAACCTGTGCTTGGCGTATTATTCCATTCAGCTTATTTGGCTACTGTAAAATTGGCAAAGGGAAACTTTTGTCAAACATGTTTTTTTTCTGGCATGCTCTGTCTGCAAATAGCATTTGTAGTTGATGGTATGTTTTTCGATTTAGGTAGAAAACACGTATTAGGTTGATTTTTTTTTTTTCTTTTTTGCCCAAAAAACAAACAAACTTGGCTGTCAATCATGATGGAAGAATAAACAAGTTACTTTACAGCATGTCCCCTAATGAGGCCGTAATATTTATTCTATGGGAGTCCGCCCATCAGAGGCCACATCACCCCTCGAGCACCCTTCTCACCTTTTTCACCCCTGACCCATTTTCATGGGTCTTTAATTTGTGTGTTGTTAGTAAATCAGCTGCAGAAATTTCCACACCCATCGACACTCTTTATGGAATTGTGCTCTTGCGCTAATTTGCCGTTTAGTAAAAATGGCCCTTAGTATGAATAAGCCTAAATAGTGAATAAAAAGTTTTTAAGAACCATGCGAATTCCTAGCTGTGTCTGAACTGTGGCATAGTTGAGATCTGTTTCTAGATTCAAGTTGGGGTTAGGTCAAGTGCTCGATCCCGTTCCCAGTGTTTTTCCATTATCCCCAATTATTTTCTAAAGAGGTGTGCTCTGTCTAGCTGTAAAAAAGAACAAACACTGTGTTGATTGTTATTTCTGCCCCAGACGAACAGTTACTGGATACACTGATGTAAAACAAAATCCTGTCCCCCAACCTTGCATGTCCCATTTTGTGGAAGTTTTGATGTAGGAGAATGGAGTCTCTCCTTTCTCTCTGCTTGAGAATGCTTCCTAAAGTGAATGGAGGTAGACCCTGACAGAACTGTCATCCTATCCTAGTGTCAAGCAGCTTTAGCTTGAGTGTGCGTGTGCTGAACTGCTTAAACAGGCTGTCGGCAGCATCTCCAGGGCAACTGACTGTCATACAAACAGCTCAAAACAGGATCTTGTTTTATCACATGTTTTCTGGGTGTCTGTAGACATGTATCTGAGAGGTAGGAAGAGTTTAGTTCACACTGAGTTTGAAGTGTGGATATACACTGAGACAGAATCTTTGAGTGTGATATCAAGCCTTTGCCTTGGTCATGTTTATGAACTGCCGTAGGTCGTCCGACCTTTCATTGCCCTTCACAAGGACAAACACTCAAAGCTTTTTTTTTTTTTTTTTTTAACCACTCACATTACTCCTTGCTCTCCTCTCTTGCTGTATTCACTTAAAAGAATCTGGCCAACTGCCCAGTACCGTTGTCATGGCAACAGCAGCCTCCTGCAGCATCTCCTCTCCCCTACCACCTCCCCCTCTGCTCTCATCCTCCCGTCCCCGGGTGGACCCGAGGGGCCTGCGTCCGCCCCTGTTCTTGCCCCCAGCGCCAACCCCTTCTTGTGGAGGTAAGGTTATGATGTTAGAGTGCTCTTGCACTTGCTCCTGATCCAACCTCCTTTTCAACAGCATGCTGGATAACTAGGCATTTCCTGTTTCATCTAATCGGTTTTCCTAATGGGGTGCTGTGGTTTAGTGGTTAAATGCTCAGGGCGGGTAACTGAAGACTGCATGTACCTGCATTGTGCCTTCAGCACTGCCCTTGAGCAGTGCACTTAACCCCAGGGTTCTCAATAGGATTTTTCATGCCGTAAATATACTATGTCACTTTTGAAAAAGATGAAAGCGTTTTCTGTGTCATCCTTTTTCACCAGACTATGATGATGCATAGTGGTCATTATAAATCCTCCAAAGATTTTTAGATTTACATTTTTTTTTTTTTATGCACATTTACAACACTATTCTTTGTATTATATCTTCTCTGCAATAAATCACAATTCTCTCGACAATATATAATTAAGCAACATTGCAGTGATTTCAGTGTTTTTTTTTGTTTGGCTATTAATATGTTTATAAAACTGAAAAAAGCATAAATATCAGGGCATGTCAAAACTTCTTTAGGACCCAAAAACACCCTCAAATCTCCCTTGTGTTAATTTAGTGAAGAAGTCAGTGGAAAACATAACTTTACGGTTTTTACCTATTTTTGCGGATTTGAATATAGTTTCAAAAACGTTTTTAAATCTATTAGGCTACTGAAATAATAAAGTTACAACATTGCATAAAGTCATAATATAATGTTACAAGAATCATCTCATGATGTTGCTTTTATGGGAATAAAGTATGATTTAACTAATTAATCATGAGCATTTCTTGCACTGGTGAAGCCTTTTGCTTAGGCGGCCTTTTTGCTTGTTTTTATTTAATTTGGCACTAACACATGGGTAGGGTTTTTTTTTTCTTAAATTTAAGTCTTATGCTCACCAATGCTGTATCTATTTATCAAAAATAAAATTAAAATAGTAATATTGTCAAGTATTTTTGAAATAGAAATGAACAATGTAAATAACGACTTACTTTTATTGAGCAAGGATTGTATGAATTCCTTTATTGACCCCAAACTTTTGAATGATTATATATTTTTATATTATATATTATATTTTTTGTTAGCATCATTGTCAAGCCTTATTGAGCAGATGATTTTGAGCAAATATACTTGCCAATAAGCTTTGATATGGTTTGCGAAAGCCCTGCTCATTAACACAAATGTGTACCTGTCTGTGTGTGTGTGTGTCTAATGCCTGTGGAGCAGAATGAGAGTGATTCTGCACTAATGAGCTGCTCTGGAATGTTAGAACACTATGTTCTGTCCCAATTGACTCTGTGTGTGTGTGTGTGTTCACCTTGATCCCTCACTGATCTCTTGTTTGATGACACAAATTGCTGAGCACAGTCTGCTCTCTGTCTTTTTTAACATGTGAGTTAAGAATATCTTGGTTCACAATGTAGAAACACAATATGTGCATGTTTTTTTTTTGCATTGCAAGGTCATATTTTAGGATATTTAGAGAGCGCAGTGATCATTAGGATCAGTGTGGAAATTCTAAACTTCCATTCATATCCAGTAAAGCTTGAGGAAATCATTATAGTCTGCTTTGTTTTGTTTTTTTTCTTGCACAACTATTTCCTTGCTTTTCTTTGCCCTGTACATCCTCTATTGATCATGATCACAATAATAGAAAATGTGTTCAAAATGATTTTCCTTTCCCTTGAAGCCTCATTTCCCCTGTGTATTGACTCGATGCACCAGACATCATTTCCCATTTCTAAAGATGTTATCGTATGAGTGGAAAGGCTATGTTTTGCAGTTCCCCACAGGTTTAGACCTACAGAGAAGCTGCTGGAAATCAAGTCTTAAAACCTTTCAGAGCTCAACTCAACAGGACATCCAAGAGAGAGGCAGGGAACTGTTCCAAAGGCGGCTGCTTATTTCCTTTCTCCATCGCTAGGTCTTACCTCTCTCAATACACACACTCAGTTTTCTTTTTTCCACATTTTTTTTCCTCAAATGTAAAAGAAAGCTCCTTTTTGTTATATAGAAACGTTCTGTTTCTCTCTTGTGATACTCTTGTTCTGACCAACTATACCCAAGATTAGCAAATTAAATTAACCCCAATTGACTTATGAGGTTCAATGACTGTTCAGGGGTGCGTTTCCCAAAAGCAACCATGGTCGCAAGTTCCGTCGTTACCAATAGAGTTCAATGGAACTAACGATCATAGTTAGCTAACGATGCTTTTGGGAAACGTACCCCAGATCAGTATATCTGGATTTTATCTGGATGGTCATCTTCTGACTAAGCATATGTGTAAAGAGTTTAAGAACTGCTCTAAACACAACATCTTTTTAAAATCAACTCTTATTAACTTTAATTTGTGTGTTTACAGGGGTACATGCTGCATTGAACTTGTCGCTGTGGTTGGTTTTGTGATTTTATTTATTTGTTATGGGGGAAAAGTGTTGAAGTATTGAATCAATTTGTTGTTGATTCAGTTTTGTTTAGTAACTGTGTGAAGTCCATCAATTATGGAATGAGTTTAATTCCTCTATAAAGCAACTCTGGAGAAACAGTACAGAAATAGTGTCCATGCAGTAAATAATATTAATATATTAATATAATGTAGCAAATTAGCTCAAACAACGAATCAAATCAGAATCATTTAAGATTCTAGGGAATTAACACAGAATCGCTGTTTTACGGCGGATCACTGAGTCGGTCTGCGATTCACTGAACGAGCCGTATAACATCAACTCTGCGCTGGATATTAAAATCCTAATTATAGTGTAAACACTATTAATAAGCACAGTAACAAGATCGGCAGTTTAAGACATTAACTTGTAAGCACAAAACA
>JAUMHE010000051.1:11493224-11505387 GCA_032359235.1 Enteromius mattozi | reverse complement strand
TCTAATGTTTATCAGTACATTACAGAAAATAATGAACTTTATCACAATATGCTAATTTTTTTAAAAGGACCTGTACAACTCTTCATAACTTTACTCCAACTTATCTTTCAGATCTCTTTCACCCTACACTCCTTCTCGAACTCTTCGTTCTTCCTCACTGGGTCTTCTTAATATACCCACGGCTTGCTTAACCACCATGGGTCACAGAGCCTTTAGCCATGCTGCTCCTCACCTTTGGAATACTCTCCCTGTTAACATTCGCAACTTAAGAGTCGTTATCATAAATTTAAAACCAAACTTAAAACTCACTTATTCAGGAAAGCTTATTTTACATGATTATAATCTGCACTCCTGGCCTCTTCTCTTCTCTCTATTCTTGCTACCTTTCATGGTTTATTGATATTGCTGTTTATTGCTATTTATTGTTCCTGATGTACAATGACCTTGTGTGACTTGAAAGGTGTCTCAAATAAAATATAATATTATTTATTTTTTTTTTTTTTGCAGAAGTAAAAAATCCTTTTCTTCCACAGTGAAATCACCATTTAAACAGTGTCAGCATTGTTGCCTGCTGTTATGTTTGTTTGGTGTGCATGGATGTGCGTGGCATTGGGTGGAGGTGTTTTCTCTCTAGCTGTTTGTTCTTTGATGTGTGTCTGAAGCGACTGAACCCATGGTGTTGGTGACACAGTGCTGCCATGCCTGCCTGCATCTACTCTGCTGCAAAACTGTTCACACACATGCGCACAGACACGCACATGATTTTAACCCGACTTGCTTATCTTATGATTCCTCATTTTCACTTTTTTCTTCTTCTGCTTAAGTTGAGTCCTTTGACCTGATGGACTAATGATGAAACGGTTTGGACTACACAGACAAATCTCTCTTGCACTTGTGCCATTTGACAGAATAATCCTGCATATATGTGTGTGTGTGCGTGTGTACACATTTTAATCTCCTGTCATTCTGTCACTTTCTCCAGGGACATTATATTGAATACTGCCAAATCCAGCCATTTCTGGTTGACAGATCATTTAGCATTAAAACGCATCACTATTTCATACTTAAAGGAATAGTTCACGCAAAAATGAAAATTATGGCATATTTTACTTGCACCCAAGCCATCCTAGGTGTATATGTTGTTTTGTTTTTTTTTATAGACGAACACAGTTTTTAAAAATTTATCCTTGCTCTTCCAAGCTTGGTAATGTTGGTAGACCATGATTTTGACGTTTTGTAAATCAGCATACAGCCGTTGCCAGAAGTCAGTTATTTAAGTTATCATTTTAAAACCCATCGATCTGCTTCAGAGGACATGTGTTAACCCCCTGAAGGAGTATGGGTTCGATTTATGGAGCTTCAAAATCATGGCCACCATCCACCAGCAAGCTTGGAAACTCTGACTGTGTTCGTCTAAAAGTAAAAAAAGTCGTATACACCTAGTATGGCTTGGGGGTGAGTAAAATATGCCATAATTCTCATTTTTGGGTGAACTATTCCTTCAAATTTTTAGTTTTACTAACCTCTGACACTTGCAGTCTGGCAGTTAATATTCCTATTTTAGAGGTTGTATTACTGTTGTCTGCACCTTTATACGTGCACTGCTGTGTGTTTGAGTTAGAGAGCGAGAAAGAGAGGAGGGAGGGTGTAGAGGAGAGAGAAAGAGAGAGAGAAAAAGCACATGCCAGCATCTCACGATAGCTCTAGTAGTGTCACAGGTTGCCGGCAACAGCAGCAGCTGTAGGAACATCATCTAGTGCTTTCTATCAGAGAGGAAACACGCTCATTTAGCCAGCTGTTCTTCCTTCTCCACCGTTTTATCGCAATTGATCTCTGGATGACAGCCATGTTAGTGCACCGATATGTCTGATTCCTTCTGGACCGTTCTCTCCAATTTCTCCCTGCCGGAGAGAAGCATGCTCCGCCGATCCAAAAGGTACAGCTATCCATTTCCGTTTTCTTTTTTGTATAGTCAGGTAACTTTTTTTTTTTTTTCTCGGTAATTGATAGCATGCTGCAGGCTGTCTTGAGGTTTTGCTTATGTTTGTGTGCACTGAGGTTTTCCTTCCTGTTTGTGCTGGATTTTGGTGGTCATGCACATTTTAGACTCTCCACATGCACATCGACCTGCATGTGTTCTTTTCTCTCAGGCAGTGTACGTAAAAATAACGTCCGCCCTTCAGCAAGGGGTGCAAATTATGACGTGGACAGACATGCAAGAGAGCTACTTGATGTTTGAGAGTGGACGGTTCTGATCTGACCTATCATGTTGAAGTAAACTTGCACGCAGATATGCTCAAATTTGCAGTTGAATTGGACAGAGATAATCTATAATTGCTTTCTGTCCTTCCCTGCTTGTGTTCTTCCTGTCTTCCTGTAGCCTGGAGAGACAGATGAGGGGAGGGCACAGTGCTTGCATAGCAACAGAGCTGAGACTGTTGTAGAGTGATGTGTTTCTTTCCACTCCACGTCTATCTCTGTAGTGTCATACTCACAGTGATGCTAAATGTCTGAATCATTCAGTGGCCATGACGCTGGTGCAGTGCACAGTGTGTTGTTTAAGTCATAATTTAGAAATAGCCTTGTGTGAATCATGCCTGAATGTAAGAATAAGACTTTGAATTGTGTGTCTTGTACTGTGACTTTTCTAAGTGATCAGAATTTTGTTTAAGGGAGAATAAATGATTTTTAAAAAATCATGTATGCTTGCTGTGTACACTATCATACTTTATAGTACATACTTTTATTCAAAAGGATGTATTTATTTGATCAGAAGTGACTGTGAAGGCATGTGATTTCAAATAAATATACTGAGCAGCACAACTGTTTTCAACACTGATAATAATAAGAAATGCTCTTGAGCACCTAATCAGGATATTTAAAAAAAAATACTTTTGAAGGATCATGAGTCACTGAAGATTAGAGTAATGATTTTAATTAGCAATAATATTTCACAGTTTTATTTAGTTATCAAGTAAATGCAACCTTGATGAACAAAATACTCTTCTTTAAAAACATAAAATACTCCTTAATTTTGAATGGTAGTGTATTTTGGCTGGGTATTGGTGATCGTTTCCGGATTTGATTATAATTCACAAGTTCTTCATTCAGTTTAGGCTCTGTCAGCAGGCCCGTTTCAGTCATCATAGAATTGTTTGGAATCTTCTGGCATACATTAATTTTCTCCATCCAGGTACCCTGACTCTCGTCCCTATGATAACCTGCCGCCCTTTCTGAGAAGATCTCTGCATTATTAATATGATGTAGAGAGGGTTTGTGCCTCCTGTGAACACATCGCTTGTAGCAGACACACACACATGCCAGTTAGGGTTGTCATCATAACAACATTTCAGTATTCAGGTACCGAAATCAGTGAAATCTCATGATTCTTGATACCAGTTTACATATTGCAACAAAAACAAATGTTGATTGCTTTTTTATTTCCTATTTATTTCAAAGTATTTCGATTTGTTAAAAATGTATGCAAATAATTATAAATTATACAGTTGTATAAGTCATGCAATTGTGATAGTTGAAAACAAATAATTTTACACATTTAAATCATACGATTATATATTTGTTAATATCTTGAATTGTCTTATTTTTATTTTTTATCACATTTTATTCTGATTTTAATGATACAATGGAAAATAGATGGATTTTAAATATAGTTGAAGTAATTTTGTTAGGTTTTTTTTGTTTTATTATTTATTTAGCCTTTTTTTTTTTTTTTTACATTTCGCATTTGCTTTAAGTTATTTTAATTCAGTTACCAAAGTGACTTTTCAATATTTATGTTAAGTTGTTCATATACAGTAACATTTATATTTACATTTATTTTTATAAGACTTTATTTTTATATATTTTTTTATTAAATATATTTTTAAGTTTTAATTTTAGTTAACAGTAATAACACTGTTTTCAGTTTTGTTATTCAAAATATATTTAATAACACCTTTTTTTTGTCCTGTCTATGTATAACCACTTCAGAAAAAACAACAACAAAAAAACTGTTACGTAAATATTTCCACTAAGACAAGCATTTGACCTCTCATGCAGAAGTTCTTCACAGAGTACAAGCACAAAGTGTGTGTGTGTGTGTGTGTTTGAGTGAAGCTGTTATAACTCACCAGTATCCTCTTCCTCTGTCCCCTGGGTGTTGCTGAACGAGCTGCAGTCTAACGCCTCACTTGTCACTTTGCATCAACTCACATGACTCCCCTATATAATTTCCCAACTGTATCATGTCTTGATGCGGTCTGTGTAACATGTCACAAAGTGTACAGTAAATGCAAAGAAATGTAAAGCTGAGCAGAATGGCCTCACTGCTTCTGAACAATGGCTTTTTAAGCCCATGTGAAGCTATTATAGCCACTGCTGGGTTTAATAATACTAAAGACCATTTATCTCCATTTCTGCTTTCTTCTTTTCTTTCCATTCTTCAATCTCTTCATCTGTGGCCTTCACGTCTACCTCTATCATTCAGCCTCCCTTTAGCATTCTCATTATAGTCACTCCCCATGACACTTCAGGCTTTGTGCGCATGCAAAAAGTCTTTGAGTTTCTCATGAAACATTCAGCAGAACCAATTTTATGTCGTTCAGACTGTTAAATTGTCCTCTCACTTGATGATATGGAATGTGCGATTGATTTCTCACTTTTTCTCTTTCATCTTTTCTTGTGCTCAATATAGCCACATAACCTGTGGAAAGCCTTCTTAAGTACATCTGAGCAGGTCTCAGTCAATGATTCATTGTATTTCAGACAGTGGTTAATGGTTGTTTGCGTTTTAATTATACACTTAAGAATGCCAAAGGCAACATAATAACTATAAGTGTGGCAGCTTTGGGCCACCATATTCCAGACTTTCTAGAAGAAAATGAGTCCAATTTGAAACAAAAATGACACAATATTGATAGTACCTTGATTGCAGGAAGGAAGCTCGGGCCAGAAACCATCAGTGCTGTAATTGGCTTTCTGGCCAGCATTGATCCTGTCAGGCTGCTTTGCATCTTTTGAAATCCCTGTTCCCATTGTTTCAGTTATATTATTCTTGCCAAACCTCAAATCGGGTCAAGCTTGTTATAAAAGAGGCAATGCATTTGTTTATTTTCTCATTTTCCCGCTTTCAACCTGTCCACAGTGTTGAGTGGGGTGGAGTGCTAGGCTAGCAGGTGTTTGCTCATAATTGCAGTGTTCAGTATTAATTGGCTCCTTGCATCTGCTCATGGCAATTACACCATTCAGCTCATGGCATTTGGCAGCGTGAGTCCAAAAACCATTCTGTTTCCTCAGTCCATGAGGTGGATAATCATTTGATATGCTAAACAGCAGAAATAATATTTTCTTAACATTTTAACTATACCTTTTTCTGTTTGTGCATGTTTGTTTGTGCATTTCTAAGTGTATTACTGGCCATCTGTTGAGGGATAGCAATCTGTGTACATACGCAGGTGTGTTTAGATTTTGTTAGAAGGCATATGGCTTTAAACACCTGTCATATCACAGGGAATTTCAGTCACAATCATCAATGCTTTGAAGTGCAGATGTGAAGAAACTGTAGGTGCAATGCGACAAAGAGGCATCTATTCTGTGTAAAATCCAAGTTTATCCCCTTGATCAGCTTGATTTCTGTTCTACCCACAGTGAAATCTTATTGGTCCGGAATCACTCCTCCCATAACTTTAACTTCAGATAAGTTCTGAGTGGCTGTGATCGTGTGGCGTCATGCAGTGTCTTCGCTTTCAGCAAGAATAGAAAAATTACTTGTTGTCGCCGGAAACCTGTCAGGTTGTGTCTGGATGCGGTGTTATTCAGCAACTCAGTACACAAAGCAATGTAAGAGCAGTTCAGCTCAAATTATCCTGCCCAGCAGTGTGGAGAACTGCAATTTCCTTCTGTTATCTACGGAGACTCTGCTTCGTTTCTCATGAATGAAGATCCGCACTTATACCATCTTATCTGGCTTATCTAAAATCAAGTTTAGAGGGATAAAGTGGAAGAGCTCTGACGGTTTCTCACAAACACCTCACTATTGCATCTTTTATCCGCAGGATTTGTACTCAAGGCTATGCAGTATGCCTTAAAGTGTGTTTATTCTCTAAAGTAGGCTTTATGCTAGGGCATTTGTGCTGTTGTGTACAATCTAATCCAGGATAAATGAATGTATGAGTGGATTATTTTTTGCTTAGTTCAGGTGGCCCACTTTCAGATAGCAGCAATGAGCGAGTGAACTAAATGAAAATCTAAAACAAGCATATAGTCTCTATTTATCAAGGTGCGACGAATGCAAAACACTTGTGGTTAAACATAACCTTTTGATAACGCTTAGAGACTCAAGATTCATAAATATACTTCATGTTCATAGTTGTTAATTGTATCCAAACGTAAACACATTCTACCAAACCTAATGTGTCATTCAAAACGGCCCACAACAAATCCAGTCACACTTGAATTAGTTTAAATGAAGCTTAATCAACTCAAACAAACTAAAATGAGCACAGACGAAAATGAAAACAAGCAGGTTTGCTTGTGAAAAAAATTGACATTTCTTGGTGTTTAGAAGTCGAGGGGAAGCAATTCTTCGCAATTACTGTAATTAAGGGATAACTCTTTTTTTCGCATGCGTGAACCCCGCGCAGCTGCTCATGTTATTAGCATGTAAATTGTACTGGGGGTTTTTGCTGCCGTGTTTTCCCGCTTTTTATTTTCTGATGATGGAATGATGTTTTAATGAGAGTGTGCAGCTCTTTTCAGCAGTGTGCACCTCCTGGAGATTCATATCCAAGCTCAATTTATTCCAAAATGCACTTTCATTTTGTTCATTATTGCTAATTCTTGTCAATATCCACCCACACACTCACCTAAACAATGTGAAATTTTGTGGATAAATGCTTTTTGGCCATTGTCAAGTTGTGTTCAGCTACATTAAGCTTTAATGACAGCACTGACAGGTTGTGGCTGTTTGCGTATAATGAATACTTGAGGAAATGTCTTTATTAAAAGTGTCTTTATGGAAAAATATACCTGTAAGAAAATGCATACATTTGCATAGAGATAAAATATTTTCTCTGCCTTAGACTCTCATGCTGTCGCCAATGGGTGCTATCACTCATGTCTCTGGAAATCAACAGTTCTCATTGAAAATGTATGACTTGAGGTCACAGCAGATCACTGTCAGTGTAAGCGCTCTTTTAGATAAGACTGCTTTTATAGAAGCCCTGTTTTTTTAGGGCATTGAACGACACAGGTCTTCATTGTTAATATCTGCATAAATCCATTGAAGACTCATTAATATTGCAGGCTGCTTGGCATTGGTTTGACACTAACAGACTGAATGAGAGCACACTGCTGTTAGATGTTTTTTTTGTAGAATAAATGGATGCAGTATAGCTTTTCCTGTGAGTAGGAGATTTCTTGATCGTTAAAGTTTTTAAGCATTTTGCGGTCAGCATGCACGTGGCAGGCAACATCACAATGCTTTTCTGATGTCTCATACAACTAACATTCTTCTCAAAAAAAAAGAAAAGTAATCTTTAAGCCAGCACCAAAAGAAATCTTTTCTTATCAGCCACTTTAGAAGAAAGGCCTTTCTTTAAGTATTAATGTGCCAGCGTTAGCTCGTGAGTCATCGATTTTTCTCCTGGTTTCTTGCTTTTCTTCTTCCTCCCACCCCTTGCTTTCCCTTTTTCTCCATGTCTCCTGCTGTGACTCTACTCACTTCTGAACCTCCATTACACACTGAATGATGGCTGCCACTGTGAAAGTGGCGCAGGTCTCTGCTGTGATAGTTACTCTTTCTGCGACACTGTTTGGACGAAGAAGCATCCATGCAATTATCCAGAAAATTACCAAACACTTTTAGTGTCATTGTCATGGTCGGAAAAGGCACAGAACAGTGGTAACATGCTGTAAAATTCTCACAGTCATAGCCAATTTCCTTCAGCGTGAGATGCAGATTTCAGTTTTTATGCACACACCCATTACCGAAAAAGTTTTTGGACAGTTATGCCATACTTGAAAATGTATTGTCTTTCAATATCAGTACATTTATTTTTAAAGGCTTATAGCACATTTAACAAAGTCTAAGTGTTAAGAGCTACGCCCCCACTTACTTTAAAAAAATAAATAATTCGCGTTCAGTTACTATTTTGACTCTGTGGGTTTATTCAGTGAAAGTTTATAACTGTTGATTCAAAGAATTTTTTTTTTTTATTTGCATATTTGTTTTTGAGTTTATTTTAAATATTGCCTAATAAATAAAGACATTGTCTTGCATTTTGATGTCTTGTTTTGACTATTTTTCTTTTGTCATGGCGTAGGTTCAGCAGTGGCGTGATGTCTTGTAAAGGCTACAGCTTGCCTTTCTGATCGCTCAGCTGTGTGTGTGTGCGCGTGTATGTCAATATTTTTCTCACATCAGTAAAGAACCACTCATCCCTTACTTTTCACTACACTGCTCTCCGTAGTGCAGTTCTGAAAGCTCAGCCGGTCATCTCTCCTCTCTGCAATGAAGCGTGAGGCTGTATTGTCCTAGCTGGAGGTCTCAAGGTTCATTTGAGCTGAGTTCTGAGCTGTAGGTGGCAGTTTTTCTCCCTGTCAGCTTGAGCTGGAGGCTTTTAGCATTTATGGCAGAAGAAAAGAGATCAGATATTACCGTGCACTTTCAGCCTCATAAAATGAGACGGGTTTGTGTTACCTGAATTAGACAGTGACCATATGACTCCACTGCCATTTAGAGGTGAAAGTGGAGGTCTGTGATCTTTTTGAATGGGCATACTCTGACCTGTTTTTACATTTGGTTCAAACTAAAAGCCATCTTCTATAACAGCTTTAGCACCATAGTGTAATACATCCATTTAATCAGTATTATGCATAAATGTACAAACAAATGATCATTCTGAATTTTGTTTTTGCTTCTTTTTTGTACAGCTGTCGGACCAGCAACAGGAAGAGTTTGATAGTGACATCCAGCACCTCTCCCACTCTGCCTCGTCCCCATTCACCTCTTCATGGACACCCAGGTAAAATATATGCCTCTCTCTTCCCCTTTAAACCACGCTGAGCTGTTAACAAACAATGCATGCTTATGCATTTCAACATAAAGTCTGCTCCAAACAGTAGACAGAAACGTAGTGCTGCTTTTAAATCAAGGTACTTTGATTGCTAATTTCTTTGCAATGAGCTTAGTGGAAATCACCCAAGATGGACAGAGTTGAGAAATTATTGGTTAGAAATATCTTTTTATTTAGTTCTTGTTGTTTGTTATTAGTTTGTTTGTGCTTATAAGTATCATGTTGTTAGCTTAGCAACATAGCGTACTTTAAACTTACTAGACATATTGATTTTCTCAAGTGTCTGCTCTTTTTGTGTTTTCTCCATTTATTTGTTGGCAGAAGTTTGTCAGATGATGCAAAATGTGTCGTTTGGTTGTCAAAAGTCTAAACACAAACTGGGATATCTGGGTAATTATTACAGTTACTTTCAATGAGTCTTTTTTGTTAGGATGCTGTCTTAGTTGGCTATGTAGACTGTAGGCATTTTACTAGAGTCTGGACCAGAGCCATACAAACTGCACACATTTCACAAATAAGATACACACATGCTGTTTGTCTCGTTGCACAACAAATGGAAAGCTGTGTGGCAGCTGTTCAGCTGTAATATTACATTATATCTCCATAGCAACCGTCAAATCTCAGTTTGCCATAGAGTAATTCTAATGTGGTACAGGGATTTCTCATCTAATTCATGGGCGTTATGAATGGATTGACAGTTGACATTTTTTAATACATTTTCTCTGTATGCCTCCTTAGGGATTGGCAGATTTATACTTTCCATCTTGTCTGAAATACGTCATTCTGAGTTAGAAAATCTTGTAATTAACCTTTCCCTGTAAAACATGGGGCATAATCAAATCCATGTTTTATACATACACACAGAGCAGACTGGTGTTTATGTAAAGAGAAGAGGATTTAAGTCATCATAGAGATGAGATGAGTGATTCGTAGTTGTGTATTTGGCGCATTGTCAATGAGAGTAAGCAAACATTTTCATTTTACAGAAGCACAAATGACGTTTTCTCTAATAGGGACATATTTGCTGTACATTTTCCTCTACATGTACATTAAAATAACATTAACTGATCATTAAAGTAGCCAATACCCTATGTGGATAATAACCCCACAGTTAAAGGATCATTATTTAGATTGTAAATCCAAAGAACTGCTGTGAAAATAGGTTAAAGAGTGTTCCAAAGAAGAGTAAATTATGAAATGTTTCATAAGGAAAGAATTTACGGGTGGCCAAAAGAAGCCATTAGTCAAGAAAAAAAATGAGAAAATACATCAGGGTTTTGCTAAAAACTGTAATATTGACCCATTTGTGATGTAGAAAATATATTTTGGGGTCAAATAAAAGCAAGATATAGCTTTTTAAATGAAATTCAATGCAATTTACTTTAAATCTAATATTTAGCACTGGCCACAAAACACTATATCTGCTGTGAATTATTATGATGGTATATTCATGCTTTGGGCACTAGCAATTTTATTAAAACAGAAGGAAGAGTGGATGGCGCAAAATACAGGGAATGCTAAAGCAGAACCTCTCAGTCCACTAATAAACTTCAGCTTGAAGTATTTCAGCATGGCTGTGACCACAAACACCAAACTAGATATAATAAAGTCATAGCTTAACTTCAGTTTGCTAACATTAGTTGATTCCTTGGTTGTTATTGTTAACTAAAAAATGAACGATACAACAATTTATCAATGAGTTCATACATTTATTTTTTGATAATTCACATTAACATTTGGCTTAGAATAATAAGTGCTTTAAAATGGTTGATTTAAGTAATGATACATAATGCATTAACTACTGTTAGCAAAATTATCCTTTTTGTAATGTTGTATATGTAAAATTTATTTAAATGTTTAATAGTTTATAATCTAAGCTTTTATGATTTTACATATAAAACATTAAAATTAAATGTTTTATTATAAAACCGATGACAATAGGACAGATTCATTATGTAAAAAATAGTAATACTGAACAATAAATCAGAGATTTGTCTTTCTAAAAAACTGGTTAATGCTTTGCAAAGCACTAGGAAACATTTTAGTTGTCACAGTAATGTTTTAATAAAGCTGAAGCTGGTGATAAAACACTTAATAAAAGTGCTGCTCCAGTGGGTGTATCCCTAGTGTCACTTCCACACTGGAAAATCTGAGCAAGAGAAATGGAGAGATCAGCTGTCAAAACCAGCAGGCATACTCTCTTTTTGTGTGTGTGGAGAGAGAGAGATTAAGGAGATGTGTGTTTACAGCTGATCTCAGGTCACGAGCACACAAAGCACACAGATCATGCTTGCACTGTTCAGCAGGGCTCTGATAAATAATGCGTTACGAATCATTGACATCCGCTTGTCAATTCCATCTACTCACTGAATTACTAGATTAAACCACCAGTATAAACAGTACATGCAGTGTGAAAAGAATCACCAATAGTGTAGGTCAGTGCATTAACACAGTACAATAAAAATTTAGGGTTTTTATGATGATATTGTATTTGGCAGTGCTCAGTCCTTGTATAGCCCACATGAGTTCTGTTTGTTTTGTCCATACTGCATCAAACTCCGCATCACTTGAAATTGTGTGCTTGCGATATTTAAATGAACAAATCTAAAATGGAACATTAACCCAAAGGCTTCATTTTAAGCACTTCAAAGCCATTAGCAGCATTCTAATGTGAGTGCCAACAGAAGCAGCGGAGGCTAAATTATTTCAAACTCAACTGAGCACAATCAACAGGGGGTTTGCACTGCCACACTGCACTCATTACAGTCTGTTTCAGGAAGCTGTTTGCCAGGTTATGACACCAGCAGCACAAGAATTAAATACTGCAGTGCTTTGTGAGGTGTCAATACACTTAAGACAAGAAGAGAACTCACTGCTAAGGTGATGCTGCTGTTTCAGTAAGCATATCAAATTCATCTGTGTAAAAAAAAAAAAAATAATAATAATTACTGCGTGGGGGAAAACATCTGATTTGTTACTATATATACTATATAGGTTTCATATATATATATATATATATATATATATATATATATATATATAAAAAAATATAAATAAAAAGAAGAACATATTATATTAAATATAAATTT
>JAUMHE010000051.1:11456967-11493124 GCA_032359235.1 Enteromius mattozi | reverse complement strand
TAGACCCCTCCATGATTTCTAAGAGAACTTGCAAAATCACAGGGTGATCAAATACTTATTGACCTCACTGTATATATGTAAATATTTTCAGAATATATGCTGTATGTGTGTGTGTGTCTTTGTACATACTGTACATAATAAATATAATTTTGGATTATTATTTTATATCATTGTTATTCTATTATTATTATTATTATTATTATTATTACTATAAATTCAAAGAACGTTGGACTTTCACTTTTAAATTGATTACCATTCATATTTTAACAAAAGCGTGTGTCACAACAACCCTTCTGTATATTACTTAATATTGTGCACTGTACAGTATACATTAATATTATGAGTCAAGGAAGGATAAATTAATCATGCAGTTACAATGAGTGGCAAGTTAAAATGACTAAACACTGAAAGTATTCCTCTCTGTTCTTATTGAAGTCACATTTTAAAAAAATCAGTATGCAATTTATTTTCATGTAGGAAAGTTGTAAATGTCAGATTCTGTGTGATTTTTCACACTATCATGCAAAAACCTCATCCATACAACATTCAGCTGTGGTGTGAACGTAGCATGTGTAATTCAACAGGGTGCTGATTGGTTTTCGTCTCTCGTTTGTGTATCGTATGAGAGGGTGTCTGCATCTCTTCAGCGAACCCTTCATCCACTACAGTCTTCATGATGAAAAATGAGCAGGTGCTTTACTATGTAGCACACCATTGTGCCGTCTCCTACACTCTCCGTGACGGGATTCTCTTTTAAATGAATGCATCTCCATGACAGATCCACACCACTCCGTGTCCCAGTCCAGCTGTGCACAGCTGTTCCTACAGTCACTTCCTGACAAAGAATTATGCTCTCATTAAAATTTAAGATTTGGCATTGGCCGCTTGATGAATACATTAATGCATGATTAATGCATGGGGGATTGTGACTCGAACAGTACCACCCAGTCCAGATAGAAGCGCCCCATTGCTCGGATTGACTGGATTGATTGATGATACCTGTATCTGTGCTCCTTAATTCACACAAGACAAGCAATAGTGGTTTTTAGATCAAATTTTCTTCTTTTTTATCAAGTAGCATTAGTCATAGCAGACATGTACTTTTAATCTATAAGCTATACTCTATGCATTTCGTATTAAATGATAATGTAAAAATGTACCACACAGTGATTGAGCCCAGGATATTAAATCGTCTTGCCATTTAAATACCAACGGAATAGAGATAAAGAGTCTGTTCTAGGCAAAATCCCTTGAATTTGAACTCGAGTTAATCAAAAAAGGATTCTTTTGCTCATGGTCTGCAAATCATTAAATAAGATTCATTATGCAATATCACTCCACTTGACGCATTTTTGATGGAGAGGCCTGTTGTCTAAAGCACTTAAACACTGTAAGTGCTTTTCTCTCCAAGCACTAATCTATTCTCAGAGAGCTGTGCAGGAGAATAAAAAAGGCCGTGATCAAAGTGTGCTTTATCCCTGTAACTCTGGTCTCAATGCAGCCTACATAAGAAGCCCACTCTTCTAGAGGGTTTTGTTATCTTAAAAGGGCTTTGATGAATAAAATAAATGGGAAAGATCAGCAGGATAGAAGAGGTAAGAACCTTAGGGCAATTGCATTTACTTATGACAGGCATAATGTGTCTCCTGGTGGCCTGAAGTATGAAGTCTTTGCTTACTTCAACAGTTATTTGTAGCAGCTTGGCCTGGGTAGTTGAACTTGATTGTTGTGAACAATTCACTAAATGTCACATTTTTGGTCTCTTTCAGGAAGCAGCCCATTGGACAGCCCACGTAATTTCTCTCCAAACACTGCGGCCCACTTCTCTTTTGTGCCAGCTCGCAGGTGAGTGACATCACAGGTCAAAGGTCGATCTCTCACACATCAGAATCTTATGGTTCAAATTATAAAATACCCCACAATCTGGGAATTAATTCTAATAAAACCTTCCAGTCTTTTAAAATGTTTCCAAATGAAATTTTGAGCATGTGATATCTCTTTGCTCTTCTTGCAAATATTGTTGTCATAGTTTGCTCCTCATCTGCTGGTTATTATTAAGCACCCCACTTTCAATTAATTTGTAATATCCCATAATCCTTCACTGTAGCTCTGAATAATGACACCAAGAATGTTAATGAGTGAATCTGAATTGGTAATTGAGCAGCAAAAGATGGTAATGCTTTAACAACTGGGAGAGAACACACAGAGCTGATGACCCCAGGCTTAATTAAAAGGATTCGTTTGAATGTCAGCCATAGAGCAAGACCATTGAGTCATTTTGTCCAGAATTCCCATGGACCAACAGTGCCACCTAATGGACACAGTACAGCACTCATAGTGAGAGTCATAGTGAGAGATACAGACACACACACACACTTTATGTAATGCTTTACTCTCTTCCATACAGCCATGGACACAGGGCTGACAGGTAATAATCGCCCGCTTCCTTTACAACATCATTTCCTGTGTGTGCTTTCAGCATGGCTGTTTACACCAACCATCATGTTTCCATTTCGTTAGAGCTGACAGTCAGATCTGTTTAAAAACATCTCAGACAACTTCATTTATGTATTGGAATGATAAATTATTAATCATCCTACCTCGTTCAGCTGGCTGGATACAAACAGCTTGACTGTGTGCTTAGAACTGATATTTAATCTTCAAAAATATTCCAGACTTCCGTGCTTTGCATAAGTCATTTTATTTTTCACCAAAATAAATAAAGTAAATACTTTTGGATACAGGTTTTCTTGTGGAATATTTTTTCATGAGAACTGTTTATGATTATGTACACTGCATATCAAAAGTTTGGCTTCGCTACATTTTTGTTAAATGTTTTTTTTGAAAGACCTCACTTGTGCTCACCAAGGCTGCATTTATTTAATCAAAAATATAGTAATGTTTTTTAAATGTATTATAATTGTAATATTACCATATTTAAAATAACTGTTTTCTATATATTTTAAAATTTAATTTATTCCTGTGATAGCTGAGTCGTCAGCAGTCTCCAGTGTCACATGATCATTCAGAATTTATTTAGATATGCTCATTTATTGGTCACTAAACATTTGTTATTATTATCAGTGTTGTGCTTAATAGTTTTGTGGAAACAGATAATTTTTTAATTCTTTGATGGTTATATAATTCCAAAATAACAACATTTATTTAATATAGAAAACTGTTGTAACATTTTTAATGTCTTTACATTCACTTTAAATCAATTTGATGCACCCTTGCTGAATAAAAGTATTTATTTCTTTAAAATAAATCTTCCTGACACCAAACTTTTGAACACTAGTGTGTTTAATGCTTGCATGCGTATTTGTAAATGCATATTAAAATCATTGCAATCTTTTGTATGTTGCACAATGCACATTTCAATCAGTGGTCAGACAGTCAAAAAGTTTCTTATTTTGTTCAAGTAAAGGGATGCTGACAGTCTGTGAAATTCCTAATGTCAGTCATCATGTGTTCATGTGTTTGAGTAAAAGTCATATTATTGTTGTGTGATTTAAAGCTGTCAAGCCTTTTAATTCACACTGTGCTATTTGCATGAAAAGGCTTCATATGTATATCTGCAATAAAAGTAAGTTCTTGTGCTGCCAGCTTAGCTTTTATGACAGATGGTTATGGCTCTTATATGCAAGCCTTATTGAGGTGCACAGTTGAATTGAATTGGTGGTGCTTTATTCTGCTCTGAATGTGGAACATTTTAACATCGTTTCCTAGTGCTGCTTATTTGGCTGATCTTTATTACTATTAAAAGAACATCAGCAGTAATGTGTCAAGAACAGATTTTAACTTTTCCGATATCCACTCTTTTAGGACGGATGGTCGTCGCTGGTCTCTTGCTTCTCTGCCCTCCTCTGGCTATGGAACCAACACCCCCAGCTCAACAGTCTCGGTAAGTGTCTGTGTGTGTTTGTGCTCATGTTCTTTCTGTAGTCCCTCTATGTTGTATCAACCCTCAGATATATGCATGTCTGTTTGGTATTGCATTTGATCCCAAGCCTTAACATTCCCAGAAGGTTTATCCTATTGACTCTACAGTGGGATAAACTCTAGGTACAAAGCAGCTCCCTTTAGCCTAAAGTGAAGCCAGTGGCTTCATATCAGAGCATTCGCTTCAAAAGAGTTCTGTCCCTGAAAATTGACTGTAACTCAGTCTGGCTGTTGCTTTCATCGGGGAATCAGTTCAAACCGCACAAGCCCCATTAAAGTCTCTGCAGAAAGATTAAAAGACATTTTCTTATTTAGGCCAAATATTTTATTCTAAAGGCTGCAGAGCTTTTATTCAGCTCTAAACACAAGGGGGGAAATCTACTGATTAAGAACAAATGTAATTTTTTTTTAATTGGGTGAAGCTCACAAAAACTCTTAAATTAAATCATAATGAAAATAGGGCCTATTTTTAAGGGTCGTTAATATTTTTTTACAATGTGACATTATTTTTAGTGCAATTATCATTATGTTTCATAGTAATGGCAATGCTTTTTTTTCCCCTTTTGGTATTAAAGAAGTTAAATAATGTCACAATGCAGAAGGGCTTAATGATCCTAAAAATAGACTTCATTTTCTTTATGCAAAATATAATTAGTAACTTAGTTGAAATATAACCTAGCATTTAAAAAAAGCTATATTAATGCAAATTTTTACGTTGTATTCTCAATATTCTTTTTCATTTGGCCTAAATGTTTTGAGAAAAATGTCTTGCCAAGAATCAAATTAACAATCAACATTATGCCAACAAAGGCAGTTGATTGACAGTCAGGGCAGCCTATGCAATGCCTTCTATCCTTGTAATCCCTCCCTCTCTGCTTCTCACAGTCATCATGTTCATCTCAGGAGAAGCTGCACCAGTTGCCCTTCCAGCCCACTGCAGATGAGCTGCATTTCCTCACCAAACACTTCAGTTCGGAGAGCATCACAGACGAGGATGGGAGAAGATCTCCAGCCATGCGGCCACGCTCCCGCAGTCTCAGGTACAAACACTTACAGATTCCCATTTCGCAGCAATCAAACATTGCCCTTCAAGTGAACATGATGTTGTGAGTTTGTGATGTCAGGCTCTCACTCGTTCACTTTTAAAGGCCAAATCTTGAGCTCTGACAGGAAACTGCCACACCTCACTCTCAAGACTCTTGACAAGGAAGCAGACATGTTTTTCAGCCTTGGTGCCCTTCACATTGATGCCTCTTCACTCCTCTGTCTTCACACTTTCTTTGTTTCTTTCTGCCTGTCAGTGTGTCCAAGTCAAATTTCACACCAAAAAAAAAAATATATATATATATATCTGTGAATTTTAAACAAACTTATATACTACTTATACAAGTTATACAATTACATATTTTTAAAGGTGGTATGTACTGTACTGCCTATACTCTAAAATAATAGCAAATTTCTGAAGAATTCCTGCTACTTTGGTGCACTGATTGAAAACATCACAATAAAAAAACATTACAATAATAAGAAAAAACACAGAATGAAAATTTTATATAAAAAAGTAAAATGTCCAATTCACTGCCTTAATTCTGATTTAATTAAATTCTCCTTTAATTCTGTGGGGGAAAAAACTGTACTACAATATTGAGAGAATGGGAATCCCAACGAATTATAAAAATTAAAAAAAAGAAAAACTCAGAAGTAATGTCTAAATTCATCATGTGAGTTATAAAGGGAAAATGTGTGCATTTGTAATGAAAATAATATCCAAGAAATATGTCACGGTCTTTGTGAAGTATAAAATATGTAAATATTTTTTCTTCCGATTTTTTTTTTTTAAGTATGACCTGGATTCTTCTCATCCACTCTCTTTCTCTGCAGAAGAGCTGTACGATTACTCTAGTAGTCACTCACACTTCTGCCCAGGACTTGACAGACTGAATCATTTCTTCCACATTGCTAAGAAAAAGACCTCCTTCATGAGTTTCTTATCTGTAAACACATCTCTCTTCCTCTTTCTTTCCCCTCTGGCTCTTTCTCTCTTTCAGTTAAGATGACTTATTCAGGAAACGCTAGCCTTGCCTCTTTTAGTATCTAGACACACTCAGCAGGGGGTTCAGAACTCCAGAATTAGATCCATAAATATTGGATGAGGTAGAGAGGTTTGCTGTTGCCACATCTTACAGATTACAGCTTCCCAGGATTATCCATTTCTACTGTAGAAAGAAGGGAGGGGGGTATTTGCAGTCGAAGCTAGAATTGGTTAATTAGAGATGAGGAAATGGAGCAGTATTATGCTAATTTCACGCCCCGGACAGCAGACGTGCAGAGAGAATTGACAGGGATCCTTTTTCATGCTGTGGTCATACACGGTTCTCCATCATTCTTTCTCTTTACATCTTTTTGCACTCACTCAAACACACACTCAAGGAGTAATGAGCTCAACGTACAGTGGTCACCATCCATCATCCACATGTCAAGTGATTTTGTAGCAGTAGCTGGAGATTAGAATATAATTTTAATAAAGAATACATCGGACACTTTTGATTCCTTCTGGCAATTTTTTTTCTTTAAATTAATGTTAATTTAGATTAATCTTTCACATGATGTAATATCAGAATGTGTCTGAAATGACTATGTTGGTGACTTTGTTGGTGATGTCATCCAAATGTGTGTGTGTTTTTGTTAGTGCAGACCACTCTGTCACGGCCAATTAACTAGCTGATTTCCCTGGTTTCCAGCTCCTTGGAGGGATTTAGAGGTCATTTTTGTGCTCAACTGTGACACATTTATACTCTCACTCTCACTCTCTCTCACTCTCTCTCTCTATCTCTCTCTCTCTCTCTCTCTCTCTCTCTCTCTCTCTCTCTCTCTCCCTCTCTCTCTCTCTCTCTCCCTCTCTCTCTCGCAGTCCCTTCCTTTGTTTGCCTTTTGTTCCATGTGATATTATCTATCTCAACACTTAACACTCTCAACACTATGATGTTGTGGGTGCTTTTCAAGGTTACACTCTTTTTCCCTTCATTATATCTTAAGCATGATGTTGAATGACAAAATATCAGTCTGTTTCCTGTAACAAAGTACTTTACAAAGTTTTTTTGATAAAATAATAAAGTATGTGTACGTGCATGAATTCAGACATAATGGGCTACACTGGCTACTGGGCTACAGAAGGTGTTTACAAAATGAAGATGATTACAAAAAAAATGCAGCCTTGGTAGAGGTAACATACTTCGTACAAAAAATTAAAATGGACAATTGGATGTTGTCATATACTACATTTGACAATTTATAGGCCGCCTTTTGTTTACAGCATATTAGGACATGGGCATATTTGTACGCAAAAACATCCAAAATTCCTTGGAAAAGGAATTTTTTTATAAAGGTAATTGATAATTATATGGTTTAAACTTGCGAGCTATAAATTTTCTAAAGTTTGTTTCTTGCCATTAGGACTTTTTTCTCAAAATTCTAACTTTCTTTTCCAAGTAATTATGACCCTTTTTCTGCAGATTTGGAAGATATAAACTCAAAATTGTGAGTTATAAAGTCCATGTCTGAGGGGGAAAAAGATTTATGTTCTCAGAATTGCGAGTTTTTATCTCATAATTCTGACTTAACTTGCTTCTTGTTGCAGGATATAAACGTGCAATTCTAAGGGGGGGGTTTTCACACAAATTTGAGTTTATATCATGCAATACTGACTTCATAACTTGTAATATTATATCTCAAAATGCTTAGAAATAAATGTTTAAATTGTGAGTTTGTATTACTTCTGAGAAAAAAGACAGAATTGCGAGATTAAAAAGTCACAATTATCAAAATATGCAGGTGTCAATGTTTCATACTTAGAGTTGGGAACGTGTTCAAATATATTTGTGTCCTTTTATTCCTCTATTTCTATTATTATACTATCTGAAATAAGTGAACTTTTTTGTACCATAATAAATCACATGTGAATAGCTGTCATTTCCAGTATGATCCTGAACAGGACATCTACTTCAATTAAATCCATTGGGCTTAAAACTATAATGAGAATCTTTTTACAAGGTCATTTCTCAAAAACATGATGATTTTTGGGGCTGCAAGGACATTTCTGTGTCCATCAGAGAAAAGTAATTACATTCACTAATTATCATCTGTCTAAATGCAGAATGTTATTGCGCCGCAGGAGGTTCAGTTTGATTCTTTGCACACAATAAATTCTTTATTTAATAAAAGAAGAGGATTGCTCTAAGGCATTTTCTTTGTTTCATTTTCCCTTGTCTTTTCTCTCTACTTAACTCAGCAGGAGAAATATTCTCGATGTGATTGTTAATGCAGCTCCCTTCAGCTGCGAATCAATCTCTGTCAGAGTTAACCTTTACGGCAGCCGTGGTCGGATCGTAATTTTTGATTGAAATGGCTCTCAAATAAGTTGAAGATTTGACTAGAATATTTCTCCCCGTCGCTTATTATTCGTGACATGCCTGTAGATGAGCCAATTTAGTGTGTAAATGTGTGTTTGCACATTTCTCAACAACACCCTGGAGGTTGATCAGATGCGTTATGGTTAGCATGTTTTCATTTTATCAGGAGGTCTAATATGGAGCACAAGCCTTCGATTGATGACTTCTAGCATTACCTCATCCTCGAGGTCACATGACCAGCTTACCTTTACTAACAGGAGTGACTCATGCGGTCCCAGCTGCATCTGTAATCGGTGTCCCAGACTGAAACGCACACATACTCGCTTATCTACACAAGCTGTGTATCTCAGTATTCCCTGTGGAGCGTTTCTGATTGAAGATGCTACTTTGACATGAATGAGGTTGGATGTGTTATAAAATACAGGTGCTCCAGTCTGTCATCCACATTAGATTACAGGTATAGGCCACCAACCAACATCTGCCAAAAGGCAGAGGGACATTAGTTTTGAAAATATATATGATTAGTTAAAAAAAAAAGAAAAGAAAACGGCCCAAAGTCCAATTTTTTTTAATCTTTTCTCCACTTATATTTGTTTCTGTATTTTCTTCCTAAGCCCTGGACGCTCGCCCATTTCATTTGACCATGAGATCGTCATGATGAACCATGTCTACAAGGAGCGTTTCCCTAAGGTGAGGTCTAAAATTGATGAACTTGCACAACACAAGGATACTGGATAGCCTCATTTTCACACAATGAGACAGTGTCTCTTTTTTTCATGTTGCATTGCCAGAGCATGGATGCACATAGTGGCAGAAGAGAAAAAAGTCATATTAATTAATATACATATTAATTGTGCAGTGTAATATTCTCTCTCTCTCTTTCTCTCTCTCTCTCTCTCTCTCTCTCTCTCTTTCTTTATATATATATATATATATAATATATAGACAAGAACAACAAAAATTAATAAATAAATGAAACTAACAATAAAGTGTTTTTGAAAAAATGTACAGTAGCACATTGTGGGTGGCTGGATGTTTTTCCATGGCTTGGCCTTTGTTTCAACCTAGTCCTTACCCAGGACCCTTCTGTCCAACAGGCTACTGCTCAGATGGAGGAACGGCTGGCTGATTTCATATCCTCCTCAGCTCCTGACAAAGTCATGCCTTTAGCTGATGGCGTCCTGAGCTTCATCCACCACCAGGTCATAGAATTGGCTAGGGACTGCCTCGACAAATCCCGTGAGGGTCTCATCACCTCCCGATACTTCTACGAACTACAGGAGAACCTTGAGAAGCTACACCAAGATGTGAGTAGGCAAAGATGTGAAAAGTATGTTGTCAGCAAGGGTATTGACTCCTTGTCACGCAAGGTCTTTCTTGTGGATGCCCTAAACATAAATCCATTCCTGCCAAAATGGTGATGTCATCACACCTGGGCTGTCCTAAATAGCTCTATCTCATATGAATTCGGTTCCCTGACAATCTTCTGTTTGGTCTGTGGTCACCTGTCACATCTGCATTAGTCAGGATACAGGACGCTGATGTCTTGATTAGCTCAGTCACAGTGCCTCAGGGGCAGCGTTATGACTCCCAAAGGTCCCATTCCCATTCCACAAATCATGTGTGTTGGAATGTACCAGAGTGTGTGTTTGTTGTGTAGTGTTGGAATGGGGGGGGTGCAGGACCTTCCTGATTTTAATTTCACACTCCAGTAACCACCACTGGTGACGGATGAGTATCCTGAGCACCCAAGAGGAGGGTGCGGGGCGGGAGAGAGATAGGGAGGGAGTGAGAATGGAAGGGAGGGATCAGGTCGGGTTTTCCCCTCTTTCGGTTGGTTCTCCATAACCATCCCGTAGCTGTTGCCTGCCAGAATTGAAAATGTGCACGTCGTGATCTCATGCAGTCGTCGCGCCATCACCGCAGCCGTACTTGGCATTCAGGCGAGTAGGGATGACATCATCCAGCCCGTGCTAATTGGCTGATTTAGTTTGGGAGCCGATGGTGACAGGTGGGCCAGACGGGGATGGCGGTATAAACCGCATCTTCAGCAGGTGCGCTCAGAAAAGCATTGCCGATTTCTCCATTTAACGCTTCCTCGCTCGCTGAGAGGATGTCCTGCGTTTCGTGGCAGAGGCGGCTGGAGGAAGAGGAGGTTCTTCAGCAGATTTTAGAGCGCTGGGAGCAGAGCGCATTCAGAAACCATGTGGATCTAACAGTTGAGTTTCTGATTGTTTTTACTTTGCAGAGTTGCATCGAGTCAAGGTCATAGTCTGATAGCTGCTGTTTTATGCTGTAGAATTGTGGATACACCAGTGGTATGACTATTTAACACTCAAAACATGGACTGTGACTAGAATATTTTATACCTGATACCTGCTATTGTTTACTTTAATCAAATTGTGAACTGTAGAAAGTTGTTGAAATATTTGTTATATTAAATGACTATTCTTAAAACACAGAATTTTTAGTTATTAACCTTCTGGGTCATACCAACTATATAGTACTGATTTTGATAATATGATTGTGATTTAAACTATTTTATATTGAACAGATGTGCACAATTAAGTAACTGCCAATGTATATTTAATGTTGATAAATATAATAAATTAACACAATAATTAATCATAATAAATTAACAAACAATCATTAGTATTGGCTCATAACTGATGTGGTACAGGTATATCATGCATCCCTGATTCGAATTATATGATGTTTTATTAGCAGCTCCATTTATCTTTTCTGGTTTCTCTTCTATAAGGTCTTTGTCCTTGTTTATAGGATTTATTTATTAAACTGGACATTTGTCTTAAGGTCATACCTTTTTAAATGACCAGTCTGTATCATTCAGTCTCACATGGATGCATCATTAAAAACCACAGGAGCCAATCTCAAGGCCGGGTCACTTAAGTGACCTGGCTGTCACCATGATGTCTGGCCCTTGAGGAATCCTGAGAGTCTTCTATTGACCTTATGCACGCTTGACCTTATTGACCTTAAGTATAGCTTAGTGTGAGTATCTCATTTTATCTAGCTTAAGGTATGCTAAACCAAATCCCTCCCTTATCCTATATCTCTCACTGCTGGTACTTATGTCTATCTATAGTGTATTTACTCAGTGCAGAGACCTTTTATTATACCAGTGTGCGATTCACTGGCGGTTTCATTACCTGTATAAATTATTCAGAAGCTGATTAGACATCCCCTGAGGTGGCTGTGCTGTCTGTCAGAGATAGCTCTATTACTGTCAGCTGACTGTTTAACCATCTACTCTGAACGGCTCTTCTCTATCCTATTGATGAACTCTCTCCTTTCTGCTGCTTTACACTCTTCCTTTTTATGTACTCTCTTTGTACACCTCATTCAACTATCTTTTACTATAGTGCTTTGAGTGTCAAAAATCTCCAATGATATTGCTTCCGACTCGTTCATCACTGTGAAAGCAGAAGGTCAAGTTAAAAGAATTACATTGTAGAATATAATAATCCACCCAGTGTGCTATAATTTGTATCTAATATAAATTGCCCGTTTTGACAAATGTAGATCATTGGGGTGTTCAATTCATAAAAGTACACACTGAATACTGTGATTAGTATCTTGGTATGCTATTTCAAATATTTTTTTTTTTTTCTGTTTGTCGCTAGGCTCATGAGCGTTCAGAAAGTGGTGAGGTGACATTTGTCACCCAGCTGGTTAAAAAGCTGATGATAATCATCGCCCGACCCGCCCGTCTGCTGGAGTGTTTGGTAAGCACTGATAAAGTAAAGGACTCTAATCTGGACATTATTTGTACTGAGGTTTCATAGCAAACTGCTTTTCCATAGTTAATAAAGCACAGGCTTAGTACCATATTAAAATTAAAATGCTATATTTGCCTTGAGGAAATGTGCATATTGAATCAAGACCACAAAAGGCACAGTGATTTGTCAGATTTGCTGTACTTTTTTAAAAATAAATCACGCCAGACATTATAGAAACACATGTAAATGCAAACTCTCTCTACAACACAAAGCAGCAGGGCTCCATGTCTGTGGCCACATGTGTATTTTGAGTAATCTGGTGCATTCAGTAATATGACAACATACAGTACAGCTCAGCACTGATGTAGGACCAGCAGCTGAGAGAGCAATGAGCTGTTAACCTATTCTGCTTCATGTGTGCACAATGCATCCCAAATACCTCAGTGTGGCAGCTGGAGACAAACCTGCCTCAATAAGCACACACAAAAAATCCTTACATAAAATGAATGCCCATTAATTGTTTGTTTGGCTCTTATTTCTGTTCTTTAATTTTAATAGTTTGTTGAAATACTGTACATGTAGAATTGCCTTTTGTGTGAATGACTCTGAATAAGAAGACATTTTAGCCTGTTACAAAATATTGATGAAGTCCTAGGAATATAATGATTTAAAATATTTCCCTGGAATCAGGATTTTAGAAACAAGTAATAAGTTTCTCATAATTTGAAAATTTAGTTCTGAAGTATTTGATGAATGATCTATTCCAGACAGCATAAAAGTACAAAAATGTATTTTCCAGTACCTTAATGTAATTATCGAGTAACTTCTCTAGAATGAATTAAATGCTTGGGGATTGAGTGGGAACTGAGTTGATATCAGATTTTAATATTCATGTCATGTAAGCCTAATTCTTCCTATGTGTATTGTAGGAGTTTGATCCAGAAGAGTTCTACCACTTGTTAGAGGCTGCTGAAGGTCATGCTAAAGAAGGTCAGGGAATCAAGTCTGACATCCCTCGATACATCATCAGCCAGCTGGGCCTCACTAGGGACCCCCTTGAGGGTAAGAATGCTACTCGAAGTGGCCTCAAAAGGATTTGAACACTAGGGTACACTTAAAAATTGTATGAGATCACAGTGTGGAAGAAACAAATGCTATTTGGTTTAATATTTTGTTATCTAAGAAACTGACACATTTTTAAGTGTGGCATAAGTGTCCAAAAGCTTTTGGGGATTGTATGAAGCAACTCTGTTATTATGTTTATTGTATTAAATCAGGAACTACAATGACATTGGTTGTTTTTTAATGACATTTGGTTTGCCTTTTTTTTTTTGCTTTTTCCTCTCTTTCTATCTAGAAATGGCCCAGCTGAGCAGCTATGATAGTGGTAACCCTGAAACACCAGAGACAGAGACCGATTCCACAGACGTGAGTAATAGAATTAAGTCTTTAATAGAACTGGAGTTTTCAATGACTCTATTGACTCCTGTTTTAACATTCCATTAAGACCAAGTGCTTGTGTTTATATGCAGAGTCGAGGAGCCACCGTACAACCACTCCAGCCTCAGCCTCAACCCAAAACTAAAACTCCACGTGAGGAAGACTTCGAGACCATTAAACTCATCAGTAATGGAGCCTATGGGTAAGACAGTAAGATTTCACTACTGCAGCAATGACCAAAAATCACTAAGACATTTTTAATTATCTAATTGGCTCCCGCCATTTCTTAATAATCATACAGTTAGAAAGCCGTTACAAGCTCAATAGTAATACATGCCTCTCTCCACTCAGGGCTGTGTTTCTGGTGAGGCATAAGGAGACCCGTCAGCGATTTGCCATGAAGAAGATCAACAAGCAGAACCTGATCCTACGAAACCAGATCCAGCAGGCCTTTGTGGAAAGAGACATCCTGACATTTGCAGAGAACCCTTTTGTTGTCAGCATGTTCTGCTCTTTTGAGACAAGGAGACATCTTTGCATGGTTATGGAGTATGTGGAGGGTAAGAAACACTCTTTGTTGAGGGTGGCTATGTTCATGGAGGACTTCAGTATAGGATACATGACAGAGTAATGCTGTAGTTGAAAGTATTTGTGTGTGTCTGAAGGTGGGGACTGTGCCACTTTGCTGAAACACATTGGGGCTCTGCCTGTGGACATGGCACGCATGTATTTTGCTGAGACTGTTCTAGCACTGGAATACCTTCACAATTATGGCATCGTGCACAGGGATCTCAAACCTGACAAGTAAGCACATGTAACACCAAACCCCACAGTGTTTGTAATTGACTTTCTGACATGATTTAAGAGGTTTTTATTTATTCTTCAAATTCAGTCTCACTTTCTAAGAATATAAAAACATGCTTGCTAAGTTGCAACAGATAGTTGTTTTTGGTTTAGACAGCTTTTTAGATAATGGATTTCCTTTTCTTTTTCACTGATGTAACAATAAAGAATGGCCTGTTTTTGTTTTTTCGTTTTTTCAACAGTCTCCTGATTACATCAATGGGACATATCAAACTTACAGATTTTGGCCTCTCCAAGATTGGTTTAATGAGCTTAACAACCAATCTATATGAGGGCCACATTGAAAAAGACACCAGAGAGTTTCTGGACAAACAGGTACAGACTTTCCATTTTGTCTCTTGCATTGTTATATATTGATTTTTTAAAAGGAAACTATGGAACTATGCCTCAAAACTCATTCTTTCTCTCTCCATCAGGTGTGTGGTACTCCAGAATACATAGCACCTGAGGTCATTCTTAGGCAGGGCTATGGAAAGCCAGTGGACTGGTGGGCCATGGGAGTCATCTTGTATGAGTTTCTTGTGGGATGTGCTCCCTTCTTTGGGGATACACCTGAGGAACTGTTTGGACAAGTCATCAGTGGTTAGTGTCATATCTAGAAGAAAATGCAAATATATATATAAGTTTTTTTGTTTTTTTTTTTAATTTCATGACATGAAAAACATGATGCATAACACTATATAAATGTTTAATTTGTGTGGTATATGAAGTCATTTATCATTATTAGTCTTTCCTAATCATTGTAATCTGCTTTACTTTCAATCAACTTTTGGAAAACTTAATACGCTCTTGAATTCAGGCTGTTCACGTGTCATCTAAGAAATCAAAATACTCTGAAATCAAAAAACTCTAAACCGTAAACCTAATTCTGTTGTAGTTGAGAGTACTTTCAGCAATATGATTTTGTATGTGTGGTTCAATAGATGAGATAATCTGGCCAGAAGGTGATGAAGCTTTGCCTCCAGATGCTCAAGATCTCATCTCCAAACTACTACGGCAAAATCCTCTGGAGCGTCTGGGAACAGGTCCTCTATCACACAAACTCACACTTACTTTCACAGACTCAGATTTCTTCTTGATTTCCTCAATGGTTAAGTCTTTGAAGATTGACTTGACTGATCTGCTGAGATTAATAGTGTATGATTAAACCTGAACCGAAAGAAGACTTTTTTTAAATGCTATCCTATATCTGTGTTTTCTGAGAAATATTTGAAGAGATGTTCTCTCTCCCTGTCTCACAGGGAGTGCATTTGAGGTGAAACAGCACCGTTTCTTTACTGATCTGGACTGGAACAGTCTCCTGAGGCAGAAAGCAGAGTTCATTCCTCAGCTGGAGTCAGAGGATGACACTAGCTACTTTGACAGTACGTATTCAGGCTGCAGAAATTTTAGAGAAATTTATAACGAGGCACTTTATTCTTTACCTGCAATACAGATGCACACCACATAGGCTAACACTATTTGAAATTTCCTTCTACAACCCTCTAGCACGCTCAGATCGGTATCATCACGTGGACTCGGAGGAAGAGGACGACACAAATGATGATGACCATCTGGAGATCCGTCAGTTCTCCTCGTGTTCACCACGATTCAGCAAGGTGTGAAGGAACACATGCTAACATTGTTGTCTAACAACAACAAATGTACTGCTTTTCTGTATTGCTTTTTCTTCTGTTTCCCTTTTTAACTTAATATGTCTTCTCCTCTCCATCTCTACCTGTCGGTCTGGCTTTTTCAGGTATATAGTAGTATGGAGCGTCTTTCCTTGCATGAGGAGAAGCGCACTCCTCCTCCCACTAAGCGCAGTCTGAGTGAAGAGGGAGGAGAGCGTATCGATAGTCTCAGTGGACTAAAGTCTCGAGACCGGAGCTGGCTAGTGGGCTCACCTGAGATGTGAGTGAAAAACATGAAATGATTATAAACATTTTATAGATTTCAAAGTCATGTATTTTTGGAAAATATATTTATTGTTTGTTCAACATGGTGTAATGAACTGGACGTTTGGTCTTTTGTAGCCTAAGGAAGCGACTCTCTGTTTCCGAGTCATCTCACACTGAGAGCGACTCCAGCCCACCTCTAACCGTACGTCGACGCTGCTGCTCAGCCATCATCGAAATGCCTCGATTTGCCATTTCCAGTGAAGAGGATGGTGGTGTGGGGGGCAGGAAGACCCCTGTGAGGGGCCCTCGTGGGGAAGATCTGCCTCAGGCCATACCAGAGCTCCCTGTGGAGAGAGAGCTCAGGCTGGATGAATCACCTACCACACCAGGCTCCACTTCCAGCCAGATTAGCCAATCCACAGTCACACGTTAGTCTTGAAATATTCTTGGGGCTAGTATGTGTTAGCCAAAAATTGACAAAACTGAATGTGATTTAGGATTTCAAATAACAATCTGCAATTCTGATTGGTTGCTATTTTCTGTAGTCATATCTCTGCTAATTGTTTGTTTGTGTGATTTCAGCTGGTAGTTCTGGTGACGTGTTGGATCGAGCTTCTCGCTGCAGTGCTGAAGGATCTGAAAGCTCCACTCCTAAAGCCATCAGTGATTTGGCAGCTCGTAGAGCTCGCCACAGACTGCTGTCAGGAGATGCAGAGAAACACACATCACGCCCACTTAACAAAGTTATCAAGTCAGCTTCAGCGACTACCCTCTCACTTATGATCCCTGCTGGTAAGTCAGCAGTCACAATAATCTTTGCGATTTTGCTATGCAAAAATTGTTTAACATTAAACAACAGGAAGACGTATGATGATAGGTTAACAATCTTAATTCTTCTGCTATCCTTATGATCTGTTGATAGAAATATTGTACCAGGACAAACATAGGCCATGTCTTACTAGTCATTTGATTGCATTGGCTGGACTGTCACACTTAATAACTGCAGCACAATTTAATTTTTCTTGTCCTTCAGATCACCACGGTGCCTCTCCTCTGGCCAGTCCCATGTCCCCACACTCTCTCTCGTCTAACCCCTCGTCACGTGACTCCTCACCCAGCCGAGACCTGTCCCCAGCCATCTCCAGTGTCAAACCTGCCATAGTCATCCACAGAGCTGGCAAGAAATATGGTTTCACCCTGCGTGCTATCAGGGTTTACATGGGAGACACAGACATTTATACTGTGCACCACATGGTCTGGGTGAGTATGGCAGATTCTATTATTCTTCGTGATGCAGTTAGACTGCACCAATTTGTGGTTATGAGTGCTCTAATATATGATTTTGCAGCACGTGGAGGATGGGGGACCTGCTCATGATGCTGGACTGAGAGAGGGAGATCTCATCACACATGTGAATGGAGAGCCTGTCCATGGACTTGTGCATACTGAAGTTGTAGAGCTCATTCTCAAGGTACATTGGTACCCCTAATCTGATGAGCATTGTTGCTTTAGAAATTATTGATGTTTAGATTAATTTCTTTTTATGTTGCAGAGTGGAAGTAAGGTGTCCATTTCTGCTACACCCTTTGAGAATACATCTATTAAAGTTGGCCCTGCACGCAAAACCAGCCACAAGTCCAAAATGGCCCGCCGCAACAAAAGAACCAAAACTAGAGAAGGACAAGACAGGTGAAGTCTAACGTTTACTGTTCCATCAAATCCAAATACTTAAGTCACACAACGTTTTTCCCATTTCAGTTCCTTGTCCCATTTATGATTTTTTATATACTTGTATATCCACTACAGTAAGAAGAGAAACTCCCTGTTTCGTAAGATCACCAAGCAAGCGACGCTTCTCCACACCAGTCGTAGCCTGTCCTCTCTGAACCGATCAGTCTCGTCAGGTGAAAGTGTCCCAGGGTCTCCCACGCATATGTCTCCTCGTTCACCCACACAGGGCTGTCGTTCCACACCCGACTCTGCCCACTCAGGTGAAGCTCCATACAAACTAACTAATTCCAATATGATTTTGTTACACGTAATGCCATGTCAAATTATATTCTCATTTCATTTACAGTTGTCATCTGCATACAATATAGTAATTAATTCCCCATTATGAAATCAATATCCTGTCTTAAGTAATTCATCTTCATATTTAATCTTTAACCTTAAACTTTCTCTTTCTTTAATGCAGTTGGTGGAAACTCATCCCAAAGTAGCTCACCTAGCTCCAGTGTGCCAAACTCTCCTGCCAGTTCTGGTCAGATCAGACCCAGCTCCTTGCATGGTCTGGCTCCCAAATTACAGCGCCAGTACCGCTCCCCCCGCCGGAAGTCAGCAGGCAATATCCCCTTATCTCCTCTGGCTCGTACACCATCGCCCACCCCTCAGAGCACCTCCCCACAGCGTTCTCCTTCACCCCTGCCAAGCCACGCACTCATCACTTCTTCAATAGGCCAGTCTTTCCCTGTCAAACTCCACTCTTCACCTCCGTTAGTAAGACAGATATCCCGCCCAAAGAATGCAGACCCTCCTCGCTCTCCTCTGCTCAAACGTGTCCAATCAGCTGAGAAGCTTGCAGCCTCTCTTTCTTCTTCATCCTCCTCTCCTTCTCCATCCTCTGCTGCTGATAAAAAGCTGCCAGTTGGTGCCAGCCGCAAACACAGTCTTGACACCTCACATTCAGACTTTAAAAAAGAGATGCTGCAGCGAGACCCCAGTCTACAGAGCCTGCAGGAGTCAGCCAGTGAGAATCTAATGGGGGGAAGAGTGTCTCCTGCAGAAAAGGGCAGCCTGCAGAAAAGTTCAGTTCGTAAACTAGGCAGGCAAGAAGGCCCTGAGTCTGGAACTGGAACTCTTGGACTTGTTCCTGGGAAGAGTAAACTGAAAGACAAGCTGTCAGCCATACGCCAGGATCGAGCTGAGCGTCGTGAGTCTCTTCAAAAGCAGGATGCCATCCACGAGGTGGACTCATCAGAAGATGAAACCGATGAAGGGTCGGAAGATAGCCAAGATGGACGTAGGACAAGCTATGTTCCTCCAAGCCATGTCTTGAGGCCTACTACTGTAATGGCCTCTCCCCATACCATCAGGATTGGACCAGCAGCTCCACCAACACTGGGACTGTTGCCCTCAACGGTTGCACCCCCAGGCTTACCTCAGCCCAGCAGAGGACTGCAGATACAAAGCCAAAGTACCACTCAATCTCAGACACAAACTTCAGCCTCACCGTCAGGGCAAGTTACAACCAAGCCCCCAGAACAGAATCCTACAACATCTGTTGTGGCCCAAGGCTCCAGTTCATCACTAGCTAAAGAGTCAAAGGCACAGGACTCTCAATCCAGTGTTAGGCCTTCTCCACCTCAACCCAGCCCTCTGCCCAGTACCTTTTCCACCCATGGTAGCGCCTTTACCTCTGTCAGCAAAGACCCATTTGTCAAACCCACCACACCTCCATTGGATCCTCGGAGGACCCCCAAAACTTCTGAGCCCAGGTCAAAAACCAGTGGTAAAATGGATCCTAGCACTGCTTCTGGAGTGACCAGGGATGTCCCTGTTGCTACCACACCAACCGGAGGTATCACCAAGGAGATGAAGGAGGCTGACAATCGCAGACAGGCTGCAGCTGCTGCTGCTGCTACTGCAGCCACTCCATCCACTGCCTCTGAGAGTGGAATGGACAAAGTTGTGTCTCAACTGGCCACTGTGGCTAAGAGTGTGCTTGGCCCTGTCAAACTCAACATCCCAGGTACTAAAGAGGCCTCGGAGCGGACAAAGGACCAGCGTCCCCAGACAGATCCCTCCCACCCAAAGATAAAAGAATGTCGTCTGGAGCGTCCTGATTCTCCTGACCGCCCGAATCCATCTGCTGCTTCCGGCTCCCAGTCTCCACGGCTGACTGAATCTCCCTGTAAACAAACATCATCCAAATCTGAGCCAGCCTCAACTTCTCTCAGATCTTTAGAGGTCCCAGGGACTTCCAAAAGGCCAACTCCTCCAAACTCCCAAGCTGGGGAAGAACATCAGGATAGACCAGGAACTCTGAGAAGTGGCACCACACCAAGGCCTAGGTCTGAAGCACAATCTCAGGCCCAAGCAAAGCCTAGTTCCACTACTTCACGAGACAAATCCAACAAGACAACGTAGCAGCCTTGCGGAAAGACCTATTTTCCAGCTTTAATTTAACTTGACTATGACAGACAAATGCACATTGTAACACAAAGCAGTTGTCCTGTTTAATGTCAATATCCCTGTGAAAAGACTGTGGAATGATAAGACAGAGGAAGAGATGGAGGTGTTTACAGATGATCTCAACAGTTCAATTTCAGAATGTTTTATGATCTGCTATTTACTCAATAACTGAGGCTTCATAATTGTTAGTTTTCCTTGTTCCTACTTTTTGAGTATTTTCCTCAGCAGCTAGAAAACCTGGAAAATTGCTTGGGTCTGGGCCCTGACAGACAGAAACCATGTCCACTTACAGTATATTACCTCTTCATATTATCTTTATATTACTTTTAAGAATCTTCTCTTGTAGTAGGTATAGTTGTGCCTTAAAGCAACACCTCAGCATTTCACTTGTATTTCTTTCTACCTGTTCATCTTTGGAGGAAGACATATTGCAGCAATAAGAGTAGCGTATCCCGAGCAATTTTCAAAAACACACAGAGTTGATTTCATCACACCTGTAGTATATAAAGTAAAACCAAACTGTGTTTTCCATCTTTCTCACTTGCATTTGTGTCAGCTTTCAATAGTGTCGAACAGCTGTGAGATGTCTATGAAAATTCAACCTTTTTCCCTTTGGCACAACCATCACCAATGTTGTATATGGTAACTGAAATTTGGATGTATCATGGGGGAGAATGATGGCCATTAACTGCATGAATTACCTCTTTACATGTTACTCAATGTTTCTAAGAAATAAACATGTTTTTAGAAATTATTTGGAAATTATTCTGTATAATGAACCATGTGATCTTTGGCCATCATTCAGATCCCAGTAAAGTTATGTCAAGCTACATTTTAGCTAAAGACATTACTTGTAACTTGCACATCATTATGTCTTGATTTTGTTTGGTTTTGTCTCAATTTCATGCGGACCATTTTATTTCTTGTTCTTCAGCTTGCCTGTTTTATTTTCTCTCATTTTAATATCTGGACCAATTAGCTGTTGTCTCTGTATATTTGTTTGCTTTTTTGTTTTCTTATTTCAACAGACTTGTCTCTGGTGTGTGTGTGTGTGTGTGCGCGCGCCTGTGTACAGAAGCACGTTTGAGTGTTTGTTTGTGTGGGTTCTTATATAATGCATATTTAAAAAAGTCTGTTATTTGTTAGTTTTATGCCCTAAACAATGGGAGTGTGTTTTTGACTGGTGTCTTTGCCATATCAGCTCTGTCTGATTCATCCCTTTGTCATATACCAGGCAAAGATATATTTGCACAAACCCTTTTTTATTTTGTGTGTCAATAATATGAAAACCAATAAATACAGTATCCAGTTAGATCCCAGTTGGGGTCTTGAGGGGTTTGACCAGTAAGTGAGACTGTGGTACGTTGTCATATTATCTTGACATAATGTTAACACTCAAATGTATTTAAAGGATAACCTGGGGAACTTTAATGTTTTAACCACATTTTACATTTATAATTGAAACCAGTTGTCTGTATTCTGTTTCCACTCAGTTTACCACTCCATTTTGTTTCTCAATATTCAACACTTGCCCCTAGTATATAAAAGGTCTAGTTGCTAAGAGCAAGTCAATCGTTAAAATAAAGGCTCCTTCCAACACACTCCCACCCTCCTTTTGACCTTGCCCACATGGAAAATTAAAATGTCTTTAGTTGATCTTTATAACTGATTGATTGAGTCACATGATGATGGTATGTACAGTTACGCTATAACCTTATTCATGTTTTGTCCATATAAAATGTGAACAGATGTCTTGCACATTTATGCTTCTATAAGGAATGGAGCTGTTGATCGCATTGCAGCCTGAAGCTTAATTCCTGACAAACCTAATTAATCTGGGCAACATGATCAGTGAAAAATGCACTTGTGGTGAGAATGGCATTTGGATGAAGTTGGAAATGCATCTGTGAGCAGTCAGGTCTATTAGAGTGTTTGACCTGTTGGGTCTAGAGATCATTCATTGATCATACACACTAGTGGTCAAGGCGTAAATACACAGTTAAGAACAGCGCTTAACCATTATGTCCAAATGTGATGACCTTCAACTGAATCCCATTCCAAAGTTATCATTCTCAAACCCAAACTTGAATCTCCATTTAAACTAAATTGGGAGGGCTTATAGAAACTGCCCTTAAATGTTTACATGTGTTTTGAGAGATCATTTGTAAACGGCACACTAGTGCATTATGTCTAAATAATGTGTCTCATGTGTAGTGCGAGTGCTCAGGCACATTTTGTAGCTTAGATGATGGCAGACCACTAGTGAATTTCCTTTCTGGCTGCATTGCATTTGAGATTTTACAGGGTGAAAAGACATTAAGAAACTCTTGCATTCACTCGATAAGCCTAGTATTTAGTTTTTCACTGATTTTTTACATGTAGTCTCTGAAGACTGCTTCACATTCTGCCCGTTGTGCTCTTAACAAAAAAGGAAAACAGTGTGTAAGTGTTAAATTCATCTCTGCTCCCTTTTCTAAAGTCGTGAACTGCCTTGGGCTGTAAAAGTGAACGCTAACTGCCTTCTCATGTACGTGATGGGGATGATGATGATGGTTGGGCTATTTGTTGAGGTGAGGTATGGTGTCAGAAAGCCTGCGGTGGTCATCCATCAATGTCCCGCAGCCACATGCCACCACGCACGCACTAGTGAAATGTAATCTCACACACCGTCTAGAGCAAATTTAGCCTCCACCTCTCACCTGTGGTGTAGCTCGGCTCTATACGAACGAAGAAAAAAAAAAACCTTTGGAGCACACATACACGCACTACTTACATCTACCCACCATAAACACGCATATAGACTCAATGTCCAACCACTGCCCTCTCCTAATGTCTGTGTGTGTTTGTGTTTGACCCAAATAGCAGCACAGATCAGATGGTTTACTTTTATGTAAATATTTTTAAGTCTGGTGTTCTAAGTGTCTTTAATATGAAAAGAATTGAAGTTATTTGGTGTGCAATGGCCACTGCCTTAGACATGACGCATAGATGGAATGGGACAATGACTAGATATTGTGTGTATTTCAAGACCTGACGCTCAGTAACAAGGGAGTCAATGGTGATGGTGTTATGGATTTAGGGCACTGTCCATGTGCTTTGTCCAAGACTAAAGGAGACAATATGGTTGTACAGACACAAGTGAATAGAAGTGGGCAAAGAAAAAAAAAATCTGTTAGAGTTAAACCAGTGCAATATCTTACAATTTTCTATTGTGGTAAGACGCATGTTTGTTGTTAATCCTACCTTATGAATAATAAAGATTTTTTTAAGTAACTCAGCATGTGGCTTGTGTTTATTCATGTGAGACATTAAGTTGGATCTACAAAACAGATGTTTCTAAGAGCAAATGAATAATAGTGTTGCATTTCAACTAGAATGGAATAGCAAAAATGACTTTTTAAGCGAGTTTAAAACATGCATGTCTCCCATTGTTTGGCCAAACAGTACTACAGCACTAAATATTAAAAGTGTATATATATATATAATTAAGGATTATATATAGTAGTATTAAATATTTAAATAATTATATAAAAGTAGAAGAAGTATTTATAAAAAATAATACTTACATGCAGAAGTGAAACTGTAAGAAAAATAGAAAAGTATATTTCTTCTTGTACCAGGAGTAAAAATATTAAAGTAGTTGGTCTCTCTAAAGCTCTAGGGGGGAATACCATGTTAAAAATTAGTGACATTTTCCATGATGCAGTTTAATCTGTTCAATGTTGCATAGGAAGCAAGTTTTAAATAAAGAAGAGCTTTGAAAATTTCCCCTTACTTTAGGCATGTTAAATGGATCCCTAATGAACAGTTATTTAGGTATTTGCTCACCCACCTGTCATGAGCTTGTTTCAGGGAATTCATTGCCTTAATGAATGCAGAAGACAGTCAGAGCAAGATGTAAACACCATGTTAATAGCCATAGCATGCCAACGCTAGGCATTGACAAGACAAAGTAATGAACTCCATTAGATTCTGGTGAGTGTGTTTTCTCCGGGCCTCTCGGATGGGCTGAGTGTATGTTCGAGAGCTGTTATGCCCTGAGGGCAAAGACAAAGGGGTCAAAGGTTAGCTGGCTTGCTTAAAAGGCTCCCACCATAGGGGATAATTGGACTCTGTCTTGCCTTCATTCAATTGTTTCCCATCAGCAGGCCTATTAAGAAAGTATACATTGTGAAAATGTGCCCACTTAAACCTGCTCCACGAACCCCCTCGCTTACCATCTCCCCACGGCACGCGAACCGCTAGAGAATGAAGATGCTCCGATGACCCAATGTGTCTCTTCCTCTCTACCCTCCCCCCTCTGACAAGAAGCTGGTGCCACTGATGGATTGCTGGCTGAGTCTGTCTCTGACACCCGCTCTACATGACCGGGTAAATTCATTCCATTCCTGCCTCTCTCTACACAGCCGCCCATCCCAGCATCCACTGCCTGACAGCCAGCCTAATGGGGGGACCAGGCCAAATGGATTTCAGAAGAAAAGCGAAGGGGGGCAGGGCCTCAGGGGGGCAATAATTCTCCCCTATTTCAGAATTTATTTTCCCCAATCCTCTCACTTTTTTTTTCCCCTTCCAAGTTTTTTCGAAGAAATGGAAAGGAAGGAACGGTTTCACTGCCTATTGATTCAATTTAAATGTGACAAGTCTGCACGCAGGTGCATGAATCATTGTATCTTATTTACGAGCATGAGCCACATGTTGAACGTTAACCTTCCAAACTGACTCGGGTGCACTAGATAATAGGATACATAATAAATGCTTTCATCAGTTTGATCTGATATTAGATGTTAGCAATTAGTTTTACCTGCTTATAGTATGGCATAGAAGAATGGCAGGTGGAAGCTGCATTATAGGCTAATTGCTCTCTGTGGTACCACGCGCCACGTTTAATGAGCCTTATTCTGTGTGATGAATGTGCACACACACCCGTAACCTGTACAGTGTGCAGACTTGATGTTGCCTGCCAGGCAAATAGTGTGAAAGTTCAGTTGCTGAGAGCAATAAATTAGCCCGTGGAGAAGAGAAATAGAGTGGGGTATTGGGATTTCAGCTCGCCTAATACTGCATGCCAAGGAAATGGCGAAAGAAAGGATCTGAAAGGCAGCTAAGAAACTGTGAGTGAACTGTGGCTGGTGGGTCATTAGGAAGGCCTGGACCTGACAGAAACTAAGTATATTGCAGATTGTGAACATGAATGATTCAATAGTTATATATATAGGGTATAAGTTCACTCTTAAAAGGGTTAGTTCACTCAACTCTTTTATTAATTACTCACACACGTACGGGTTGTTCCAAACCCATAAGACCTTTGTTCATCTTTGGAACACAAATTAAGATATTTTTAATGGAATCTGAGCTCCCTGGCCATCCATACAGCAACGAAATTATCACAGAAATGTAGCAAGGACATCAGTAAAGCAGGCTAATCCATGTGACATAAGGGGTTCAGCCGTAATTTTACGAAGCTACGAGAATATTTTTTGTGTGCAAAGAAAAAAATAATAACCAATTCAGCAGTTCTTCTCCCCCAACATCTTTTATCCTGGATCAACCTCACTGTCTAAAATACATAGACTTAATCCAATCCCTACCCCTAAACCTTAGGTTACCCATAATTTTTTCTTAAAATCAATGGGAAATGATAGCTGATTAATGATTGAGGGTGTACTGTAGAAGCACGTAACCTTTGATAAGCATAAAAAAGATGTTTCCTGAAAAGGTATTCCTCAATTCTGATTGGTTGCTTAAATGTTGTTCCAGGAACATGTTGCACTGGGTGAAATCAAGTTGGAGAATCAGAGATCTGATTCTCTAAAAATATCTTAATTTGTGTTTCAAAGATGAAAGAAGGTACAACACTAGGCTAAGTAATTAATGACAAACTGCCCCTTTAAGTTGGACGTTTGGTTTTTTATGTCTACGGCGTCAAGCAAGGTAACTCCGCGCACATTTTGTTTAGTATTTTATCAATCAAATATGGATGGGGAAAAATTGTGAATTGTGAGTTTGAGAAACATTGAGTGACATATCCTTGAGGTTTCAAACGGAAAACCACAAAACCAATAGTCGTCTGAAGAAGCGGTATGTGTTTTACACTTTGCGTTGTTAGCAGAACTCTTTCACACACTTGTAATTGTGATTCAGATTTTTGTTTCGACGCGCGTACTTTCACTTTAAAGTAACATTAGTTTTAAAAAACTGATTTGAGGAAGCTAAATTATATTATTATGTTATGATAAAATTCACGAAAAGATACATGAAAGACACATGAAACTACAACGCGTGTAGGAAATCTCAGAGGCGCGAAAAATTTCGCGGGCAGGTCACTTCCTGAACTGAGCAGCCTGATATTCAAAATAATATTTACACGTAAATCATAAACGTGAGAAAATGTTCGCCTCGTTCAAAACTCGAGACCGCTCGATCTGTTTTTGTAAATATGACCGCACTTTTAACGCATAAATTCCAAAATTGACCAATAAAATCAATTATTGCAAAAAAAAAACAAAAACAAACAAACTTGAGTTATAAAGTTAAGTCAACTTTAGGTGAACTTTCTGGACTGGTACTGGTATAGAAAACCATTTTTTCTTACCATATCATTTTCTGTTGAACTGCTGTGCAGATACAATAATCTTCATGAAATGGCTTTATTTTTCACTCATGTTGTTTGAATAAATAGTTGTGGTTAAATCTCAAAACTCTCTCTCAGTAGGGGTTAATAATGACAGATGGGAGAGCTGGGTCTATATAAGAGTCTGGCCGCTCGGGTCTCCATCACTGTCACTCTGATTGATTGGGACATCAGCCAAGATAAAAGATCCTGTCTTCCCTGCACAAGAGCCCAGCTCCCTGGGGAAAGGTGAGAGAGGAACCCCTCCAAAACATACACACCTGCATGTACATATGCTCAAACACACCTGCAGGTGGTCTCCCTGCTCCCTTTCTTTTCTCGAGCCCCAGAAACACAGATGTTCCTGCTCTTGTATCTCTCGAGATTCGTTGTGGCCTCTAACACTCAACTGATGCGTCCTTTACTTTCTCTCTCTGTTATTTTCTCCTCTCTGTGGTCACACCATCTTCTACATTACAGTGCTGATAGAACATTAAAAATTAATAGCAGAGAATCAACAGTGTTCGTGTGTTTGCCCCAAGACTCTGCAGTCTTGATATTATTAATAATTCATCAAGGTTCTGTGTTTTTGAAAATCCCGTCTGGCTGCCTATCTATAATGAAGGTCTAAGTTCAGACTTCAGCACTGAAAAATAGTTCTTTTTCTTTCTCTATCCATTCATCTTTTTATGAAAGCATCATGTAACCTAATCTGTAAATATATAAACACCAAGAGTAAAGCCAAGACTCCAGGTTGTATGCTGCATTGCTGCTTGTACAAATATTTTTTTTTTTCTTTTTTAGTAATTTGGTTGGTTGTGACTACACAGTTCAGGAATAAGACACACCTTTAGCAACAGAATAGATCATTAACACAGAATAAAAATCATTGCATTGTATTGATGGTTACACGGTTACGCCATGGGAGGGCAGTATTTGATTGAGACATGTGCCGTACAAAGACAGACCTGGTATATTTTATTCAGTTAAAGTTTTATTTGATTTATTCTCCAGTACGGCTGCTTTTTATTTAATTATTTTTAATTTTTAATTTTTTTTTAATTTTAACATTTATTATTTTTATTTTTTTTTCATAAGAGCAATAACAATAATTTATGTTATTATCATTATATTTGTATAACAGTAATTACAATACGTTGTTATTATTATTATTATTATTATTATTACTGCCTGTCATTATATTTATTATTCTACCATTCTGTTGTCTCTATCCATGTAAGTCATTGCTGCAAGGACCACATATAAAAAAAATTAACTAATTAAATAACCCAGATTAATACTTAATGGAGATTGCAGAATATTTGTGATATTATTTAATTGTTTTTGAGAAATAAATGCAGGCCTACTATTCATTAGATAAAGACAATAAGTTAATAAGCAGGTTACAATAAAAATTGTTAAATGTTCACACATGTTTAACTGATGTAGAATGTAAACACAAACTGAATTAAAATAAAAGGCTACATTACAAGGTTTATTTGTCTGTCTCACTGTCCCCCTGTGGTGAAAAGTGTAAGTGCAGATGTGAGAACAAAGCCCCTACACTCTGAAATATCCAGCATTCCCTTCTATACTCCCTTTCTTCATTGCTTCATTTCCGTTACCCTCCAAAGATCGGAGAGATTTCAAGAATATTTCGGTAGAGCTTGTTCAAGCGAGTTAAAACCACTGCACTGGTTTGTAATTGAAGCAGTGGTGCCCAGCTCATTACGTAATATATTGTAAAGATGTCAGGGAGAAGGAGTTTACTGGATAAATTCCCAACACGCTCTTACAGTTGAATAGAGTCCAAAAAACAGGCTTTTGCAGAAGAGCTTAATAGGGTTAGGCAGCTGCTTTCTTAAGTGCTGGCCACTTCAGACAACAGAGCGAAAAATTCAGCGAGTCAGAGAGTAAGTCAGGAGGGACAGATTAATTGATTTGTTCAAGGGAGGCAAATATTTTCAAGGCAGAGAATTCAATTTTGCCCCAGGTAAAAATGAAATGGGGCGATCAATATTTTCCCACAAACAGAGAAAAAGTTTTTACATAGTTACACAACATATGAGCTGAGGTCTGTGCATGTGTGTGTATCGCCAAAAAGAGAACTTTGAATTAGCTGAAAATATTTCATAACAGCGAAAGGACGTTGTACAGTTTTTATCTGTAGTCGGATGTTATGAAGTTTCTCAAGATTCACTCATTACACAGAATATTTGATTTACCGCTCAAGCTCATGAGAGCTGTGCAAGTCTAAAAATACATAATTTCAGAAGAAAAAAAAGGGGGCTAAGCTTGGAGCAAGCCATTCTATTGAAACTTGACTTTAAAAAAACCCAATTCTTATGCCATTACCGTTTTCAATGCCCTCTTATTTCTTCACTTTTTAATTTCTCATTTCAATCTTTTCCTGTCCTTTACTCTCACAGTCCTCCTGCTTCTATCATTTATTTGTCATAATCTCTCTTTTATCCCCCCAGTCTCTTTTCATTACCTCATCACTTTCCAGCTGTGAAGAATCTTCTAGGACACTAACACATTTTGCTGTTATGGAAATCTCTCCTAGTCTTGCTCTTTTTAAATGTATTGACTGTAAAAGGATTATGACCTTATCCACTTACCCCTAACCAGCATATGGCAGTGGAAAGGGTTCGACAGTAAGGATTCTGAACTATGTTCTATGTAAGCGGAAAAGCTGTGGTTCTAATCAGGTGTAACAGGCTACAGTATGGCATACAGTATGGCATATCCTGTGCCATGTCACAATTAAAGCATTGGGGACAATGCAATTAATCCTCCGGTGTTGTTTTTATTTTAATATTAAAGAAAAAACATTTTTATAGTACATTCATTTCATAAAAATACAATTATAAAATGATGGCCTTCTGCCTGTTTTGACCAAGAACAAGATGAATGTGACTCTAAAATGATGAAATATTATGGATAAAATAATTTGCATTGTGCTCTATATATCAAAAGCCAAAGCTAAAATAATAAATGAACATGGATAGCACTAGGAGATTTATTAATGTTATTTAATCTGTGAAACCTTCTGCGTGCACATTTTCCGTATGTGCCTATCTGTCACTCATTATACCAATGTTCTGTCCTCAAATGTCACTTCATCGCATTGGCCTTGTAAATTAACCTTCCACCCTCTATCCACTTACCATTTGTAGGTGGGTCAGAGAGGTTCGTCTGATCATCAAAGTGAATAAAGTTAACTGAGTTAAAAGGTTTAGGATTATCACTGCACAAACCCTTCTGATGCCGATCTGTAAATGGTGAATGCTCCCCAGACCTATATTGTGTTATTTAATTTAGACTTCATTTTTCCCTGATACATTACTCCTGAGTCTGTTTTGCAACAGAGGCCAAAAAGCACTTAATGAAACGCATCCCTATCTTGAACAACATACAACATCATTGCCTAAAACTGTTACTTAACTGTGAGGTTAAAATGCATTGAAGATCTGAGTTGTGGACAGAAGGGGAAAAAACATCGCTAATACAGTATAACTGACATCAGACATACTTAAGTAGTATATTTAAATAGTTGCCTGTCTAAAGTTGTATTGTATAAATTGCATAAATAAAATTTAAAGGTTAGGAGTTTATTGATCGCAGCAGCCAAATTATGTATATTTGCCAACTTTTACATGACGTGACATGCTCTCATCTTCAAAACCCAGAGCAAAAAAAGAAAATATGACCCAGACTCGCAACCACAGTATTTTGTTCAGTGAATTGTTGGCTGCCAAAAGCATGAAACCTTAGAAATTGATTTAGAAACCAAATGCCCAAGTTATATTTACAGACAACTTTTGGAGTCAGTAAGATTCTTTCAAAGAAATGAATGCTTTTATTAAACGAGGATGCATGAAATTGATCAAAACCTGGTCATAAAGGGTCATAAATACACACATGTACAGGCAATAATCAGCATAAACATTATCTTCAGTGTGAGTGGTACAGAGTAATGGCGTATAATCAGTGTATGTCCCTTAGTGTTTCACATGAGAGGCCTGGACTAAATAGCTCCTCTCAGATCCCTGAATAATTACTCTAAAAGACCTCTAATTACTTCGGCCTCTCCGCGCATATCCACACACCCTCCTCTGAGTCCGTCCCGCCACTCATCAGAATTCATGCCTTCATGTCTTTGCCTCCCTCCAACAAACAAGATAGATCACCTCCTCATCCAATGTGTCACTGATTGTAAAAATTAAAATGCAGAAAAGGTGTTTTGATGAATGCTATGCTGAAAGTCATGCTGCCCAATTTTTCCGGTGAGCACTGGAAGGGTTAGAGATGCAAGCACCTCGACCCTCTTCAGAAGGCCACAAGAAATGAGCCTGTTAATTATTCTTACGTTAATTATTCATAGGTTCATATGTTATTCATATATGTAAATGTTTGTTCTGGACTAATAAAGGACTGTCCATAAATCAAAATGGCAAAGACTTGTGGGATTTATTGCTATTATTATTATTATTATTATTAAGGGGCCCGTAACAGTATATTATGGCATGTTTTGTGCTGCGTGTGCATATGCGGATGAGCGTCAAGCTGAGATGGTGTTAAATTGCAGTAGCTTTCGATCAGCAGTCAGCTCAGTGCAGCTACTTCTGGCAAACTTTTTAATGCGGCGTGTTACAGCATGGATTTTTCTTTGTGTGTGTGTGATGTGTTGGCAGTGTGTGTGCACGTACGTGTCTCATCAGGTTGTGAATTGTGATTGAAGCCTCCTCTCATCCATCACAGACTGAGGGTGGAAAGCCAGTCAGGGAAATTAAAAGCCATGAGCGCACTAAGCCAATCAATACACTCTTCCTGTCACAGCTTACAATCATCTTTCTCCATCTTTTCATATCTTTTTCTTTCTCGCCCTCGCTCTGAGGTTTATCACCGTCTTGACAATCATAGTAATAGATTTTTTCCCTTTTATTTCCATCCTTTTTTAGAGGTGAATTGACAGTATAGACAAACGCTGTGGATTTATAACATAAAATAATTAGTCAGTAATTCCATTAGTCTGTCAGTTTACACCTGTAACAAATCAACAGTCTTGCTAAGGGATGGTTTTGTGATGTTCATATCCTTAGTATTGAAAGCAATGAAACGAAGTGAAAAATATTAAACAGTTATGAACAGTTATGTTTTTAATCTGGTAGCGAGTTTAAATAATCAACAAAATATGTATATGTGTATGTGTGTGTGTGTGTATATATATATATATATATATATATAATATAATATGATATAATCTCAGAGGTCACAATAACTGAATTTCTTTTTTAATGTACAAAGATTTTTTTTTGCTGTGACAGAAAAATCTGAATTACAAATTATAACATTATATAATAAAATAAAACGAGATATTTGTCAAAAAAAAAAAATATTATTTTGAACTTAATCCCAGTAGGTTACTTCCAAAGTGCCAGTGAGATGTTTTTCAGATCAGCTGTTTGAATGTTCAAATCAGTTTTTTATTGAAAGTGTGTAAATGTAAATATATTGGTTGTTCTCTAAAGAGATGAGTCATTTCCATGACAACCAAATCACTTACATCCAGGTGCATCCTAGCAACTGGTGGTGAGCATCACAGACTCTGTGAAAAGTAGATTTGTTTCATAATGGAGTAAATAATTATAAAACAAGATTTTGTTTCATCATAAATATTTAGTTAAGTTATGGATTCATTTAATGATATAGAATAATGTGCACACTTTACATGATAGACAACTACGTGTTTTTGCCAGAGTGATAAAATATATAGTTTTTTTGTGTGTGGAGAATAAGAGAGTCAATCCTGCAACACTTAACCTGTGATGGTTGATGGATGATCTTGTGCCATTACATTAATCGTTCATTTAGTTTTGTATACCCTATAGATATAATGACTATTTCGATCTCTGAACAGGATTAAGCACTCAACTCTATTTACAGTAGCTGCAGTGTGTAATTGACCTTCAGGTCAGTTATATAGTTTCTTTGCAATACTATTGTTTTGGTGACCTTTCTTTGATGAGTGGCTTAATTTGTATCCTTTTTATTCCGGTTATATTGTTTGCTTCCCTGTGGTTGTCAGCTGCTTCCAGACTATTGGTCTGTTTATAGTAGGTACTAGCTGTGAACAATCCTCTAACACACTCGCTGAAGTTATCCAAAGTAGAGAGCGATGGTTTTTCTTTCTGTTTATTTTTATTGCCTAAGGCTGACATCTCACTAGCCGACCAGAAACGACTCGATTTTGGTCAGGGTTGTCACACTGTCACTACCCACTCTTTCTGCTGAAATTCTGTCAGAGGTCTGTCACACTTAGCGATTTGAGAGTGGAAGATGGGTGAATAAATGAATGCTGCTGACATTTCTCTCCTTTTCCTTGTCATGTGTCACCAAATAAGAAAAGGAGGGCCATGCAGATACAAACAATTATGATAGACTGAATTAGGATGCTATTCAGTAAATATATTTGTGCATGACTGTGAATTTGTCTGGAGGAGAACCCTAGAATACACTTGGTTGCACCGTGGATAAGTGGGCTTTTGAGATATGCAGTGATCTATTTGCTTTGGAAAATATTTAGATGAGCAGGACAAGTGGCCTGTCATTTTAGTGTTTTATCAGTGTACATATAGATTCAAAATGGAATTTGATCAACAAGTGTGATGTTTGTTGGCCAAAAATGTATATTATACCTTAAATAATTGTCAAAAATGTTTCTTTTTGATATTGATAAGCTAATAACATCATTTTTGTTCACTTGTTTAAAACAACTGATATGGCCTACTTTTTCTGAATTGCCTTTGTCATTTTACCTATACACTCTTATAAATCTGTGATGATCATAAAGAACCTTTAACATCTATGGAACATTTCAATTGCTCTAAAGGTACTTTCTAATGGTAAATGGTTCTCAACGTCTTCACAACATAAAAATATTATGGATTTTGAAAATTACCTTTCATTCAGTGTGTAACACAGCTTTAGGTGAATGAAAACATCCTGCAAAGTTTTAAATCTGAAAGTGCACCGTGTATAAAGCTATTTTGTCTCTCAAAAGAAAGAGTCAACTCTGAATCACTGAAACGAGTAATTTTTTTAAAATGAATCCCAAGTCTTTCATGCTGATGTGCACAGTGTTGCCAAGTCTGAGGTTTTGCCACGCAATTTGGCTACTTTAACACTGTTTCCGCGGGATGTTTCTCATGTCCGCGGGTTGGAACTTGATATTCAGCCCCTGGAATGCGACTTTTTTCAGGGGGACCCCACCAAAAAACCTTGTATTTTACCCCACCGGAACACTATTTTACTGGGAATTCCTCCTAAAAAGTGATTGGGCTAGTTTTGGGCTAATTTTGAGTAACAATTGACCGGGTTTTACTGTACAGAAATTAATCCTTGAGCGAATCATTTGAGAGTTGTTGAGCAAATTAGGTAAAAAGAAATGCATATTTAAGAGCATGGAAGCGTTTTGTGACCTTGCATGCCTGTCAACCTTTTGTTGGGGATTCCCAAAACCAAATATGAACCTTTCATAACCCATAATAGGGGCACATAATAGGGGAACTGTTTAACAAAAGGTTCTTTCTAAAACATAAAATGGGTCTTCTATGGCATCACACCCTTTTGGAAGCTTTATTTTTAAGAGTCAAAGTTAGCGACACATGATTCAAATCTGAAAATATATCTTATAACAAGTCATTTCAGCTCCATATTAATTATGCTTGTAGTCATGAAGCTATTAATTTTAGTTTGAATATGCCATTTCTTGAGTTTGGGTTCAAAAGCGAGGTTAATGTCCCTTATTTGTGTCTGTCTGTAAGGCAGTGGAAGATTTCTATTCTACCTGTAAAAATTGTCTCTAACATGACTATATAATAACAACAATATAACAATGCAAAGATCAACTGTAACAAGCTACATAAATCTTTCTTAAAGACTATAATCACTGTATTACTGGTACATTGGAACAATCGAAATCCGACTAACGGTCTTTGACACTGTATACGTTAACAGACAAGCTAAGAGGCTAATCGGCTGGAGTTAAATCTGCATCATGCCAACAAGGCGGCTTAAGGTCTAGAGATGAGCCGAGACCAGAGCTGTCTGAGAAAGCTGACACCTGAAGGTTAGAGTTTAGGACTGCCATTATGGTCCTTTCATACCAGTCACGTCTATGGCTAGACGAGCTTCAATGCCCTCGAAGAAAATTACTGATATTTATTCATGCTTTTCAATGTAATTTCCTTCTGCTTTTATGAGGGAACACTAGATAGATAGTCATCAAGAGGAAGCTTAAGCACAGGTCGCAGTGTGAGAGGCTTTAGCTTTATGTTAGCGCATTAGTAAGCCCCCACAGTCCGATCATCAGAGGACAAGAAGCTCATAAGGCAGTTTGTTTACTTGTCAGAAAGTACAGAGATCAACACCTTAAAGCTGGACATAAGGACATGTTAGCTCTGACTCACCAGGATGAAGGATAACATTGGGTTAATGTATGGTTCAGGTTACCATATAAGCTTAATATATAACTCTGATTTGACATTTAGCCCATACTTTTATCCAAAACAATTTAAGGTACGCTCATGGTAGAGACAAATCAAAAATGTTTCAGTAACTAGACTAGATTTTTAACCATCTAAAGGCTTATGTAAAAGTTGCAGTGATTTGTCTTTCAAGGTATAATAAGGCTTATAATATGTCTCTTGAAAGCAAAGACATCTTTAAATACTTTTTTTTCCCATTGTTTTTTTTTTATATAGCTACTGTTTGCTAAAAGTTACTGTGTTGGCACCATAGTTCAATGATGGTAACGGCAACGACAAGTTTCCATTAAAGTGATGTTTTTTATTCATTTTTAATGATAGTCGTAGTTTGAGTATGAAATATTTAGATTGTTATGAATTATTATTATTATGATTATTCAATCATTAAAAAATATCTCATTGTTTCTTTTTTACATTAAAAAATAATGCAACAATTCCATTCATAATATACTGGTCCTTTTCAAAAAATTAGCATATTGTGATAAAGTTCATTATTTTCTGTAATGTACTGATAAACATTAGACTTTCA
>JAUMHE010000051.1:11443801-11454469 GCA_032359235.1 Enteromius mattozi | reverse complement strand
GATATTTTTTTAATTCAGGGGTGCGTTTCCCAAAAGCATGGTCTATGGTCGCAAGTTCCGTCGTTACCAGCACAGTTTAACGATTCTGTGTTTCCCGATATATATATATATATATATATATACAGTGGGATCCAAAACTCTGATACCATATAAAATGCCATTTAAACACAATGATTCTACACAATTTTTGGGGCACTAATCAAATAACTTACAGTGTCCCTATTATGGATTTTTGAAAATGACCTTTCATGCAGTGTGTAGCACAGCTCTACGTTTCATGTTGACTTCAAAATGAAAGATTAGCACATTTCACATTCATTTGTTGGTTCTTTGCCACTAGGTGCTGCTTTTAAAGCAGTAAAAATAGCGGTTTCCCAGTTAACACTGTAGACAAAGCAGCACTTATCACGCATTACAAGCATGATTAAATGAAAATGAAACCAATGGGGCCAATCACTGCAGATTAGCGTAACGCAAAGGAGGGGTTTGGAAAAAATAATAAACCTCTCCCTAACCTTACCCGAATTGTACCTTAATAGCGGAAAAAGTGTTTTGCAGTGCAACAAATACAATAATTCATTGTACCACACAACGTAACACAAATAATTAAAGACATTTTTTTTAAATGAATAAATAGCAATAGAAGCATGATCACTAGGTCTCAAACTTTCTGACCTGATTTTACGTTTTAAAAATGGAAAACATTGCTGCATTTCCCCCTCGTTCTTCTCTAATATTGGTGATTTGTGTAAAAATCAATGTGTAAGGTTATCTAGATGACAGAAAGTTTTTCTAATCTTTTCTCCTTCTCCTCAAGAAACCTTCACATCACAACAAAAAAACTTTTCCACCTCCCTCCTCTCTGCCTTCTCATGAAGTTATAAAGTTGAGAAGCTGGATATGAAATGCACTGGTTTTAACCCTCTTCAGTTCGAAATGATGCAAGTGAGTGTGGTGACCGCAGTTTGACTCTGGAGTTGTCTGCCTGTGTGTGACATTGATTTGAGAAGTAAAGAGGGGAAAATGTGACAGGGCAGAGAAAAGCAGTTGGAGTTGGACAGGGTGAGTGAGAACGAGAGAGACAGAGAACGAAGGGTTATCTGATCCCTCCGTGGAATTGTTAACGAGCTTGCGACAAACTGCTTTAGTCTCTTAGGGGATAATTAAAATCATGAAATAAGATAGAAGCCGTTGCCATGACGAAGACCGTGCATGCCAGACGAACGCGTTAGCAGATAAAAGACAAGGATTTGTGTGAAACTTTGATAAGAGAGCAGGTTTGGGGAGATGACCTAGAAAGGGTTGACTTGATAGACGTGACGTGCACTTCCCATCGACTTCACTAACATGTTTCATAATAGGGGCATCTGTCTGCTGCTTTAATTAGAATTGACAATCCTTATAAAACCCATGGAGTTAAGTGAGCATTATTTAATCGTACAATGCTTCTTTTGCTGTCTAATGATTGAGATATAATGATCAGGGTTATTCAGCGGTCCGACCAGTCATCTATGCAAGATTCTGTGAGCTCTTATCATATGACAGATGAACTCTTAGCCTTGCGAGATATAATTTTAAAAACTGTCTTATTTCATCTAATTCCCTGAAGACAAAATCTGGGTGTGCTGCAGATGCAATGCATTGGCTGGAAATGATAAGAGAACAGACTTCTGACTGTCCGGGAGGATTTAGGTTCATGCGTAGACCTTGCGTATGCCTAAACTAGTTTCCTCAGAGTGCTAACATCAACAGTTTGTAGTTTACTTGCATGCAGATAAGTCCCTCGATGTCGCAAAACCACATATATTTCATGTTGTAATTGCAACTGGTTTCCTTTGCTCAGCATGTATGTGCTTTTACTGCCCATAAAAGAAAAGTATCATTTAAACCACTTCGTATCCATTTTAATTAACCCCACGGTTGACCCCCCCCTCTGTATTATCACTTGCTGAAATGCAGTCTTGGTGATTAAAGGGTTAAAGGTATCTTTAGTCTCTCCTAACTGCAGCCTTGCTTTACAACTTAGTCTTATTGCTGCGGTATGTATTGCTTTTCTGTCAACACCCCAAAACTAATTATTCAGTAGCAATTACAGACGCAGTAACTCTGGATTTAAATGGAAACACATGGGGCTTCTTAAAAGCTGCGGGAAATGTAACTGAAGATATTGCGGGGAAGGAACTATAGCAAAAGAGAGAAAACAACATCTATAGCCAGTCTCTCTTTTCTTTTGTTTCTTACTTTGACCCCAGCTCTCTTTATAGATAAAGAACCAGCCTATTCCTTTATTTCTCTTGTGTTTCCCATGTGAGTTGAGATAACGCTGGAACCGTGCCACCGCTAAGCCCCATGGCTCCAGCAGCTTGACTACCTGTGCATCTGATGGAGAAATAATTACCTTTTACTTAATTCTTCTTTATGGATTTCTCTGGCCTCTTGCGCGCTCTCCTGAAGATTCCTAATTTGTGGTTAACCCAAAAGTGGAAGGTGGGGTATGAATCACTACAACAAGAGATATGGCTTCCTCTGAAGTGTGGCCAACTCTGAGTCAAGCCACCTTATTTCATGGCTGAAGTAATGGGCTTTTAAATCCATTATATTCAGCTCCGTGTACAGCTATTTCTATCCCAAACTGGTTAAAAATGGGTCATAGAAGTGGTATTGTTAGTAGAGGAAGTTAAAGGAAAGTATTTCTCTAAAATTAGAGGTTGAGACAGCACCATATGGACCCTTGTCATATTTACTGGTGAACTTCTAGGTACATAGGAGAGAGTCACCATAACAAATGCATTTTTGCATTCTCATTTGCTCCAATAGCAAAAAAAAAAATCCACAATTGTGTTTTCATGACATTATTAAAGAGGGAAAAATTACAGAGGTGGATTGAGACAATTAGAAATAAATGTAAAATTTTAATTTACTTCCTGTATTTGAAATCCCAGAAGAGCTATTCCTTTATTTATTTATTACTTGATGTTTAGGTAAAAAAAAAAAATCTATTTTAAAAATTAGATTTACGGAGCTTTTCTGAAAGAGCCCTGCATTCACATACTTAAGGTGGCCTGACAAACAACAGTTTTAGTGATTTAACATGCAGTCAGTGACCTAACAAAAACAATGTCCTTCCTTCAACAATTTATAAAGTGCCAATTAAAGGTGTTGAAACAGCAGATTTTTATGAACAGTGAGTCATGCAATGAATCTGAAAGCTGGTAATGAGATTTTTTTTTTTTAATTTTTATGTGGGATGATTTATGAGAGGCAGTATGTGAAATGCACAGATATGATTAACCAAAGAGGCATAACTAAGAGCACATTGTCTTATAATGTGACACAATGGACGTGCAATCCGGCCATAATAGCACGCACGGGTGTATTATTGTGCATATATGGAGGTCTTTGGGATTTTCACCTGAGGGGAAATAATCAAAACAATAAAAATCAACAATTTATTTATCTGAATGTCCTTAAAATGCTTATGCATTAGCATAAGTGATAAAAATCAGCCTCCTTTCTGGTTGTATTTTACATTATCTTTTAAATGTGTGTGTCTGTGGTTTTTTTTGTTTTTTTTTAATAACCATATTTAACTTTAATTTGTGATGAAAAATTACATTATGGTGTTGTAAGATTTACAAAGAAATCAACTCCCATGAAGCACCACAAATGATGCAATCCAGTTGGTCTCACTATGCTCTCAAAAAACTATACCCATTTTGCAATAAACTTACAATATATCATTTTTATAGCCTATAAAAATCAACAACTTTAAATGAATGGTTTTATATTTCTCCAACCATAATAATCTGATTATGTAATTGTAATTGCTTAGTTCTTTCCATCACTGTGGCGTTAACTACACAGTCTTGTACCTTTTCAAATACTTTCTTGATTCACAGAAGTTTTTAATGTTGTGATCACTTCCTTTAAAATCCCTTTTGGAAAAAATACTTTCAGAACCGACGTAACTTTATTTTACTTTATTAAAACCCGTACTCCACAAAGTAGAAGCAAACCACTAAAAACTTAATTGTCTAGGTGAGGCTCAAGTTGAGTCACGGGCATCTCGTCTTACTCCCTCGCCTGTCTAACTCGCTCAGTTTTCCGTTGGGCCTGACCACATTTGGGTCAGATTGACACCACACTACTGCCAGGTGTTGCCCGCAAGGTCCTTTGCGTTCCTCTCTACACCCAGAGCAAAGCCAGAGAGACATACTGGCCTCATTCATCTCTGTGTGGCAGGAAGTTGTCCGATCCCTTGCCAGTACTTTTCAAAAGGCTGAACTCTGGTTGACTGTGGCCCAGACGGCTAGCTGTCAGGCCTTGAGGGGGGCTTGGGCTCCAAGTGTGCATTTTAAGCATGAACCCCACCATCCGAGGCCTGGCAGGGTGCTGAAACTTCTGAGAGCAGCAGGACATGATGCAACAGCACAGGAGCTGCTTTCCACATACCTGTATCCAGGTAGAAAGCACAGAGGGGTTACTTATAGAGCTTCATTTATTTCTAAACACTTTCAGAGAGGGCAAAAAGGTGAGCGGGATGAAGGAAGATCGACAAGAGACAGCAGTGAGGCTTGGTATGGCTTGTTGCCAGTATCAGCTATTCTTTCTCATAAAAGCCTCATGAATTTTTTACAATTCTTGTGGTTGAGCTGACCCAGAGTCAGTTAGCATAACTGCGCTAATGAAAAGGACCCCGTGTAGAGAGGCCTTCCGTACTCATTCTACCAGGGGGCATTGCCAAACTAATTGCCCTTCTGTAGAGGAGGTCTGGATGTCCTCTGCATGAACCCTGATCAAAAGGCTCATTTGGAAAGAATATTAATGAGTAAAGTTACTTAATTTCTGATTCATTGAACTGGCAACCTCTTTTTTCTAATAATATTGCTTCAAATTATAGAAAATAGGTCACTGCACCATGCAGGCAAACAACATCTTTGAATCTTCATCATATTGTGACTCTTTGACCCATTTTTCTTCTGTGTTCCTCAATAAAAGACCCTTTCAAGGTCAGTCTCTACTAGAAAGGTGAAAAGAGCACCATAAAGTTTTCTGAATTTCACCAGCCAAATCTTCTATTCCCTTTGACACTATGAAACATAACAGCTGTTCCTTGGGTCTTATTAGTGCTCTGCTTTTTGAAGTTGACTTGAGAGTGTAGGAGAGAAAGAAGCTGGAATCAAGAGGAGTTGAAGTAGCAAACATTAAAGTTTAATACTTGATAAACATCTGATATTTGGACTATTGTATGTACAACTAAGGGTATTAAAATATATTCCTGAAATAATTGGGTCTTATATAATGTAAACTAATGTTGTCTTTTGTCTTCGAACTGTAATATGTGGACTGAAATAGCACAGAACGTCCCACCATCTTACTTGAACTCTCTTTTCATTCCTTGTCTTATTTTTTGTTAAATTTTATTAATGCATGTGATTTGTTTTTTTCAAGTGAATAATAATTAAAATATATTGGAATAAGTTTACATTTAAAAATTTAACTAAAAATGTTGAAAAAAGAGAAAACAATAGAAATAAAAGTGATTAATTATTAAATGTCTTGTAAACTGTATGCTGCAAAATTAAAGGTACAGTATAGTTCAACTAAAAATGAAAATGTTCTCATTAATTACTCACCCACTATGTCATTCCAAACCTCTTAGACCTTTGTTCAGCTTTGGAACACAAAATAAGATTTTTTTGCATTCCAAGAGCTCTCTGACCCTCTATAGATAACAAGCATCCTTACAAAATCTAGAGGAGATTTTTAAAATAATCCATGTGGCATCAGTGGTTCAACCATAATATTATGAAGCTACAAGAGCATGTTTTGTCACAAAGAAAACAAAAATAACAAGTTTATTCAACAATTCATCTCCACCGTGTTACTTTATAGAACCATAGATACTGTACCATTTGTGAGTGTCACATGCAAACAACATATGAAGTGTATGTAATATTGATATGCTGTTTACATTCAGATCAAAGCATGAACAACATAAACAGTGTATCTGCGTACGATGCAGCTGACACAGAACAGCATATGTTGTTTACATGTGTGATACACTTCAAAATAGCAATACAGGATGACGTGCAAAAGACGAATTGTTGAATAAATTCGAATGCATCAAAAATACCTTCATTTGTGTTCTGAAGATGAACAAAGGTCTTACAGGTTTGGAATGACACAAGGGTGAGTAATTCATGACAGAATTTTCATTTTTGTATGAACTATCCTTTTAGGTTTTATGTGAAAAGCTAAACACAATTATTGCAAGGGTTGTCTTAGTTTGATGACTTTTTCAAACTTTTTGATAATTTTATGCAACTACTTCAATCTTGAGCACAACTGAATGGTCTGCAGAACATGTAATGTGTGCGATAGTTGAAATATCTTCAGTGAATATCAAACTCAGATCATTAATGGAGAATATAGAAGACATCTGCTGCACATGAATGTAGTTTAAAGCACATGAAAAAGTTATTCAAAAAGAACTTCTCTCAGAAAACAGCATATTCTGCAGTATAAATGGAGTGAAATATTATTCTATCTTATGTATATTTAACATTAAACAGTGAGGAAATGTTTTTAAATCATTCATATTGTGTTAATAAAGTATATATGGCTATATATTACAAGTGTCTGCTTCAGCTTGCTGTTGATTTACAGCAGTGTGGCACAATATGCCAATACTTAGCTATTGCACTAGAAAAATGTCCCATCTTGGCCACCGTCCCTGCTTCTGAGCAGTATGGGAAACTAGTTCTGGCACAACAGCTCCGTCTGGGCACAAAATCTCTGATTCATTCTGACTAATTAAGAAATCATTAGAATCGTTCATCGAGATGAAGAAAAAATGTGTAATTAAGTTCTTTCTAAAACAAACCACCTCATCTTCAGTTTCTTTGTTCGTAATTGTGATACACTTCTCACTCTGTCTGTCTCTCTCTCTCTCTTTAGGATTGGGCTATGACGTACAGAAAGTCATGGACAGGATATAGATGTGACTCTAACCTAGCAACGGCAAGCTGATTGGTTAAGACGCAGGCTGTCCGAAGCAAGCTATTGGTTGGCTGTGCTGGTGTGAGATGGGAGGATGTGGACGAGGACAGAGAGAGAAACGTAAGGCCATAAAGGCAGTAAAACATGACCATATGGGTGGAACTGATAGTAAGTGCATGACAGACAGCTGTGTGTATGAGCTGTATGTATATATTTGTGTGTAACTGTCACAGATGTGTGTTTATTAGTTACTGCTGAACGTACGTAGGATTCAAGTGGCTCAACAGTGTGCAAAAACCTGGGTCAAGACCTCATGTAAAACTGAGCAGATGACTGTGCGCCTGACTGTCGCCTCAGCAGCGGAACAGTTTTAATGAAATGGCATCGTGTTGTTGCTAATTTTGACTGAAAGCCTCACAGATTCCACTGTCACAATAAACATAGAGCCAGTTCATCAAACACTGTGACTAGTCTTATGTGCTAACTTTACAGAATAGTCCTTAAGAACCATGTCTGTCATTTATTTGGTAAATGTGACTTTCATTTATTCTACATTTTCTTTTTCTTTTTTCTTTTCATTACTTTCAAACTTATTTTCTGTCTGCTGTGGTACACAGAATGAGAACAGAATGTTGTTTATGCAATCACAATGAATCAAACATTAAAAAAAGGATCCAAAAGCACCATAAAACTATTGTAAAAGTTGTTGATTCATTGAACATTGCTATCTCTTTCATGAATGTGCCATGGTAAGCAATGAGTAACTATTTCAGTCATTTTGGATCTGATTCTATGGCTTCAGAAAACAGAATTGTAGTTGTAGTTGTATGGATTACATTTAGAGTTACCTTTAGTTAATTTACTCATTTACTTCTATTATATAAAAAATAGTGGCCAGGATATTCTAAACAAGGAAAATGTTGTGCTTCAAGAGTGTAAAGTATGTAATTTGTCTTTTTTTTTTTCCTGGAAATATTCTAATACCATTGACTTTTAAATGCCCCCACCCTGTTCTCTTTTACGTTTGGTAAGTGTCACCTGCCACACAATACCATTTCTGTACATGTATCCTGAAGTACCCTTTTTCCTTTAATATGCTCAGCCCCGTCATGAGGTTAATATGCTGGACATGAAGGCTCCAGCTTTTACCTCCCAACCCTGGAGGACAGAAAAAACATGGGGCCAAGACTAGAGCCCTGGTGTACTCCAATAGAGTGAAAGCTAATCCACTGGCCTGGATTTGAGTGGATCTTACCCGGGAACATCCCTGGCCCCGCTAGCCTAATCCGTACTAAACACAGAGCTCACTTACGCTGATAGGACACCTGCTGCTCACCAGACAGCCAATAGGGTACATGCAGAATGATAGTGTGCAGACTGATTATCAATCTTTTTTACTGTCTGTCTGTCTGTCTGTATGGAATGAGTTGGGCAAAAGGGATGGCCTGTGTTTGGCAGCAGTTTGGATATTTTACATAAGTGAGAATCAGAACAGCAAAAGAAAGAGAAAGAACTGAGTGATTGGCTAGATGGTCTGCATTTTTCTAGCTATCCATTCCTGGTGCTTGCATTACTTCATCCTTGTGCTTGCATAAAGAGCCTGCTGACACACGGTATTAATTAGGGAATAATAGTAATTTACGTACATTAACATTTAGTGCATCTCATTTGCAGAGTGAATATTTTAGAGTGGAGCTATAACATATTTCAATAGTGAAACCTCTTCTTAATGGAACAGTTTTGCAGTTGCTTAGGAAAATAGGTATTCATAGCAATTTAATATTATATTTAAAAGCATTTTTAACATTTCACAGAGCCTAATCTGGACATGATCAGACTTCAGTTTTTGTTGACTGATCATGAGAGTTGACAGACAGATCATATAGTGTTATAACACATAACAGACAAAAGTTAGCTTGTCACCCCTTTTAATTTTTACACTGTTTGTTTCTGTGTGTGTGGTATATGTGCTGTTAAGTAGGTTTCTGAGCTCCAGCTGGGATTGAACATGGCCGCCCATCGAGTTCCAGACCCGGGGTGAAAAAGAGCAGGAAATTTGGAAGTACATAGTGTGGGGAAAATAGTTTATGTCACTCCAGGAGTCTGGAGAAAGTCTTCTCACGGCAGTGGAAAATAGAAGTGGAGTTTTTTTCAGGTGATTAATGCTCTCTGACTTGGTGTATATGTATCAGTATCTGTTGGTCACGTAAACGCAGGCTAAATCAAAAGTATGTGTCACAGGTGAGAAATATTTGATTATTATTAGTATTTAATATCTTAATTGTTTCTATTTTTGTAGCTCAGTGTGTTCATGTTTGTCTTTGTCTTTATTTCTCATATAGGGTATTTTTATAATTCTGGAATTTTTTTTTGTGCCATTTTAGGACTGGATTAGACATCCTTTTTTATTGTATTATACCAGTGTACACAACACATGCTCCTCTGGGGCTAATAGAGTCCAGAATCAACTTTCCACTGCTTTAAAAACCAATACTGGCATAAAACAAAAGGGAGCAGATGGAATTTTAATCACCAGAGGCTTTTGGATTGCATAAAGATAGGAAATTGGTAAACAGGGAATATTAATCAAAAAATATTGACATGAAAAAGAGAAAACCACTCACTGCTCTTGGCTTGTTTACCTCAGCTCGAATAAGCTTCTAATTTGGAATATGAACAAAATCGGGCTTATTTTAATCGCATGCTTGCTTCTCAGTCAGACATGCTAAATTTGTATTTCTCTCTCATATTATTGTATTATATATTAATAATTCAGGCAAGAGGAACAATTCAGAAATCCCCTTTTAAATGTCTCTCATTACTGCCATGAGCAACTTGTGTCTCATAGTTCTAGTTTCTAAAAAAAAATTTTTGTGAATGAGCAGGTATTGAATGCTAAGAAAAGAAAGGTTCTGTCGCTTTAACAAGATAGTTACTGTACAAAAGTGCCATTGGTCTGTCATTGTTTGTATAATTGGATAGCCCCACCCCTAACTGCCAACATTGGCTGAGCCAGTGTGACTGTTTTGAACTATTCAGATTTGCTAAAAAAATAAAAAAGTGTGCTAAAAATTCTTTAATTTCTAATGTGAGCTTATTACACCACGTACTGATGAAAATTAAACATGGCTTAGTAATTAGTTGAGCTAAATAAGTATTATCTAATTGTGTACAACCTGTACATTTGACAGCTTGACATTTTGAGTTCTTCTCATATTTTAGTACCATTTTCTAAATGATAGCAAACTGTAATAATGCAAGGAATGTTGAAGGTTTGTTTGGTCTGTATGTATGTGTGTGTGTGTGTGCGCGTGTGTGTATATTAGAGCCCGACCGATTTATCGGCAGGCCGATATTATCGGCCGATATTAGGCATTTTCCAAAGTATCGGTATCGGCATTTATAATGACCGATAAATGACTATTTCAAAAATAACACGAAACACGAAACACCCTTCAACCATGTCATGAGTGTAATATGCAATACTTCGATTTAAATAATGCGATTAAGATCATAATCACAGCAAGCATAATCGTATTAACATAGGTGGCCCACGCCGATTTTAATCGAAATATACAGACATGTAAAGAGCTTAATCGTAGTATTGCCGCTCTGACCAGTCTTTACTGTTTCGGCTATTAAAATAGTTTAGTTTTGTGTGTAATG
>JAUMHE010000051.1:11397101-11443314 GCA_032359235.1 Enteromius mattozi | reverse complement strand
GATCAGATGGTGTATCAGCACAAAGAGATGATCTTCATTGGAGACCAGAACACCTAGATGAGCCCTGTGGACAGATCGCCGGAACCAAATGCACACAAACACACACACACACACTATGGCCTCGTTTACACTGTCAGTTAAATGTAACCCAATTCCGATTTTTTGCTCATATGTGAGACAGATTGGATCTGTTCCATGAGAGTGTAAACAGGAAAAAAATGCATGCATTCGGATACATTTTGAGATCGGTTTCAGGCCTCGGTCATATGTGGAAATAAATCAGATATCAATCAGATTTTTGACATTGCGACTGTCGTGTAAAAAGGCAGATCAGTTTTTCCTAGGCATTGCATTCTGCACGTAATTAAAAGGGTGACAATTTCTTACTTCTCTGCGGCTTAATGAGGTCATATGTGACTTGTGCTGGTAAAAAGTGTAAATGCAGATGGGCTGTTTTGAATTACAGGCAAAAAAAGGTGGATTTTTTTTTTTTTTTTCTTTTTCTCGAATTTTAAGGTTTTCACAAAAGTTAGTTTATTAAGCCCTCGGCCGGCAATTCCAATCCAAATAGTAATTAAACGTTTTAAAGTTTCTTTATTTGCACATTTTCTGAGAGGACTAGGACTACCTTTTCTCCGTTTGCTTCTGGCACTGATGGTCATCAGAAGAGCACGCATATAACGGCAATTCTGACCACGCGATCCCGATAAATACACATAACACAGAATTGCAGTAGGCTATTTAAGTATTCACGCTAACATATCTGTTCTGTCTTAAGTGAAAGCTTGGAGAGCTGATAAATATCTGATGTGGAACATTAGATACGTGCAAATAGCCTATCTGTTAATCTGACAATAAAAGAGAAGAGGAATTCACTTGCTGCACTTCATTGAACTGCTTTTGTAGTTTTAATAATCAGTTTATTTGCAATGAACACACTGAAGTGATATTATTCGCTATTATTTGTACGCTATTATTCTCAAGAAGAAGCACGTGTGGAGGTGGTAAATGACAACAATGCATGCGCGATGCTTCAGTTCATATGGCAAGTGTAAACACATGAATCAGAGATGGGTCACAATTGAAAAAATGTGTAAACGGACAACCAAAAAAATCGGAAATAGGCAACAAATCAGAATTGGGGATCAAGACCTGCAGTGTAAACAAGGCATATAAGTCCTTTGCACAATCTGACATGCGTTTAAAATTGAACTGGAAATTAAGTGCTGGGCGTCCGGTCAGAGCAGAACTGGCCCCAACTAAGCCTGGTTCCTCCCAAGGTTTTTTTTTCTCCATTCTCTCACGGATGGGGTTTTGGTTGCTTACTGCTGTCGCCTCTGCTTGCTTAGTTGGGGGCACCTAATTTCTAGTGGTTATCGTCGTTTTGATTACAGAGACCGTCTTTGCATTTAATAAATAAATAGTTTAATCTCGTCATTATACATTACCATCACTCTATTCTCCTATTTGATAATGTTCAGTGCTTTGCTACAATCTGTATTGTTAAAAGCGCTATATAAATAAGTGATTGATTGATATACATTATCAATACCATACACACTCAATATACAATATGGCCACACTTTGAAAAAGACTGTACTCAATAATGCTAATACATGCATGCTAATACATGCATGCACACACAGTCACACACACACACACACACACACACACACACACACAGAGAACCCAATCTGGCAGTAACAGAGAGTGGTATTGTGCTGGTATCGGGTGTTGGCGTGACCTAGGCGTGTGATAAGGGCAGGAGCGCCCGGCTGACTGAATGTGTGGGGTCAGCTGAGCTCTTCAATGGGCTCCGGCTCCAACCAACACAGCCACTCTCCACTGCTGTATGGAGCCTTTCAGCTCACTCTTTTCCACTTTCAGACCCCTCCGCTGGGATTCTGGCCCAGAGGATCAGCCCGGGTTCATCCGGAGAAGTGTAACCAGTGATTCAGCAGATGCAGACAGTGAAGCTTTTGTCTCTGTATGCATTCCCTTTCTGCGTCTCTCTCACTCTCACACATACGCACAATAGTGGACCAGTCATATGGCCGAGACTGCAAACACTGTGACAAAGAAAAAAAACTCATAAACCACTCTGTCCCTTGCCTCGTGTTTGATGATGTTTGCATTATGTGTTTGCACAATGTGTGTCTTTGTTGATGGAACTGAAACTTAGTCTGTTTCTCCTCCATCCAGCAGAAGTTGTTGAAGAAAAATCTCCCTCTTTCAATTTTTTTTATGCTTTCCGTTAGAATAGGCCTGTTAAGTGGAGGAACTAAAAATACTCGTGTAGGTCTGGCTTTTCCCCTCTGTCCTTCAGGGCACAGAAGATTGTGGCGGGCTATGTGTGTACATGCAAGCTATAATTAGTGTGAGTGAAGGAAAGGTAGTGTTACTTGATGGGGTGGGGTCCACCATTATGGAGTGATGGAGTGGGGGAGCTAGAAGGAGCTGACGATTGACACGCACACACTTGTATATACTGTACAGTATGTGTCCTAGCTTCCATGGAGCCATGTACAAACACAGACATCTGATACGTCTTATCATATGCCTACACTCAGATGCGGATGGATGCTCTTTAATACATTTACACAGCAGTATAAGGCAGAACACACATCCAAAAGTTTAATGAATTCAACCAGACAGAATTCTTTTCAATGCAATCTGAACCTCTCAAATGTTCAAATCCAATCAAATGTTACTCATATATATACACCATTATTTTGCATATCAGACTTTTACAGGGTAAAATAAAATTTAAAAACAGGGAATTTTAAAATATTTTATTTTGTTCAGTATCACATTTAGTAACACCAAGCTTTATTTTCTTTCATCTTTTTTTTCTTTAGTGTAGTGAGAATCAAAATGAAATAATCTCTCTTCCTTGGAAAAGCGGCATACACATCCTTCCAAAAGTTAAACCCTACCATTTTGCATGTGAGGATATTTCAAGTAAATGTCCGTCTTCTGTAGTGTTTGTCTAACCCTGCCCTTATTTATTGTTCCATTCCTTCACTGCCATTTCCCTTATTTTATTTTGTTAGCATTTTGGTCTAAGGAAAATTCCTAAAGCGACATCTCTGTGTCTTCCATTAGTGTATGACAGAGGAAAGTTTGAGTAACTGTCGTCAGCTGTTCAAAATGCATGTTATGTTGTGCGGTGTCAGTTCTAGAGTCAGTTTTTCCTTTATAGTGAAGGGTAAATTTGTGATCTCATTGTGTGACATTTAGCAATACCTTGAAATGTCATGCTATACATAATAACATAATATGACTGAGCTAAATGTTGATTTGTGTTATTTTTGACATCAGTCTTTAGACATTGAGTCCCTCAAGTCTTCTCTTCTGTCTGACTTTTGAAAACGATACACCTCCAATATGACATTTAAATTATTTTACACACACACACACACATATTTATACTGTATACTCTCTCTCTCTCTCTCTGTGTATAGTGTATACATACCCTTTTATTTTCTCTTTTTGCCACGTCCTTGTTATTTGTCAAGTACCTCCAAATTGGCTACCATGTACAGTTCATGGATTCTGCTTTATGTGCCATTATACATTTTATTACCAAATTTTTTTCATGTGCTATTATCAGCACTGATAAATGTTTTTTGATCACCAAATCGCACATTGGAATTGTTCGCCTTTGTTTTCAGCACTGTAAAAGTTCCCATATTCTGTTTGATGTGTCACTTTGCAGCACTCAACAGCCTGTAAATACCTAAACTAATCTCCAGTTACACTGTTCGCACGTCTTTTCACACTGCTGCAGTCCAGCCAGTGAAAGCATAGACAGCCAGGTCTTAACATTAAATAAACATTCATTAAACCATTGAAATAGGAGCTGCACATCTGCTGGAGAATTCTCATAATGTTGTGGCTTTCCTGTCCACTTCAGCCACCGCCGGGGGAAACTGGAGCTTATTTCAAACATGCGGTCCGGGTCGTAGCATCAAAAAAACAAGGCCATGGCTTAAACAAATACGCCAAAATTTCTTTAACCTGAGCACAGGGTGGACAAACATGGCCGGTAAAGTGTAAAAGTCCTTCCCCCTTCTAGAAGAACACAAGCCCTCATTCAGAAACTGCCCACTGCACCGCAAGCCAACATCACAGACCTGTAATAGACACAGGGTTAAAAGGAGGCCATTGAAAGGGACCTGTAGGTCACTGCTATATTTATAAACATTACTTTGCAGATATTTTAGTGGCCTGACCACATATCCTGTAATTTAACCCTCTTTCACACACCCAGCACCACCCTTATGTAAACAGTGTCACAGAGGATAGTGCTCCACTTTCCACCGAAGCGTCAGGTAACAGGTACAGTCTTAAGAAAAAACGTATAGTGCTTTCACAAAAGGGCTCTTAAAAATCCTTCTGAACATCTCTTATCGTTGACTTCTCATTCCAAGTTCATGAAGCAGAGACCTCCTGTTTCATTTTACATGCTCTGTTTAAGTCAATGCAAAAGTCATTAAATAGCCATTTTTGGTGTTCAGACTATCAAGTGAAGAGTTTTTTTTATTTTTTTATTAATACTTTTATTCAACAGTGAAACATAATATTGATCAAAAGAAGAAACAGAAGATTTCCATTTTTAATAAATGCTATTCTTTTGAACATTTCTATTCTATTTATATCAGAAATAAAGGTACAAAAGCTATCACTGGGGCGGTACCTTTTCAAAAGGTACACTTTTGTACCAAAAGGGTCCATATTGGTACCATAAAGGTACATATTAATACCTAAAGTGTACATATTGGTACCTAAAAAAAAAAAAAAAATACAAAAGTGTACCTTTTGAAAAGGTACCACCCCAGATTTTGTACCTTTATTTCTAAGAGTGTAAAAAATTATTATGGTTTCCACAATAATATTAGGGTTACTCCACCCCAAAATTCACCATGTCTTTCCAAATCCAAAATATTTTAAATGTTTTTAACAGTGGTAATAAATTACAAATTTTTTTTTTTTTTTTTTTTTTTTTTTACAAATTCTTATTTTAAGTTGTAATCTTTCGTAATATCACTGTTTTTACTTTATTTTTGATAAATGCAGCCTTGGTGAGCAAAAAGAGACTTCTTAAAACAAAATAAATAAATAAACATTCAAAATTTACTATAAAGTACTATATGTACATTACATTTTAGTTTTTTACTTTGGCTTAAATTAATACACTTTATATTTTAAAATATATAAGAGTAACTTTTGTTCAATTCATATTTTCATTTATTCACAAGAATTAGTTTGTACACTTTATACTATCTTACTACTGCAGTACCACCTCTGACCCCATAGGGGTCACAGACTCCTGTCTTGTCCAAACATGTGGACATGTGCCTTTTTATTGGAGATATATGCAAAGCTTGGCTCACTTCTCCACTCCTCCACCACCTTTCTCCTACTCCTGCCAACATCTGCAGCTCCTCTGCCAACACCAACATCCACCTTTCCCTTTTACATTCTACACCCCCTTTACACAATCTCTCTCTCTCTCTGTTATTCTTAATCAGGCTTTTTTCAGTGGATTTATAGATTGACAACATCCAACTCCAGAACCTGAAGAAGTGTAGATGAAAGGAAATGCGTGCTTCTGAAAACATCACTAAAGATCAAAAACTCGCCAGGAGAAACTTTCCCAGCAGAATTATAGCTCATTCCAAATTTCAGTTTTAGAAAGTTATAAAAGTTGTTCCCACGTCCCACGTTCCTGACTTGGAAAAGAGCAGCCTGGATATTCTTCAGAAATTATCTTTTGTTTACCACAAAAAGTTCAATAGGCTTGGAATTACATTAGAGTGAGAAAATAACTAAATGTATGTTTTTGGGTGAACTACTCTATGTAATATCTTCTCACGGAAACTTTGTGCTACTTTGTGCCCAGAGTGATGATGACTCATGATCACAGCTTTAGTTACATGCCATTTTATTAGTATTTTACAGATGCTAATGCATGTAAACTTTGATCGCCCTCAGTCACATCAGCAGTGAGTCATTTTTGTTTTATGAACACGCATTAATCAGCGCTCAGGCCTTGTTTATGATAGCCGACAGCACACGGGGGTCTGTATCCCGTCAAGCAAGGTTCAGCACAGACCTTTCTCTGAAGGTTGTCTGTCTGGAGCTGAAAAGATCCTTGTCATGATGTTGGAGAGATATGAGAGCTATAGGTGAAGAGGTTTGAGATCATTACTGCTATCTGGCAGACAGCGTCTCCTCTTTTAGCTGGGAGTAGCCGAGGCCTTGGGCTGCCAGAACAGTCTGACACATGTCACCTGTGCTTCCTGACTGCAGTGTCAGCAGCTCTCCCTCAACGGAGCTCAATTCTGGGGAAACAGGCTGAATGGCTCATCTGTGAGGATGCCAAAAATATAGTCAAACCAGAACTGTCCAGTGTCACTATATAAACTACCATCTCGGTCTGGGTAGTTTGTGGAAAAAGTATTAGTTTTTTGGCTTTTTTTTTTTTGCATTATTTATTACCTGTTGTCTAATAGGCCTACACAAGTTACTTGAAACTAGCTAGCAATGCTAATCAGGTAGCTAAACATGATTTCAACAAGATGGCTGTTTCACAGCTGTGACCATACACTTCATGTGCTAACACTGTCTGATATCTACAGTATGAAAACATTTGTAAATTCTTTTTTTAAAAATGATTAAAGTCAGTTTATACCACAGGCTCAGACAGTAATCAGACCATATTTTTCACAGTTATCGTAATTAGGATGGTACATTAATAATAATAATAATAATAATAATAACAACAAACACATTTGCTGTTCTACACTGCTAGTTGTTAATGGCTTGTTACTGGAAGAAACACAATTTTAAACATGATATTTTAGTATTATTTTATTCTTTCATATATACATGTACAGCTTTTATTTTTATTTTTTCAGTTTTTAATAAAATTTTTGTGTAATTTAAGTACCTCGAATTTATGCTTTTGTCATTTTTAGTTATTCGGTTTTTTATATATATATATATAATTAGAAACAGATATATAGTTTTTATTTGTTTTTTTGTTGTTGTTGTTGTAATTTTAGATAATAACCACTCTTTTTAAAGCTAAATTCTTACTGTCATGCTACTGCAAAATGTAGTTAAATTCTATTTAGCTGTCTACATATAGTGCGACTAGGCTAGTCTGCAATATTGATATTCCTATTGCTTCCCATGCATTTTATAGGCAGCATTTTCAGCGCACTAGTCAGCACAACCAAATGAGGGATGTGGAGAAATACAGTTCAGTCAGTCTCCTGTGCCAGATATTTGAAGCGCTCAGAGGGAAATGTGATAGGATTGGCAGCGAATTCCAAAACCCATAACCTGTCAGAGAAAGGAAGTCGCTGAACGGTCACGGCACCTTCACACACTGTCTTTATACAGTCCACATCTGCCTCGGCTGGGCACCAAAACAAAGTCAACATTTAATTTGAAATGAAGGAAACTTTGTATGGATATGAAATAATGGAAGGAGCAAGGCATGGAAAAATATGAAGTTATTTTTTCATTAGGACTGAATGTTGCCTGTGGGCTGTACGCAGAGTGAAAGAGAGATCTAATGTGCTCCCATTAGGTAAAAGGATGATGCAATGACTAATTAGGTAATTGAGTTATTTGATTGCAATCAGCAGGAAACTATTTGGATGGCTTGATGGATGATCATGGTGTGTATCTCTCCATAAAGAAAATGGATGTTTCAAGGTAAGTAAACTGGTTATCTGCACCATCCTGATCTTATTTTATCACTGTCAAATGTCAAAGGATGTCTCCATTCTTTTTAAGTATTTGGATGCTTACCTCCAATCAACAAACCAAGCACAAACCTAATTTTGAATTGCTATCAGACAAATCAGAAATATATGAGTATTCCATTGGGAAATTGCATGAAAACAAGATTTATTGCACAACACCAGTTTCTGATTTTGAATGCCAAGGTGAGTTTTATTACTGTAATAAAATATGAACCTTGTACTTTGTTCAGTGTTTGGGAGTAAATAGTTACATTTTCTTAAAAGAAAAAGTTGTTAAAGTACATTTATTCTAAATTAATTCAAGTAATGAAGGTTAACCTGCCTGCTTTAAATTGAAAACATTTGTTAGAAATTTAGAAAGAAAAAAAAATAATTACATTAATAAAGTAATGAAATGGTTACATAGTTGTTACATTTTAAATAGGGTAACTTGAAATCTGTAACCTACTACATTTCCAAAATAACCTTCCCAACACTGACATTGTCTACATGCACTTCTAACATCTTGGACTTTACCTTTGCAAATTATTCCCTAAGACTGTCATTGTTACGTTGATATTGTGATATTTTGATTAAACTTTGCAATGCCTTATTTTAATTTAAATCATTGATTCAAAATCACAGATAACATGAAATATAAGGCCATTACTGGCTGAAGTGTTTCTATCAGTTTTCTGTTAGTTTATTATATAATGAGACCAAGCCAAATGAAAACAACTGATTGGCAACAACAACCTCAACCTCAGTAATGCACCACAGCTCTAAAAATGCAAAAATGCTTATTTCAGGTTCTCACCACAGGTGATCTCCCGAGCTGTATGGCTCTTCATCATGATCACTGTCTATTGAAGAGCCATACGGCTCAAAACATCACCTGTGGTGAGAACATGAAATGCATTTTTGGAGCTGTGGTGTACCAACAAAGCCAAATAAAGCAAATTTGATTGACAAGATAGCAAAATCTCACCATGGGCTCTTTTTCTTGCAGTTTATTTGGACAGTGCTGTGATTTTTTTTTTTTTTCTGGGATCCTCAGCTGACTGCCGTTTAACCAGCCAATTGCATGTGAATAAGATGACGCTAATGGTCTACATAGGAAATTATGTCTTGGGAACATCCAAAGTAGACATGAAGGCGAGGTAAGTGCCCAAAGCGTTGGTCTGTTGGGAGGTGAGATGACTCAAATGTGTCTCTCAGTGATTTCTGACAGAACCGGAAAAATGCCTTGGTGGCAGTTTTCAAAGGTTACGGTTTTTGAAAGGCGATCATTTCTTTAAAGCGATCAAATTTACACAACCGAAGTAGCACTGGGGAAAAAAATAAACTTCATGAGTTCAGCAAAACAATCAAATCACAGATTAATATCTGGGGTGAGGTCTGAAGGAAACTTCACCTTTTAATAACTGAAACTATCAACTCATGATATTATCGAACAGCACAACTTGGAGGCTATTGATTTTGCTATTATTGTGTTTTCTAAAGTTCTAGCAAGGTGACTCGGGGGGGCTCAAACTCCATCCCTCCCAATGACCCCAAGCTCCCACTGGACAAGTGCAGTTGATAAAGGATGTAAAGATCAGCTGCCCCTTGGCCTTTATAGATTAACGAATATGAGCTGTCAGCACCTCTCATCTCCATTTCCAATGATTTACGTCAAGTTTAATGAGCCTGCCAGGGCCAGATAACACACTCACAATGACTTCTGGGTCTGCTGTATGCATTATGCACACTGTACGTTCTAGCAGCTTACAAACTGCTTAAAGGGATAGTTCACCCAAAAATAAAAAATACTATCCCTTTAATGAGTTAAGTTGCTATTGCAATAAAAGTTACAAAAACAGTACTTTATATTTTGGAGAGAGAGCAGAGCATGTGTTAAATGTACTACAAGTAAATTTTGAGGCTGTGCAATTTGCAGAGAACCTGAAAATCCAGTGAAGCCTTTTGTTTTCATAGTATTTTAAGTAACTTCTGAACAAATCCAGAGATTGTATCGGATCACGTAGTGAAGATCATCCATGGAACTGGATTTTTTTACTAACAGCTGTGTTCAATGTGACACAAAGTGTATCACAGTGCTGACTGATAAAGACCTGGCTCTTAGCCAAAGCTTAGCCCTTGATCCAGAGTCACGAGGAGGTCAGAACAGTCTGGACATGCATGCAGGCCAAATTATCTGTAGTCCAGGAATAATATCAGACTTTCTCTACCAAAACAAATGCAGGTTTCCACAGCCCACTGATTCTGGAGACATGGGGCAAAATGGTTCACCTGCCATTTGTTTTAAAAATATGATTATTTACTTTGAAATTAATCTGAGATCATTCTTAACACAAAGCACCATTTTATTTATTACTTGATATTATGAAACAAATTATATTGCACCAAATGTAAATGAATACACTTAGCAAAAAAGCAATATATGCTATTTTAAATACATTTATTTCATATCATGTGTAGTTCAAATCTATTAACATATTTACTTCTGTTAATATTACATATGGCTTACTTGATATACTGTTAAAATTATAATTAAACTTTATTTGGAGGACTACTTGTGCACAATGCACATTTCCTAATATTAAAGCGTTTTAATGTAACTATTAATAAGGATTGTATGATCTTTGAATAATATTGGTCTTAAAATTCAAAATATTTAGTGTTCCCAGAGTATACTTGCAGTATTTCCCCTTTAGCACAATCAAATCTACTTCAGTGTATCTTTAATTGGACTTCAGCACTACTTTTGCACAATTAAAGTGAAAAATGAGTTGTCCCAGTTTTGTATACTAAACGTACAACTGCAGGGATTTTTTTATGAAGTACATAACTATGCAAATGTATTCATGGTAAGCATGATAAAATAATAAATAAATAAAAGTATTTTTAAATACATTTTGGTATATTTTTTTTACAAGGGACGTCTTAACATTTTTCATTTTTAGCTATTGCTAAAATAGTTTCTTAACACATATACTATATACTTATATAAGTTCATATTTTCTCGTTTAGACTATTTTATGCTAATGTTTCAAAAATCAGTAAACTGCAATTTATGTAGCAAATGTGCAGCCTTTAAAATGTGAAGTGTTTACTTCATTTACATTAAAAATGATAAAATGCATTTTTATAGGATATAACCAATAATGAAGGTCCTGAACCCACACATTTGAAGAATACGCAAAGACAGAGACTTGAACAAAATATTTTCTTTATTCTGCGAGAGAACTGAATATTGTGGAGTTCCATTGATTATATACATGAGTTCACCTCATAACAAATGGAGAGTCTATAACCAATACAAACTATTGTAACAGATACAAGAAAATGTTGTTGTGGAAATCATAACCGAAGAATACCGATAAGTCTGAAGCAACAATGATTCTCAAACACTGAGAGAGAGGATTTCTGACGTCTCGTTCTCTACATGCAGAGCTAAGTATCTCATGTCCTTTTGTGCCAAAACTTGTCTAATAAGACATGAAACACTTGTATATAGAAGCATAAATGGACCGGAGCCGGTGCAATACACTTATTTTCATTGCAATATGTTTTTTTTGGACATCGAGAACCCGTGGCTTATTGCTCAAGCTGAGTCTATAAAAGTCCAGAGATGAATACACTGCTGGTGTTAAGGAAATATTTCGATTTATGCAGAATAAAAAAGGGAGCATTCAGTCAATACGATGAGCCGAGTATGAAGAAAAGACATTAGTTTAAAGGTCTCAGATGAGATGCATTTATACGTTACGGAGTCGGTTGTGCAAACGCTCTTGAACACGCTGTTGTCTATTGCTTCAGCTCCTCTGTCTCAGTTTTTGCAAACATTTTGCTTTTAGTCACTGCAACAAAAGGCTCCAACTTATTTCAGCTGAAAAAGCAGACTTTTTTCATAAGCTATATTAAAATTTATATTTGACTACACCATAAACAGACAATTAACATTTTTTGTTCCACATCTTTTTCTTTTTTAGTTTTACTTTTTTTTTTTTTTGTTTGTTTGTTTTTATTACACAAAACAACAGTCAAGAGTACCAAAGAAGCATGCTGGGTTTTACGTATGTCAAAGTGGGAAGGAGAGTGATAGTTTTTTTTTTTTCCTTTTTTGAAAACCTTTTGTTATTTTTTATTTACTTTTTATTAATATATATAAGAAATGTGCTGGATATCATGGTGGGACAGCTGTGGTAAGAACACAAAAGACTCCCAATGAGAATCACAACATATTCAAACCTGACTGCAAATAAAACTTTGCAGAACTGCACAAGAGGGCAATAGCCAGTGCTAGTTAACAGTCCGGAAATAACCTTAGCCAGGTCTTCTAGTCATAACACCTGCTTTGTACAGAGTCTAACTGAAAACTCAAGCGGTTACGAGTCAAGAAAGGTTGTTTTGGTACATCTCCAAACCCTCTGAGCTTTTGAAGCAATGCACTGTTGATTCTGTCGGCTTGTTATAATGTGTGCGCTTCCCCCATTCCCACTTCAATACAAAAAAAAAAGCACTCTAGTAAATGTCTCTCATACGAATTCCCAATGCAATGCTTTTCATGTCCCTGAAAACTTTCAGAAGGAAAAAGAAAAACAGAATATTTCATGCTTTCTTGTGTATAGGAACAAAGAAAACCAACAACCCTACTGCTTTCTGCCCTGCAGAGAGTGACAATCACTTTTTTGTTTTTGTTTTTTTCTCTTCCTAAACAAAGCATACGTTTCTGTGTGGTATAGGGTTGTCTGTTTTCTTTAATGAATTTGACAAAACAAAGAAAGAGCAACAATGACTCCAGCTGGAGTGGACGCAAGACTATTCTGTAAAGAAAAGAAGCATAGAAACACTTGATTTTGGTAACTTTAGAGGTGGTTTAGTGACCTAACGGACAAATTAATGACAAGGGATAACTATGATGGCACACACACACAAAAGCATTTATCTTTTACAAACAAGTGAGTGCAAAAATGAATCCGCTTTAGGCCAGACTGTTCAATTTGAGGCTTAACAAAACTACATTTCGGTAAACAAATTGTCATTAGATTTTTTTTTAAATGGCAAAAAAATGGACCCCCAGCCAATCCACAGTGAACCCTTCAATATAAGGACAGTAATAAAGACATTTGTTATTTTGCCAGACAAGTGAGGGGCTAGCAATAGCAACCCAAAACTAAGACACAAAATTAAGTTTGCATGAAAGCAAGGCAACTGAAATACAAGGGAAGAAAATGATGCATCCTTTTAAAACTAGAACTACCCAAGAAAATAAAACAAACCAAACTAAAATCTTTGGTCTCAACGCCTGGGAAAACGCTAATAAACATAGCAAAAAAGTGATCATTTTCTTCTCCAAACTATTCAAATATGATGTGTGCTATACTGGACTCCAATAATCAGCTCTGTGAACATAAATAAGCCCCTTTTCTTTCAACAAAACACACAAGTTGAGTTCCAGTCTGAAGCGTTAACATATTCAGACATGTTTTATACTCAGTCCATTCATGCCATAAAAGGGATTTCCTGTGTTTTAATAAATGTATCTGTATTATTAAAGACATTCAATGGTGAGTGATGCAAGAGTTCAAGTAATAGACAGGGGACCCCTCTGGGGCCCAGCTTTAAAAAAAACAAACAAACGAGAAAAAAACACGAATCTGAAACTCAAAACACTTTGAGGATAGAATAAAATGAAAATAAAGCTGGACCTATGATATAGAACATAGAGCTTTCCACAGAAAAAAAAACCCAAAAAAAAAAGCGGCAACACCAAGCCTGCAAAGACGTATTTGTGAACGGTCGCACACACAGAACTAAAATCAAGCAGCTGATCTGCTGAGGCTAGCATGTTCTGGTCGTAACACAGCGATGCTAGAGCAGACAAGACAAGAAGGCTGAGTTCTGCCAGTTACACCCAATCAAACCCAAGAAAACCACAGCCAGTTGCAATAGCAAATGGAAGGGCAACAGAAAAGAGCAATAGATGGGAAAAACCTCCATCAGTTTCCCTGTCTGCATGTGGCTTTCATTCAGACTCTTAAGGTTTTAAGTTCATCGTAACATCTGATCTGACTAAATGCTCGGTCTGTTTCCAAACTAACCCACCAACCATCCACCAAAAGACTTCAAATGATGCAGATCACTTAGATCTGAAATAATTTAACAACCTATTTTACGATTTGGCAATTGTTTTAATTCATACGAAAACTTCCAAACTGTACAACTGTTTGAATTTGCCAAACCATAAATGCCATTTGTCAAAACACTATTTTAATTTTTAGTTGAATTCACGATATGCTGCTTTTTCTACCACAGCATGCTGTGCATTGAGTGAGATGGGTAGTTGCAGTGGTAGGTGAGAGCCATCTGTGCTGGTTGACCTGTAAGACTGTAATAGTCTTTCTCAATATACAACTAAATTGTAAAAACAGGAAACTATACGAAATATAACAACGTGAACTTCAATACTAAACTGGACACCTGCATGTCAGAAGCCCAACAAAACAGGAAGTGATATAACTGACGTACCGACAGTGAATATTGTGCATATAGCTTTGAATATTTTCATAAAGGTTTTATTGTGCGACATTAAAACCAACAGGCAGCCAAACAATGAAAAGTGTAATATCTCTTTTCTGATACAGAATGAGTTAACCTGCTAAAGAGAGAAGCACTAGGCAATAAAGGGGCTTTTTTTTTTTTTTTTTTAAAGAAATTGTTCAAAAGGTTCAAGTGATTATCGCTTTTTGATGCCACCGAGAGCAGTTTGTTTATCTCTCTGACAGACCACTTCTCTGCCATCAAAAGCTAGATTGCACTTTTTTTTTTTTTCCTTCAAGTTACGTACTAAAGCACATCTGCTCTAACACTGCTCTTACTGAAGAACGTCTTCTGAACATGTTTGACAGGTACACAAATCCAATTAAGCATTAAGATGCCACATTAGTTAAAAACCACATGGGTAATTGTATTTATTTTTTCCATTTTGGTGCAACGGTCAGTTGTTATTTTTTTGTTAAGTGCTTTATGTCGACTGTGTCTGTGCATGCGATTTTGGTTATTATTAAAAATGTGGAGCTTCTGTTCACAGGACACAGATGCAAACTATTTTAAGTAGTTTGCAAACTAGGTGTAAGTATAATTTCGCTCAATTAATACAAGCCAATTTTATCAAGTTATAAAAAAAAAAAAGTCCTCCCCATGCCAACTTTGGTCTCTGCACTGAGCTGTACCGATCTTAACTGCTTAGGAAAGGACAAAACTTTTGATCCAGTCAAACAGAAAACAAGGGAAAAAGAAAAAAAAAAAAACCCTCTATGGTTAGTGTTAAAACAAGCTTTTGTTTTTAAGACTACAACACATTTTCACCTGTGCCCTCCCAAACCATTCCACAACCCCTCGTTCAGCAGCAGTCACTGTGAGAACACTCTAGAAAGTGTCAGTCGTCTGTTTGCTACAGTTTGCCTTTTTTAAACACTTAAAAAGAGATGGAGACATTTAAACAAACTAAATATTTTCCTGCCTCACATATTAAGAATTTTGCAAAGACAAATACAAAAAAGGAAAAAAAAACAAAACAAAACAGCTGAATGAAAAAATAGATGTGAGAAAATCGAGGCAGGAAAAAAAAAGCTTAAGCTAAAATGAAGCATGTAAAAAGTCCCAGCTGGAGTTTAGGTAGCAGCGCGGGTCACCTGAAACTCGCCTCCTCTGCTTTTTTCACATTCACAAACATTTAAAACTTCCTTGTGCAAATCAAGCAGTCTTAGAAAGAATGCCCTCCAAATTGTTCTTGTAAAAATATATAACTCCAAGGTGGCTGACGTGTGTGTTGCAGCAAGTGTTTTTTGTTTTTTTTTGCTGTTGTTGTTGGTATGTTTTTGTTCAGAAACTGTTCCTCCCTCCCGAGTGTAGAGTTTTTTTGTTTTGTTTTTTAATTTTGGGGGGCGAGTCTTCATCTCCGAGGGCCTGAGGGCATCTGTGCATACACTGGGTACGCCAGCCGCACGTTGAGCGAGTCGTTGTGCTGGACCAGTGAGGTCTGGTGGTAGTGCAGGACCAAGTCTTTCAGAGTGCTGTATAAGTTGTAGGGCTCGGCGAAACCATAGCCGCGGGGTGTGCTGTAGATGACGCAGTGCTTCACCTCGCCGTCCACACTAAAGACAGAAACACGACACATCATTATTAATGTGATTTCGAACCAGAATCTGACCTCAGACAAAGACAAATGCTATCAGTTTGCTCAATGCTCTAGAGGTGATAAAGATCAAAGAGGACCGATACATTGATTTGTTTCTTGTAGCTTGGAAAAGGCAGTCTTAATATTGAAAAGTCTATGAAAAATACATCAAATTTTATATATGCCTATTTTATATTAAAACAGAAGAGATGGAAAATTGAGGACGGAAAATGTAAATATGAGAGTAGATCTGAACTTAAGGTGGTGACAAATATGTTTTTTGAATGCGAGTTTGTCGTTTCATATACTATGAAATAAAACTCATATACTGTTATAAATCTTAAGATACTCACACAACAGAGCAGGCGTAACAGCCCTTCTTGCTGCTCTCGCGAATGAGGAAGGCTCCATCGGGTTTGCCGTGTAGCAAGTCCTCTGCCTGCGTTCGGTTTAGGTCCCCCACAAACCAGCTCTTCTCTTCGTAGTGTGGCAGATTCTCATCCTCCTCACTGACGAAGTAGGCACTGTGATTTGGAGAGGAAATGTGTTAGATGCTGTGATGGAGCCAGTCATTTCAAGTAACATATAACAATTTTACTTACTCATCTGTGTTCTCGTTTTTGATCCCCAGCCAATCGTTTATTCGTTTCTGTCGAACACCTTTATGATTGAGCCAGCTGCATGAGAAAGAAGCAGTAGAGTGTTTATACATGCAGTAAAACCATCAACAGTGAAGATGACGAAATGAGCAGCAAAGGAAGGTTTTTCTTACACAAGGTACTGATCTCTAATCTTTCTGAGCTGAATGAGATCTGGCTTTAAGCTGTTCATTTTCTTGTCTGTCTCCCTGTTGTCCAGAGCCTGTGTTTTCAGGTCCTGTTCAAGCCGGGTCTTACTGTCGTGAATCTCACCAAGACGGGATTTGAGCTTCTCGTAGTTCATCATGATCCTGAGAAAGAAACAGGAACAATTGGTAAACTCGTATATCAAGGTTGCCGGCCAAAACGCTTTTAATTGAGGACTTTGCGTACCTTTCAATCTCTTTGTCATTGCCCTCTCTGCGAAATCGTTCGATGTATTCTTTACTGTAGCGCTCCTGCGTGTGACACTGTTCTTCAAAAATTTTAATGGTCTCATTGAAGGCCTCTATTGCAGTACGTTTCATCTGGATCTCCTGCAATCAAAAGAAAGATAAATCAATGGATGTGATGCTGTGCCTCTTAATAGTCTTGGTTAATTGGTCAATGAGCTTCTGTAATGGAATAAATTGTTTGTGCATGTGGAGTTTAGCACTGGAGTTAATGGGTCGGTTGTCTATCGATCCGACAGCGATGTTCTAAACGGCTTACCTGTGAGGTTTTTGTGTGCTCCTCATAGAGTCTGTCATATTCTTTACTCTTCTCCTGATATTGATTGTGATATTCCTGGAGTTTCCTCCCCACTGCATCAATGTTGTCCTCTTTCACCAGCTGATCCTGAGAGAGCGAGAGTAAATGCATTGTTATTGATATGAATTGCTGAGTGAAGAAAAGTGTGATGGGGGGGGGGGGGAAAAGACTGCTTGCAGCAACATACTGTAGGTTTTGCTTACAAAGTGAAAGCCATTTTTCAGGAATTTTCTTCCAGGAATCATTAATAAAAATCTTGGAATCTGTAAGTGCCTCTCGAGGGCTTACATTTGTGGAACCCCCTAAATAATGAGCACCTGTGTGTCTGAGAAAGATACCGGGAGGGCGAAGGAGGAGGGGGAAACGTATAAATGCCTGGATGGCCTTTCGACATTGTGGATGTGTGCAATTATTTAGGAGGTGCGCTGCTGTGGCAATAAACAAAGTAATATTTCATGCCAAAAGCATCCTGCTGCCTCTGCAGTTTCACTCACAACAAGCTGCACAATTCGTTCAGCAAACACGCTCTTTAGGGCCTGAGTGAGGGAGGGAGAGGTGGGAGGACAAAGAGGTAAAAGGAAAGGAAGGGATGGCTGTAAATGCGATACCCCCGCCCTCAATCTAAACCCATTTACCTGCTGGTAGCGGGAGACGGGATACATGAGCTTTACGTCCAGTTTGGTGTTGTACTGGGCCAGGGACTCGTGCCTGTAGTGACTGATGAGCTCCACCACTGAGCTGAACGTGAGCGGGTCTGAGAAACCGTACTTCCCATCCCGGTGGTAGATCTTTATTAGCTTATTGTTTCCACCTTTCCTGCAGAGTAAAAAAAACAAGATAGCGTTGAACCACGGATCAATGCAAGCAGAATGGAGAGGGTTTTTAACAAGTAGAAGCTTTCCAAAATATTAGTTACCTTAGCGTTAGTGTGTAATCTCCCTGCATCTTGGTCGAGGCATCCCGTACCAGGAAAGTACCATCTGGCATGTCTCTCAGTTTGTCGTTCACCTCTTCCCTGCACAGACAAAAAAAGACAGATACTCCACACATCAAATATTACGCTTAATAATTAATAATTGCAGCTAAAATAAGTTTTCTGTGGTCTCTGTCCAATATGCAATGAAAAGGGATGACACACACACACACACATGCAAAAAACATGACTTCTCTTTGCCTGGCTGTATAAATAAATTTGGTCTGGCAGAGGACAAAGGCACTGGTCTGTGACCATACTGTCTGCTACTGCCGTCTGGGAGAGAGTGAGACATCTTTGAACGGTTTAACTGTTGACCCCGTCCTGCACACCCACATGTACACCAATGCCTCCAGCTCTTGTCTTAAAATCAGACAGTCTGTCTCTTTAAAAGTGCCTCCAGACGACCAGCGGAGGAGCTGTCAGGCTTCAAAGACGTTCCTGCTTTTTTGCCCCCTTCTCTATTTTAGCCTGTCTGGGAGGAATGTCACACCCCCCGACTTCCAAACCTCCTCCCATTCTTCTGACAGCCAACAGCCTAGTCATGCTGGTACTCAGCTGACCTCCTCAGGAGGGGGTATATTTAGCCTACTTTGGGCTGCTGAGGTAAGGAGCCTTTGACTAAGCAACGCTCCCACCTTTCTGGGGGAGGAGGCCTCTCTTACATCCTGCACTGGGAGCTGTGGGAATCAGGTGCATTTTTAGGCTGCAGTGCATCAGCAAGTTCATCGTTTAGGGGAGGTGTCCTATTTCAGTAACATGTTTGGATTAGAGAAGCAACTGAGAAATGAAATTACAAGCATTTTTGCTTCTGTAATGTGATTTAACTGAAAAAAGCATTGCAATATGATGTATGAACATGCAAAGACAAGGCTAGCAACTGTGCACAGATGACGTAATGCGCAAGACGAGCACACAGCAGTTAAGTCAGTGTGAAGTGGAAAATCTGGGATGTGTTTTTGCATTTATAAACATTTGGAGAATGACAACAAAATCATAGCATGTTATGCAGCCTTAACAGCCACTTAAACCATAATTGTTTATCAAAATTATCGAGATAAACATCTGTGGAATAACAATTTTGCACAAAAAGTAAAGAGTACGCTACTTATTGTAAATAGAGTCACTTCTAATTTCAAGCCTACAAGAAATTCAGGAATCCACAACAGGCATGCTGATGATTAACATGGCTGAAAACCATTACTATGTACTCAACTAAAATTTAAATCTGATCTCTCATAAGTTAAATATCTCAATCTGCTTTAAGTACTATTATGGTTGTGTAGTAGTCTTATCAGAACAGGATTGTTAACATTCTTCACTTCACATAATGGCAGTCCATATTTGATATTCAACAGCCAACATCACTGTGCTTTAGAGTTCTTCTTTATTTGATGCCTAAAGTTTACTTTCTGATTATGAAACTAGTAAGCACTAAGCATAGGTTTGAAGTGAAGCAAAAAACAGATGTGGTTTATCTGGGAAGGGACTGAGTTAAAGTATAGCAGGGTTTCAGAGATCGGTGAGCCTATGAGCATCTCTGCAGAATTTCTACTCGCCCAACATCAAACAAGTCTAAAGCTGGTCACTAAGCAGCAGACTAATCTGCTAAAACCTGAGAGTTTTATGGGTTGTGTTGGAAACTGGCCAGACAGCTTGACATTTTGGAGATTTGGATTCTTCTATCCCTCCCCTTAAGTAATGGCAACTAAACCACCCCCCTGTCTTTCTCTTTTCAGCTCTTCATGTGTCTCTCCCCCACTGCATTGCCTTTCTGCTTTTGTACAGCTGCGGCAAAGCATACATGCCTCCAGGATAAGTGAGCCAAAAGAAGAGGAGAGGATCAAAATAAGTTCACCAGCTCACATAAAGAAAGAAAAAGAACAGAAAAGGTTTGCAGAGCAGCTGAAAAAGCAACATGACACTCCAGAGCTGACTCCACCTCAGGCTAACAACTTGGACACCATCAGGTGGAGGAATGGGAAGAACTGACATCTCGCAACAAGCAATAACCCAGAGAACTCTTCACCTGATCCGAATGCAGTCTTATGAATGTACTAGCCAGCTATCACCTGATTTGCAAACAGCCATACGTGTCTACCATGTGATGAGGGCAGTCACACTATGAGCTAACTGGCATGAGGAAAGGTTTTCAGAGCAGAACAGACAGAAATCCAATCAAGTGAGAAATGAAGACTAGTGTCAAGTGACTCTTACCTTGATATGTCTCCCCAGTACCATTCTGCCTCTTGCAATGAGCCGCTGGCGGCTTCTTTCACACTGTTGCCATTTACTGGTGTCATGGGTTTTGTTGGCTTGGGAGGAAGAGCTGCAGAAGGAATGAGATTTATTTCAGTGGAAAATCTTCTAACCTCATGAGCAATCCTAGAAATACAAAGTTGTTGTTACGACCTTACAGATGAAAACCTAATCTTCTTAAAGAATAAACAAAGCGGATGTCATGTTAACAAATGGCTGTGTTGTTTATCCTCGTGAATAAGGTTAAGTTGCCAAGAGAATTCAAATTTGAACTTAAATTGCAAAAATAGTAGGAACATTGTATATATGTATAAAAGATAGTGTTTTGTTTATTTTAAGTGTTTGCAAATACTTGTACTTATACTTGAGTACTGACAGCCAAATAGTAGTAAAGTTACCACCCAGGATTAACTGTTGACCTTTAGCCCTTAATTTTCCCATAGATGGCCTTTCAATACTCTCCTCCGTCACTACATTTGTAGTCAGACCAGCTTGTTTCGGAAAATGCAACAATGATTTCCACTGAAAATGCAAAAGATCAGTTTTCACGGAAAATGCAACAACAACATATTCCGTTCGGCTTAAGCGAAAGTGTAAACAAAAAACAAATGACCTTCTTGCTTTTCTTCAACTTGCTGAATATGTAAAGAACAGGTTTCTTTCCTTTGAGTGATAGCCTATGCTTCCTTTGTTGCCCCGCAAAAACGAACAACAGCTGCCACAGCAGCACGCTGGAAAGCTAACTCTGATGATGCTCTTGCTATCTTATGGGTCAGGGGTAACCAGAACGTGCTGCTCAGCCACGCAGTGCATCATAACTGAGAGATGATACTGTGTGTTACATCTTCACAGCATGCATTCTCATGTCTAATCTCCTGATATGAATTTTCAACCTTAAAGCCATAACTAGACTTGCAAATCTGGTGTTACACAACTTTCAGCAAGACTAGATGAATCTAAATATGTAACGGCAGCTGCTCTAAACAAGGTGTTCACATGTTTTTGCATTCAAGTGCTTAAGGGAAACCTTTAAGAGCTCAGCCAGGTGCATTTGGCAAAAGTTTGAGACAAAAAAAAAGCTGAAGGCTGCAACTCCATCTGAAATGTACAGAGACATAGTGTTCAAGCCTTGCACCCACTGCCAAGCCAAACTAACCTCCCCCTGACCTAGATGAAACTTGCAACAGGGGCCTTGAAACAGCAATGCACCACTCAGTTCTCAATGCACAGGTTTATTCAGAAGGCTTTTAAGTGAAACCAAAGACATGATCCAAACAGTACTAGTGGACTGTTAAGGGACGATGCAGCTCATACAGAGTATTGCCATAATGAATTCAAATATGAACAGTTATTTTGTAAAAACAGTCACCCACCTGTCTTTAGCCTGGCTGAGACAAGGCTGCATGAGAGCGGGTCTATATCTATGCCAGGACAGGGGAGGGGGAGGGGTCTGCTACATTAGGAAATGGCAAGTGAGCATACAGATGTCATAAATTCCCAAGCTGATTCTAGAAACCCCTGGGCCCTTCTAGCTAAAGAAACTTCTATCTGGTATGCGAATGAAAAGAGGCAAGACTAAGGTTCAATAAACCGGAGGTGAGTCACGGAAATAAAAGCCCACAGGGACATGCAATGTACACTACAGCCAATGAATGAATCATTGCTGCTGGCACACTGTGGAATGACCCACTGCTCCACACAATTGGCTCCTTTAATAAGAAAAAATAATAATAAAATCGTTAAAGATCAGAGAAGAGATGAAGACTTGATGAAGAAAGAAAGAAAGAAAGAGAGAGAGCAAGAGAAAGACACTTTCTTGCATTGCCATTTAAGTACTTTAAGTTTTCATTGAAGTTTTATTACTTCCCGACATTGCAAACATTTGTGGATTGAAGATCTTTATGATTCTTTCGGTGTGCGGGAAGAGGTGTGTGAATGGCTTTCTTTGAGGGTGTCATTAATTAAAAGCAGTGGCGGTTTTTGGAGTGAGAGTGCACGAGTGTAGTCGGAGACCCGGGCACAGTGACAACTCCTCCCTCCACTGGCCCACAGGAAACACCTTAGTCTGGTGGGGTGAGCGGCTTCAACCAGTCAAAGCAAAGCCAGGCTAACGGACACATCCCCACCCAAACCCTGCTCCTGCAGGTGTGCACACACACTTCTACATTTCAGTTGGTCTGAAGGAAGATCAGCCAAATGCCTTGAATGGAAAATGAAAATTTCTCTTTAAAACAACACAAACTTTGGGGGAGTGATCGCCACCTGGTAGGGGACCGTTTGCGCAGCATAGCAGCTTATGAAGAGTCATTTGACAATGTATAACCTTCTGTTCCCTCTACGCCAACACAATAATCACCATATTAATATTACATTTGCAAATACCCACGTGGCTCACCTCCTCCACTCCCTAATGTAATTTAGAGAGACAATAAACCGAGATTCAATATCTCACTATTCGAGTCTAACATATGAGCTGAAACCACACACACACAAATTTCTATGAATATGTCTTAAGCCTGATATATTTCATTTCGTCACAAAGCCCCTTTCAGAACTAAAGCAGCAGCCTTCCACCAGAAAGGGAAATGACCCCCCCTTTCTCTCACTCGCTCTCTACAGCAGCCAAAAGGCAGGTGCACAAGCCCAGCTGAAACCTCAAATTCCTGCCTACCAGTTTTCCACTGTCAGCTCTTTCTGTAAGTGTGTGACCACCTTTGTCCTACCCACACACACACACACGCTTGGTTATCTTTGTGAGCTAGTGATGGGGTGTGAGCATGAAAAGAACATGGAAAACGGAGCAAGAAAGAGGCAGAGATGTGACTAGGTGATCTCATTACAGCGGTCACCCCATCTGTGTTGGTGTCAGAAATATCGCAACTGGGAAACACAATGGAAAGTCCTCATAGTCGCAGAATGCAGTCATTTTTAAAGCTACCACTCACAGATTCAAAGTAAATTACAATAATGATTTATAGCAAAATTGAACAAACAAAGAGGGTCAATTTACATGACAAAAATAAAAAGATTTCTTTTAAATTTCTACAAGAGTAAATTAGCCCAGCATGCTTCACAATAAAAGCAAAACAAATTAGGTTTTTTTTTTTAAAGAAGATATCCTTTTATAATTTTAAAATATTATTACATTTTCTAAATAACAAACTTTTAATTAAAGATAAAAAGGGAAACATGAGAAAAAGAAAGGATGTAGGATGGAAAGGATGAGAAGGAGTGAGTGGCAGTGTAGCGCTGCAGAGCTGCGCAAGTCTGAACAAAGAAAACTATACATCCATAGGTAAAGCCTATGGCAATCGGCGACCAAGAAGTCTATTGTTTAGGAAACAAATATAAATGGCAACATGCAGCGCAAACCAAAATCTCCAGAGGTCATTGTTCTGCAGCCATGCTTTTGTGCACAGCAAAAGACATGTTCAAACTTCTGGTTCTACAGGTGATGGAGCTGATAAAGCAACGGTACTTTGAAAGACAACAAACATTGACACCACACACACACACACACACACAAAACAGTTTAGTTTAAGGTTTGTATGTACAAATTAGGGAGTACATTAGCATGAGAAAAAGCGTGTGGCAGAGAGTGATGACAGTGCCATTGAGGGGAGCAGCAGGCGAGGGCCGTCACGTCCCGTTTCAGGGGGAATGAATTAAAAGTGTCACCAAGCACATGGGTGGTTTAAATAGTCCGTCGGGGACGCTCACAATCACATGTGAAACCATACGCGCTCTGTGCACCTATTATCATGATGCACTGTCACCATCCACTTCTAATGCATGACTAAAAGACTATCCTTGCAGCTGAACTCTTAAAACAGCCTCAGATTATTTTTTTAATAAAACAAAAAAATTACAAAACAAAAAAATTGAAGTACAGATATCATGGAAAGCATGGCTCTTCTGTTAATTCATGTTGACAACAGTGCATGTTTCCATCCATACAAGATCCAGGACACTTCCCACACAATAGGGCAAACACTAATTGTCATTGTGCTTCCCTGACAGTCTGTTCAGAGCGTTACAATAGCCATAAGACAAAAAATATGAAAGCAAAAACAGTGAAAAATCAGAAGAAAAGAAGAATGGTGTCTCCCTTACCGTCCTCCTCTGGATCCTTTTTGAGCTGCATGTATACAGCCTGCACTCAGCTGTCTGTGACACGAGTCCTCTTATTCTCTCTCCCTCTCCCTCTCACTCTCTCTCTCCCACTTGCTCTTGCTTTCTCTCCACCCTCCCTCACTCGTTCGCTCTGCCTTTCAGACTAAAGCCAGAGGGAAAATCCCTGCTCCTAAATTCAGATGCTGCTGGCTTAACAAACCCTCTCAATGGAGAAGTCGGCAGCAGCCAATGAGAAAGCAGGAGGGGAGGTGGACACAACCATATGAGATGGAGAAAGAGCGGAAAGCTCTGGGGAATGATGTAGGAGGGGGGAGGCGCTCCTCCCAGAGAGAGACAAGGCAAAGACGCTAACACACGCTGAGGCCAACACAAACCGGTACACTTCCATCGAACCGCTTCACAGCCAGATTGCTGGAAACAAACAGTTTACCAGATGCTAAAAGTGTGCCGATTGCCTAAACACTATTAATTAATTAACACACACACACACACATATATATATATATATATATATATATATAAATAAATAAATTATGTAATGTTATGTGCACATATGCCTAAACAGAAAAAGAAAAGTGCTGGGTTTTCACATTCTGCTAAAAAAAAACCCTGCTTCATCAACATAATATAAATTTTCTGTGGACATTTATGAATGAACAAGCTCAAATACATTCAAGACAGAACAAGCTGAAAAGGCACAGAACAAAGAAAGTGCCATGTATCAAGAGAGATAGTGACATTTCCATCCCTTATGTCATACGAATGCCCATTAAGGGATGTTAGAAGCTGACTTTCCCTTTGGTGTAGCTGCACTTTTGTTGTCCTGCCAGAGCACACTGCTCCGGCAGCCTTTATTACACTCACACATCACTGGCCCTAAGAGACAGGGGCCAACTTTCCCCTGGGGGCGGCGTGGCACCTGTGCTCATTGGACACTGCAATGGAACAAAGCGGTCGCTTGCTTGTTTGCAGATGCACGCACATACAGGGCCGTACCTCGGAGCCTTTCACATCTCAATTCAGCTGTAACAAATATTCTAATGAACATCTGCACGGGAACCTCGTCCCGTTTCTTTCCTTTCCGAGTCACTCTTTCTTATCTAGCCATCTTGTCTCGGGCCAGGCGGATTTCACTGTCCCACAGTGCCTTTCTAACAGCACCTCGGACATGAAGAGCCGCGAGTTAAGGAAGAAGCAGATGATGAGTCAATGTGTGGCTATTGACAGTACATGGGGACAAATGCACGGATAGAAAAAAGGAGAGATCTGATAAACCTGTGTGCAGTGGCACAGAATGAAAGATAAGATTAATGTGTGGGTTGATCACACGGTGCTGTGCTCATTCATCCCCGTGGCAAAGCAATCGAAGGGCTATTCAAGCCAGAATCCTGCTTACCAGATCCGTTCAGTCCACCACAGCTCATTTTCTAGGAAACGAGGAGGTTAGAACTAAGACGTTAGGCATTGTTCCTTTGAACAACGCAGAAAATGTTGTAAACGTCATAATAAAATTATTCATTCTGCCCACTCTTGAAATAAGGCTGCATTTGGACCAACTGTGTTAACTGTGTACAGACACATAAAGACAGCACCATCTTCACAATCTAACATAAAATGTTACAGACGGACTGTCAAGAAATGATGCTGAAAATGTGTTTTAAGCTTTCGCATTAAACACAGTTTGCCCCAAAGCTTCTCACAATGGCCACATGAAAGTAACAGCCTCATGCAAAACTGTCAAACACAGTCTCTTTTCCCATTCCATTCACATTTCACGCTTCCAAAAGTGTCATCCGTCTCTTTATTGCAGGAATTAACGACATGAATTAACGACCCATTGTCAACTATGCCTGTGACTTCTGAATGGGATCCAGTTTCCAGTCTATGACATCATTGTTAATGGCAATAAAATGGTGTCAGCGCTTAATAGATGACACATGAATGGCACTGAATTTGAATAAGGAGTGCAGAACACCAAAACTGACATTCAGAAAGCTGGGAAACTTATTCCAAAAGACCTCTGAAGAGCTTTCACAAGATATAATTATGTGACTTCATTGGTCTACAAGGTATATAATGCCTATATTCAAAAACGGCTCAGGAGCAGATCCTGTATAACACCACTTAAGGTGTCAAACCAATTCATAGAGTGCATTTCGATCTCTCCACATTTTGCATATCAATACCATTTGTGGTGAGCCATGCAAAACGTCCAAATCTCCCGAGGAAAAACTGACAGGCTATAGCAGGACCTGTAACACAATCTCTCTATAAAGATTTTTATTTAACAACTTACAGGCCCACATTACGTAAAAAATTATAATATTGCTAGTTATATGTAGAGGTTTACTCTGGTCCTTAAGAGATAGTTCACCCAAAAGCAGATATGCAAAATGACATCTCGTTCACCATTAACTCTCATTGTATTAAAAAGATGCAAAAAGTGAATAAAGACTGACACACTAAACATCTCATTTTGTGTTCTACTGAAAAAAAATCATACAGATTTGATATAATAAGAGGGTGACTTAATGACAGGATTTTCTTATTCACATGAACTATTACTTTAAAATAAAAACTACAGAGGGTTGTAGACTGTTGCACTCTCTTCAGGGAGAAAGAGGCTTTAATATGGCTCCCAGTCTGAGTGAGAAGTCGGTTATGATGCATTTAGATAATGTTCATGCAGACAGTGCATTGTAAGTACGATTAAGGCACATTTTACTGACAAGCTGACAGCAAATGAACGATTTTAGGAAGGCGAAATTGGTTTTTAAATGCCAGCTATGCATGCCTTGCTGTACGTAACGTTAAAATAAAACATTTCAACAAAGATGCGCGAATGCCACTTGTCTAAGCATATATATGACTGCAACGTCAGATAATGTGTAAATGTAAAATACACAAAACGTCATTCATGAAACACAAAAGGAGATCTGCAGAATGACATCTGAGTCACCATTCATTTCCATTGTATGAAAAAAAGATACAATGAAAGCAAATGGTGACTGGGGCTGTCAGTCTCTAACCTTTTGTGCTTCATGGAGGAGAAAAATGTCTTATAGGTTAATATCAATGTTAGAGTGAGGAAACGGCAAGATTTACATTATCGGGGTGAGCTAAGCGTGCTGTTAGATTAACTTAATTGTTTTATCTGTACCTGGCGGCTGGTCCATCTCAATGTAAAATATTAATTCAGTGGAATAGGGCATCATCACGTCTCTCCAGTCGTCATCTTCTTTCTCCGTATTCCACACTGTATTGTACATGGTCTGAGTCCTCTGGCTCTCACCGAACTGAGTAACTTACAATCAAATTTTCAACACAGACGAATGAAAGAAACATAAAAAGCTCGTCTGACTGAACGGAGAGCTCAACTTTAACAGTCTGAATGCCTGCTTCAGAGTAACTGCGTGTCATTAAAGCTGTCAAAGCACCAGGCTTCACTCATCCGATATCACCTGATAGAGCATTTCTTTTTAATTAAAATAAAAAAAACTCTAAACAGTCCGACAGAACAGAAAGTAGATACCAGCTCTACAATCCACTCCGTCCTACCATGACGAAACAGTAGTCTTCATTTCAATCAGCTCCGCAGGTCTACCGGCCCTTTCACTTCACGAGGACGAGTCCATTCGGTGCGCACAGCAAGGGGGGGCCCTGTTCTAACCGACACGCGTAGAGCAAATGGCTCAACTCGTGGTTACATTTCAGCGGCTAATACATATGAAAAATAATTAAAAAGACGAAAAGAAGGTCGAGTTTGTAGTTATTTATTGTCGTTTTGCCTTGTGTTACGGTGTCGTTTCATTCACAAGTGACATCATTTTTGTGCACCCCTTCACCGGCACGCAATGGACTCGCCTTAAAACGGATCACTGGCACTGTAGGTGCTGTGGAGCACGCGCACTCCAGATTTGGGAGCCAATCAGAATGCGCGGCTCTTCCAACTAGTTGCCAAAGTCGGAGTTTGTACATTATTTGCAGCCGCGTGTTTCTCAAGATCCAATGAACTTGTTCGGAGAGCGGAAGTCGACATTCTATTGGTCGAACCGTTACTATGAGGTGCAAAACTGATGGAGAGAACAGAGTTCGGTTTGCAGGAAGTAACTGATGCTATATTGTATGTGAAGGAAAGCTTGTTGATTGGGGATATTGATAGTACATATCAGAAAATATATTAGAAAGCAAGAGAAACAGCTGCTCATAAAAGTGTACTGTGGACTGTGTTTGGAAATATAAACTGGAATAAATCCTTGACAATATGTCTTTTTTGCTAATAAAATAAAGAACACACATGCTAATAAAACAAAATCATGATGTTAAGAAATAATAATAATAATAAAAACCAGTCAAACATGTATGTGTTGAGTCTGTCAATCTCTCTTAAGTCTCAAAAATAAAATATTAAGAAAATACATCCTCCAGGCATTTAGCAAAAATTTAATTTTTACTAACTTTTGCCTGTGCTTCAGGTTTTCTTCTGTATCTCATTAATGCAGATTGGTGGTCTGCTTTAGGAACAATTATCTTGTGGACAACAATCTGTCTTCCTGTATGCCTCTTTCAGTCCCCTCTGTTTTCATACGTGTGATCTATCCATCAAGAGGGAGAATGTCCCTCTATAGTCAGAGTGAAAAATAGGATCACAATGTTTGCATCTCTTTAATGCAGGACAGGGAGGAACCTCCAGATGGCTCGTGCCTGACAAAGGCTGTCCTTGTCAACTGTGTCAAACTTGCTTAATTGTCACTGTCCATGCTTCAGTTCAGCATGAGCAGATGGATCCAAAACAATGACAAGCAACCGAACAGTCACAGTAATCCATAAAAGCTGTGGGAAAATATTAATCACTTACACCCTATGCATAATACACAAGTAATAAATGCCACAGGACCAACAAGCTGTAAATTCAAGACTGATACATTTATTTGAGGTCACTGTTTTTGAGACTGAAAATGTCTGGTTTGGACTAAAGTGTATTGCTAGCCGCCTCTGCAACACCAGAGAAAGATACACGTGACTATGGGGATTTGAGCGTCAGAAAAGTGTGTGTGCCTTAGGAACCTTAATGCACAACCAACTGCGGCTTGTTATTGGTTCATGCCTGTCCTCTTATTGGACAGTGAGCTAAATGCTAACAGTGTTTCTATGGTATGTCTGCAGGGTATTCAGAATTGGCTGATCCAAGATGTGCGAATTACAAGCAAAAAGATCTTGCTCGCAGCAAACTTTAATTAATTACCAAAGCGAGTATCTAAGTAAGACATGGTAAATGCCAACATTAAAATCAAATGTTTGGTCCCTAATTATTATTTGTATTACAGAGAAATGTATACACAGCAAACTAAACACCTGGTCTTCTCTGTGGTTTAAATAACAAATGTAGTTAGCAGGGCATGCTTGTTCTCGAGACCATATGATTGAACAAATATCTGTGTAGTGCAGGATGAGTCATCAGTATTTGTCCATGTAAACTTTAAATGCATGTGCTACAGGTATATATTGTCACTGTTTCGGAGTAAACTGGCATATAGTTAGTCTTAAGGCTAACACACAGAAATAAAAACCACAAAACTTTGAAATAAAAATTCTGTTTGCATAAATTAATCTACTTTTTGCCCTCAGGTTCCTGTCTTTACCTTTTGCCATGATTGCTAGCTCATGTACTAGCAAGATTTATTATTTCACACTCCAATTACTTAGCTAAAATGTATTTCCACGTGTAGAATTTGTCCCCAAAAGGCAGACATCACTAACAGAATGAGATTCTAATCTGCCTGACTACAAGACCAAGCTAAACAATGCCAAATCCTGTTTAAAGAATGAAGCAATAAGAAGGGTTAGGTAAGTTTTAAAGGTACATCCATAACATGTAAGCTAGATATGAGGATGTTAAATGGAAGGACATTTTGATGACATGCTAATATAAAAGTTGCCTGCTTGCTGGGTGACAATAGCCTGACTGTGCTGTTTCTGTATTGACTAAATGTAGCCGTGAGCATCTCATATTTTATCTGTGACTGTAACAACTAGAGTGGAAAGTACAATTTCAGTTCAGATGCAAATAGGCGGCTTCATTGTTCCATATTTAACACAGACATAAGGGCGGCACTGAAGAGGCACACAAAACCCAGAGCTGTTGTGTGACCACTGGTGTGCATTATACATAATTCATAAAGGAGATGAAAGCTGAAAGAAGCAATATCATTGTTCCCCAGTTGATATCATGGAGGGGGAAATTAATTTCAATCCACTGTAAATTACACACAGTGAGAGCGATCACCTTTTCTGTTTTTTCTGCTGAGCTCATGAGAATCAGGCTGCTCTCTCTGTCACTGTCTCACTGCCTAGAATAAGCCATAAGCTGTTTCTCTCAAAGAATTGAAAAGAACAGAACGACTAGAGATGTTTCTTTAAAGAAATAGTGCACCTAAAATGAAAATTCTTTCATCATTTACTCCTTCATGTCATTCTAAACCCAAACGATTTTACTTCCATTGAACATTAGTCCCCAGGAGAACTGAAACTTTCAAAAATAATGAAAAAGAACCATAACATAAGCATAAAAGTGTTCCATATGGCTTGTGAACTATATTCAAAGTCTTCTGAAGACATACGCTAACATTACGTGAGGAACAGGCCTAAATTTAAAGTCTTGTTATGCTGAAAGGAGTGACCAGGATATTCTCCGTAAATTTCGATTTTGCGTTCCACAGAAGAAAAAGTCATACAGGTTTGGAACAACATGAAGGTGACTAGATTACAAAATTCCATTTGGTGAACTACCCCTTTATTGCTGCAATCTTCATGATAAATATAGACCACATATGACTAACTCACAAAGCTCATTACGTTAAGTCATGTGTCTTGGATAATGTACGCTCTGATTCGAGTTAAATGATTAGGCATGCTGTCTGGTATTTGTTCTTCGCTTTTTATCCTGAATTGGAGGGATTTTCAGGGGTGCGAAAAGGCATAAATCTCCGGTATTGCCGTGCTAGCGCGTGCGCAACAGAGCAGCCCCAAAAATGACAACGATGTGTTAATGACTCTGCAAAAAGGAGCAGCACACTGTAGAAGCACACTGGCTTATTAGCTAGCAAAGGCAGTGGCAGCCTCCCTCCGTCTCCATTTCTGGGTGGCAGGCAGTCTGCGCTCCTGTGATGTCATCCTGCAATGTGAGCATCCCACTTGGACTGATGCAATACTCCGGTGACACTCGGTAACAAGCAGTCAGCGTCTGCCAATCCCCGCCCCCATGCCCCCTTCCTCTGTCTCATTGTCTTTCTCTGTCATTCTCCACCTCTTGGCCACTTTTCTTACAGTGTTCTCAAGTTTTAATCAGCCTCTCTTTCACCTCTCTACCTTTCTCTCTCTCTTTTTTCTCTCTCTTGGGTCTACTTTTCTTGTCATCTTTTTCTTTCCACACGCCTACTCCTCAGCCACCCTTCTCTCTGAATGGCCCTCTGGTTGTCATGGCATCAGGCACCATTGCTCAGCATTCTGCAGTTCAGCAGATAAAGGAAGGGCTGTTTAACTCTTGCCCGCCTGAGCCAGATCGGTCTGCGAGACACAAAGATAGTATATCAGCAGGCGTTATCCTCATACCCTAGACTAATTAACAGCTTACGATGATGATTAAACAGTCCTAAAACTAAATATCAGGGATGATAAGATGAAACAGCTCAACAAACAGAACATTAGAGGCTTCATCTGTGGTTTGAAGTTGCAATTAGCCCAGCCGCAGCGTCTAAAACCGTCACAATAAAACAAGCCCATTGTCTTCTAATACAACACCAGGGAAACCTGCTGGGTTCACAGAATATCTTTGCATTCTATCACGAGACTAAAGTGGCTAAACGAGGTCTGCAACTATGAGAGTGTGTCAACTTCAGAAGCAAATAGTAACAGATTAACCCTTTGCTATAATGGCAAGGCTGCACTTACAGAAGCCAGGTAATGAATGGACTCTATCAAAAGATTAGAGGCTGAACCTGGGTGTGCCTCTTCAGGCAGAACCGAGGTCTCACTGTGTCTCACCTACATCACTTTACTGTTCTTTTACTAACAGTTTTGGAACTTTGTATTGCAGCACTTCTCATGACCTCCTAAGGATGTATTTGGAGTAAAGTGTCTTCTAAAAAAAGTTTATGATTACACAGTATGTGAGCTTGTCTGTGTTATGAAATGGACATATTACTCATCTCAAAAGAGCCTTTTGAGAAAATAATTGACTGTGTGGACACAGATAGGTAGCATGTAATGTAATAAATTACAAATATACTTCAATATGTTCAGTCAGTGATTGTCAAAAATGTAGAATATCATGACAGTTGATTAATCTTAAGAATCAATTATTCCAGTTCCGATTTTGATTCCTTCAATTTGATTTGATTCATTTCGATACCTAAAAATCATTTAGTAATTTTAAAAATAAATAAATGGAGCAGAAAGAATTTTTCAATGAGTCTATTCACTACATTCAAAAGTAAATTTTGTAACACTTGGTAACACTTTACAATTAGGTTTTTAACTTTAGTTAGGTACCTGTACATAAGTTTAAAAGGAACTAACATTTCTTAAAAATTTTTTATAATGGACTTGAGCTATGACTAACACTAAACTAACATCAACAAAGATTAATTAATATGCATGATCTGATTGCATACCAAGGGGATGAAGTTTGCCCCACCCTCTTTTGTGAAAATATTTTAAGAGTTTTATTTTTCTTGGCCACAATGCAAAGTAAATAAGTAACTGCAGCTGGCCTCATAAAACATTAACTTTAAGACAAAGCACAGGCCTCTGCCAGACAATCACATCAGTAAACAAACATGCATGTTGTAAGCATCAATCCTATGGATAGCACTGGCTATTTGCCAGTGCCTGGATTTCCACCAATCACATAAAGCTGCTGGGCTAATTTCATGTTACATAATTAATATTCATAAGCAAAGTTGAACTTTTATACATTTATACCCAATCCCCCATATACATGTGTTCCTACACTTTTGGGTCTTAGCATGGTACTAGTCTTTGATCTCTTAAATATTTGTTATAAGTTATCACTTCCACATCTTTATAAGAGTTGTGTTATTCTATTAAATGTAAATTACATAGGATAACATAACTTCAAGACCCTTCAGTGTAAGTGTTTCAAGGTTTTATCCCATCCCTTGATTGTAACAAGTATCTCAGAGTTGTGTGCATAATTAATTTCATTTGATAACCATGTAAATTCCGATGAGATTTCATGCTGAAGTGAACAAACTATCCAATAAACCCCCCTTCTCCCCTCCTAGCTCTTAGTTACAATTATAACCAGCACCTGATGCCTGTTTCATCCCTTGATAGAAGACTGAACTCAGTGACACACACATGTCATTGTATCAACTGCTGATTGCCTTCAACTCCCACGGTTGCGGTTGCTAGGCATTTGAATTGCATCCAAACAAAGAATGGAAAGATGCAAATGAGACTCCCATCCTCGTTTGAAACCACAGAAAGATGCATTATAACTTGCATACGTAATGTTTAACACCAAAATAAAAACAGTTCAGGTAACACTTTACAAAAAGTTCCCATTACTTAACGCATCCGTTAATGCACTACACATATTCTCCTATAGAGAGAGAGAAAATGTTTATTCTAAAAAAATATTAAAAGCTGTCTGGGGTGTTGGAGTGGACTGACCACCTTTGGTAATTTGGTGTAATTCATGAACTGACATGATACAAACAGCTGAAATATGTGCACAATGTGAACATTCAGTTTATATACCTCATCAGGGTCAGTAGCCATTGACAGAACAGCAGCTGACCCCATCCTAGCCTGCAGAGGGGATCTGTTTCTGTACAAGCAACACGCGATCATTGAGAGGTCAAACAGCCCGTGCGTAACGGTTGTGCTATTGGCAGCTTTGGTGATGGGAGTGTATGATTGTTCAAGGGACTTGTAAATTGGAGCCAGGTGGATACAAATGGATTCCATAAAATTCATAAAACACACTCTTGTGTTTGAGTTTTTCTCTTACATGCATGTACTGTAGTACACACAACAGTTCAGAGATTTTTCTTTTTTTTTTTGCATAGTATGCAAATCCAGACTTCAGCACCACGAGCTGCAGAAAATGAAGCACTTCTGGGTAGAAGTGAATGTTATTAAAATGACCCACAATGAAATAGTTTATGAGTTGATACACTAATAACAAGCAAGAAAAAAATGATGTAGGGCAAAAGCAAAGCATGAGGCTGCTGGCTCAGCAAAATACAAATGTACAAATCTGATTTCGTTACCTTAGGGGAATATTCATGAAGAAAAGCGGCAGTATAAGTTTGATAAAGTATGTTTGTAAAGTGCTAAAACAAAGCTAGGATTTCTTTTTTTTTTGAAAAAAGCATACCATGCATGTTGGATTAAATATGTTTTTTAAGAAACTGTAAAAAAGCTCAATATCCAAAATCAGCAGTGTTCTCTCTGCTCAACTAGAATGCATTAAATTGATTGAAAGTAAAGACATTTATAATGTTACAACATACTGAACTTTCCACTGATCAACACATTCTGAAAAACAAGTTTTATATATATATACTTTTTTCAATATTAAGCACCAAATCAGCATATTACAATTACTTCTAAAAGATCATGTGACACTGAACAAATTCAACTTTGTCATTACAGGAGTACATTACAGTTTATAGCTTATATTGAAAACTGTAATCATATGTTCATGTGTTTTTGATCAAATAAATAATTTGTGTGAATGAGAAACTTTAACAATGTAAAAAAAAAAAATCATACTAATCCCAAACTTCTGAATGACAATGAACCCTATTAAATGTTTCAATGATTTTTTTCCCCCAGTCATGTAAAAATATTCTATTTACTCTGCCAGGTCAGTCTGACCATATGCAACTATCCAACCACGCGTATGCAATCATAGGACAACTCTCTCCTGATGAAATCTGTTTGTTCTCCAGGCGCAGGACAGCAGAGTGATTTACTTGTGATCGCTAGATTGAATTATCATGAATGAAAAAGGGGACAAATTACAGAATGAAAGGTTTGCTTATGTGCATGGACATAGTTATTGTGGTCAAAAGACAAGCAGTCTATGGATCTTACTGAGGACAAATGACATTATGTGTCTAAAATTGACAAAAGCATGCTAAAATGCTTTGCAGCATTAATTACAAACACAGAGTGGCTGTGAGACATAAGTTTTGTTGAATGTTCCCAAACCAGCTGTGGGAATTCTTGAATTCTTTACCTCACATGAATTAAGAGCAGAAGTACATCATATTAGATTCACGACTGCATTTAATCAAATTGTGTGTTCTTTATGACATAGGTAATGCTAAGTGTAACTAACTATAAAGCTTGGGCATTAATATGTCTAGAAACAAAACAGAAAAAATATCAGAGACCAAAAAATGTGCATTTTCATTTGTTTTTAACAAAAGCATTAAGTCAAGACATGTTTCCAGTACTATTCTGCATATCAAGGTGTTGTTTTGATATGACTGTGAAATTAAGAACTACTAAGTTGTAGTTTATTTGGTTTGATCCCTCTTTTTCTGTTTCGAGAGTTACGGGGAATTGGTGCAATGACATCACCTCAGAGCATGACAACTGACACCGCAGCTCTCATTGACCCAGTGCACTCTCGGCTTTGTTGACTGAGCAGCCAATCATTAGAGCACATCGTCAATTATTCAAGGTACTGCCATGTCACTTATCCTCCCTGATGAAGACGAATGGGGCTGTGGCTATGGTACGAGATGACACTGGGGTCTGCTGAGGCCTGACATCAACTGCTAAAGAGACTTATTCATGCGCTGAGAATTTTTAAGTGTCCTCTGTGATTTCACAATAAAAAAACCCCAAACATGATGCAGTATGAGACCTGCACAGTGTCTGGACCTGTGCAAATAAACAAACAATCCAACACACCTACAGAAGAACAGGATCAGGCATTTACATTTCAAACCATCATGAAAACCATCATGTAAATTATTTTGAAATCATCTAAATAAATATCTGCTAGATCTCAGCTCTTTGGGGTTAGCTGGTCTACAAATATTCTAGCTTGTTTATTAGCTCATTTAGAGCACTATCTGAATGACATCTCATAATGGCAAACCAGCCACAAACAAAACCTTGGCAAGAGCCACTCAAATGTTTCAAAAGGTTCTCTGTGGTAAACCTGATGTTGCATGAAGCTACATGAACTGTAACCTTTAAAGGTAGAACAGATTGTTACCGCGATAATACCCATAAAACTTCTTTGTACTTTTGTACATTTAAAGTTTACTAATATTGAGGCTAAAGCACCAGTGACAAGGTTTTGTTCCATTTTGTTCAAGTTTTTCTGCCGCTGTGGGATTTCCACAATCGCAAAAACAAGATGTTTTTCAAAAACCTTCTGCATAATGAACTTGGGAGTGCAATGGCCATTTGGTTTTGATTTGAACATTTAAAGATGTGTTAAACTGTATGCTTTAAACTAAAGATGGAAACATAAGAAAATTAACTTATTTTGGCCATTTTGTGAACAAATATTACAATAATACACATTGCAGTGACTTCTGCTTTATCCTCCGATAGGCCCTCAGTAAGTAAATCAATGATGAACTGCCTTTGGTAAGCAGTCCGGTTGTTGACATAATATATGTGAGCTGTGAACCGGAAGTGGCATTTGATGATGATGTTGATGTGATCACGTGGTGGTGGTTGTGAACTACTTTGTTGGAGATTCGTTCATGACAATACTTTACCTGGTGTAAATATCTTTGTTAGAAAACATTCAGCCATGTAGAGTTCGCTGCAGATAAACTCCATATTTCAGTAGTGTAGGTGGCCGTTAGGATGACAGTTGAGTTTAAGAATTTTTGTTTGCAAAGCAATAGTTGTTGCAGATGCTTTTCCAATCCGACATGAGACATCCTTGTCTGAGCTGCTGTCTGGGTCTGTCAACATATGTAAAGTAATTGACTTCTTCAAACTGTTGCTGACCTGCAAGGACGGGGGTATGGACACGGGCATAGCCGGCACATAGGATTTTACTCTTGGAGGCACCGATTTGGAGTCTTATCTTTAACTCCTTGCACTCCAATATGGAGTTAAGCTTGTTGAGGGATCGCTGGGTAGCTGCACGGAGGGTGATATCATAGTCGAAAACCAGATCCCCTATTTGTCTACCATGTCTCCTGAATAAGATGTAGTTGCCCAGTTCGGTGAGACACATCACATCACATGACAAAATCTAGGGTGAGGATAAAGAGGAATGGCAAGGTCATGCATCCCTGGCAGACGGCGGTATTAATCTGGAAGTAGTTAGAATAACCTCAGTACATTTGAATTCAGCAACTGGCTTCATAGAAGATGTTCAGTAAAACGCTGACAGGATGCTATAGCTTCTCACTATTTTCAGCAGTGTTTCTTGAGGAACGCTATTGAATGCCTTTGCAAAATCAAAGAAGTTGATTGATAGATTCTATTGGAATTAAGTGCTTTGCTCGATAATATTACTCAGGAAAAAAATTAGTTTGATACACAATCTCACATTTTGAAAACTGTACTGCTCCTCCAACAGTTGTGCATCAGTTGCTCAGTGTCAAAGTGTCAAAGGAGAATCGAGCACAAAACAGAGAGGGGACAGAGAGTAGATACCTTCCCAGTTGTTGCAATCGGCAGGATTTACCTTCTTCAGACAATAACCATTTGTCTCCAGTCTGCTGGGACTAACAATTACTTCAACATTGGTTCATCAAGATGCTCATCTTGTCAGTTAGGGCTGGACCACTAATATTTTGTTGATGCTGAGGGGATCATAACTGCCACTTTAGTCTCTGCGCTCAAGACTGGTCCATCTTTCACAGGTACAGTAGGTCAACCTTGGGCAAGTATTACTTGTCAGCAAACTTTGACACTGGGGCAGGCTGGTTCAGGAGTTCTTCAAAGTGTTCCACCCAACATCTATCTTGTGCTTCGGCCATCAGCAGCAGCATGCAAATTCATTTAATAACCAGGAAATGTTTGGAAAAAAATTTGAAGTGAGACAGAAGGACTTTAAGATCCACTGAGAGGGTGTGTAAATGTAAGCTTGAATGTTCAGGCTTGTAAATGTGGTTAGCCATAATGGGATTAATGAAGGAAAATCTGTGTGAATTAATCTGGCCTAACAGAGAGGGAAGCTGAAAGACGCACTGTGCTCCTCGTTCAGCCGTCTGTCTGACTCCAGCAATCCTCAATAATACTCTGAATCCTCTTCTTGTGGTTGAGAAAGAGTCAAGAACCAAGTGGCAACAAATCAAAAAATTGTCAATTATCAGAGTTCTGTAGCCTAACCGTAGATCGTTTATGACTGGCACACAATTTTAGTCTGCATTTGCTGTGGCATTAACTGAACTAATTTCATGCTTTTCCCTTATCTCATAATTTTGCTTTAACACTGAAGATTATCTGGGTCAAGGCTCTTCCTTTGGCCACATACTGTACATATGCTTATGCATGTATGGATGGACCCAAAAAAACCACACCCTACCTTGGGAGCTCTCGTCTGGTGAGATGGCCTACAGTGTCATCTGCTCTCTGCCCAGTGGGTATGAACAACCAGCATCTGCTGCATGTTAAACATTCACATGCACACTCATGAACATAAGCACGTACACACACACAAACAAACACAAGCACACAGCTAAACTGCTGAGAAAACAACTTTCTGCTCAAATCCCAAGTTCCAATCCATCCCCTTAGCAGTTCTCACCAAGTGGGACCATATTCAAAAGGAGCACATTCTCTGATGCAACTCCAAATAAATCCTGTCAAATACTTTTTGTTGATTAATTTAACTTGCAATCCGTTAAATCTAATATTTTTTAAATATACATAGCATTTTAAGGCATAAAATGTAGCTAACTTTGCTTTCTTATGAACTCCTTTGTAGTTGAACTACTTGAAATTGTAAGTATCTTCAAAGCAGTTTCCTCTCCACTGTTCTAAAGACATATTGAGGGTGTGAAGAGCTGCTTATGATGCATATGGCCTTGTTAGGACAGTCCAGCTGGGAACCCACTTAGCTGCTGTTGTGCCCCCTTTGTTCACATGCATGTGAATACATGTGCGTTGTGTGTCGGGGTAACATTCTTGACATCTGCATGTCAACAGACTCTTTTAACACAAAGCAGAGACATGTTGCCCATGTGTTGCATGTGTGAGATGTAAAATCAAATTAGACACAATACGTATTCTTTATATCATGCTCTCTTTGCTTTTTGTATCCCTCTGCTGCATTTAAACACCCAATACACTGACTTTGTGTTAATATAGCTATGTGACTGATGATATGAATAATTAACCATGACTGAAGTGATAAGTACTGTATGCATAAATGTTTTAATAAATAACATAAATGTTATTATGTATTGTTAAAGAAAAATAGGTAAGCATAGGTAATTGTATACAAAAGTCTTGATAAATGTAGATTACAATGTGAATAAACAAATCCACTTGATTTTTAATGCTGAAATAAATTTCATGTATTTTTTCCTGCAACTGTCACTGCATAAAGCAAAAGTGTAAGCTATTTGTATAATTTTTTAATTACGATTTAGCCTCAATATATATATCTATATAGAATTTATTTAATATTTAGACAGCATTTATTGATTTTTAAAAATAGTATTATACTGTACTGGCTGGGCCTCTTGAGCACCCTGATGAGTGTTTTTCTAAAAGAAATACTATTAGCAGATAATTGAGGCTGACATCAATGGCTTAATTGCAGAATATTGTCAAAAAGTTGTTTAACACCTAAGGAAAAAAAAATATGTGAGAATATGACAGTTTGTCTGTTCTCCTGAAGGATGTTTAAAGAGCAATCTACATCATTCAGTGCCTAATTTAGATTATGGTACAGATCTTGAAACAATAGAGACACAGATGATTACAAAGCAAGCGAATAATGCTGGCATACAGCCTATCTGCCAGGAGAACAAGGACTTGAAAATGACTGAAAAATAGGAGTGACGCAGACATCTGGAGAAATGCTGACCTGAAAGTTAAATAAGAACCAGCTTACCAAAGTAACTGATATTGCTGGTAAATGCTAAGTGCACTTTGTAAGCAAAACTGCAGACATCTGAACTAGATTATTGCAATACAGTCAACACAAAAATAGGTGTACAATTACTGAAAACTGAACAAAGATGATGTTTAATGTGGCTATACTTAAATTATGTTATGTGTTTCATATTATATTAGTTTTTATATAATAATATGTTTTATGTGCTATTAGTTTTATATGTTGTAGTCAACATTTGAAGTTGATCAAAGTTAATCAAGTTGTCCTAAAACAAGAATTCATTTTGGGCTTTAGGTTTTAGGACAACTTTGATAAAAAGGTTTTTATCCATTTCAAATGTTGACTAGTGTTTTATATAAAATGTATTAGTTGTATTTATTTATTTACTTGTTTATTTTATAGGACAACTGTAGCAGTCATTAAATCCTTAACATTTTACATCGTGTAAACTTGCATCACATTCAACATTCACAAAATTCTGTTTTAGTAGTTCTAACCTGTGCACGCTGATGCGGATAACACTTACAGTTCTTGAATTTGCACACAAAGAGATTTTAATTTGATCAATGCTAAAATAAATGAGAGAGAACATTGCTTAGGCCCACTCCATATATTCAGGGCATCCATCAGAAAGATGAGCCAGCAGGGTCTCCTCCTCATCTGTCTGTGTCTCTGTCCCAATGACCCCCCTTCTCCATGACCCACTCTTTAACCCATTCCCCTTATCGTCACCCCATCAAAAGAGCTTGTGCGCTCAGAGGGTCCAAATCAGCCGTCACACATGACAATTATGCAGAAGTGACATCTCTCACTGTGACATTAGCCAGATGTACCAGTATCTAGAATGTAGGGAATCTCAAGAGTGAGTGATAGACATCAGGGCAGTGAGGGGTAGTGGGAAAAAAAGCTAAAAGAGAGACATAAAAGGAAGATAAGAAGTGAAATATGTGCCAGAGAGGCACCAAACTAAATCTTTTGTATTAATCTTAGCTTTATATTATTCACTGAAAAAAAGTATTTTGTAGATGTATTTAAAAGGTTTACATTTAATATTAGACACATTCACAAAGATCAAAGTCTGTAAATGAAGCCAATGATAAATCTTATTACAGTAATACACTCAAGCAGTCATGCACACATCAAGACATCTGTGCATCAAAGAAAAGGTCAAACATCCCTTTTAATGGAAATGATGAGGATCACATACATGGTTTCACACATTACGTCAGCAGATTTTCAAGTTTGCCAATGTGCAGAATGGCACGTAGCATTCATTTTCAGCTGAATAAAATTTTATGAGGCACAACTTTGTATCACAGAGCCAGAAGCACGTAGAAGAAATTTTTAAATAGGACAATTACTATATACATGGTGATTGATCAGTTTATGAGAAATTCTGAGGTCAGTGGAAGTAGCACTTCTTCAAAGTCGGTATTGGGAAGCCGTAGCAACTATATTTGGCTTATCGCTTGGACACAGAACACGATTTGGTCCAACAATAGCATCATTATTTACACCCAGATGGAGAAGCCAATTGATAGGCGGTGGATTTATGCTGTGAGCGTGAGGAGGGTTGACCTACACCCCTGACCTTCTCTCATCTGTCCCTGAGAGGGGAATTGATGTCTGGATGCACTAGGCCAATAATGGTAGACCTAGACACAGGAAGAGAGCCTCTGGGGGAGGGTGAAAGGAGAATGAGGTTCATCATTGATGGCTGAGAAGGAAATGACCTACGCCTTAGTGTGGTGATGTCTTTGTATTATTTCAGAACATCCATCATGGGCTATTATAACCAGGAAAGAGTACAATATCAGCAAAAGGTTATGAATTCTTTATGTGGATGAAGCATCAAGAACTTTGTACCAGGACATTATCTTAAAGGTCCAAAATGAAAATTATGATTTTAACTGTTTTTTTCCATACAATGAATGCCAATGGGGTCCAAAATATTGACTTTTATTGAACAGAAAAAACACTGAGACATTTACCAAAAGTTTGGATGACATATATCCTTTTAACAAACAGTGCTTGGTTAGTCTGTGTACCGGGTCTCCAGGCTCAATAAAGAAGCGAAGAAACAAGCCCTATGGATCAGACCATTAGATGATGCTGTCAGTCACTGGTTGTCTAACTGACAGCAAATAACCTCTTGTGGCCTGAAATGGATCTACTCACTTTCCTCAACTCCTCCAACACGCAACTGCTACAATAAAACCCACAGTCCATGAAAGATATATGGCTTTTGATGAAGAATCCCCATCATCCCTCTCTCGCCACTTTACCTGACATCTCAAGCCTTCCGCTGGCATCACCTCACTGACTATATCTCCATTCTCATCCGTTCATCCATCCATATTCCACTGCTTTCCAACAAGATCATCTGTGGGACTCTGAATCGAAGGAACCCCCTTGATAATTCCATTGCTGCATAAGAAAAACAGGATATTTCAAGATCTAGACGTCTCCATATTGACTGAACCTGGTAAACCTCTTGGGTCACTGGAGCTGCTGATATGCCCACTCTGCTCTCTTGATGGACAATCCCATCTTTCTCTGTAACAGCCGCAGTAATCCACCCAATCAAACGCATACGATGGAGGCCTAGGGTCAATAATGCAAATCCTACAGTGCTTACACCAACCAAACACTGAAAACATTCAGATCGTAGCTATATTCGATTAAACTCAAACACTGAAAGCCTGCTGATAACTGGGGTGACTGTGGCAGGAGTTCTTCTGAAAGAAAAACAGCCATTTTGAATAGTGAATGGCAATTTGGATTAAGGAGAGAAATTATTCAAGTGTATGAGAGCAAGACATACTGAACCAAGGTAACAAAGAATTTTTATTTCTCGAGGCATGCCATTTTTTTTTTAGATTCACATGAATCGAATTATTACATCTGCTTGTGGTGTATTGTGACAGTGACACTTCCATTAATAGATCATTGTTGCCTTGGAAACTTTGGTGCAGATTAAAACCAAATGCTAGAGCAGCAGATTTGGCAGTGTGGGAGAAACCAATTCTGCCTCGTCATCACTGCCATAATACTCTTTGCAACACTGCAAAAAGTAATCTATTTCTTTGCATTTTAGCCATCTGTTCCAGAAAACAGAGACAAAACCGGCTTCTCAAGGTACTTGCATAATTCCAACACCCAGTTATCTAGAGGGGTTTTCAAAAAAAAAATTTAAATACCAAAGACCCACAAATAACCCTTTGTATCTTTATTAAAATACAATGACAGCTACATATTTATTAATACATATACATATTATTAAATTTTTTGTTTACATATGATTACATTTTTACGTAGCATATACAGTATATTTAAAATGGTATTTAACGTGGTCATTTCACTAAAGCTAAAACAAATAATTAAATATATGTAAAGTATTAATATTAATTCTAAATAATTATTAATATTTCATTTTCCCCTTCCACACTTTAAAAAATTTTTTTTTTTCACATTTACCATGGTAATACCATGTTTGTTTTGGTATACCCTGTAAATAACATACTATATTGATATGGCAATCATTCTATGCTTTATGTGAAGATGTTTAATATTTCATGCATTATCCTTATCTTTTCATACTCCCTAAAAACGACTTCACAATATGGACATCTGAAAGTATAATGTGTAGCACAGATTGATCTTGTTATGTGCCCGTGAAGGCCTAGATAAAAATAATTGTGCCCATTTAAGATATTGCCTTTAATAAAATATTTCTTTCAAGCTCTGACAGACCCTAGTTAAAATGTATATGCTTCATTGATATATTTGATTGATGGTGTTTTCAGCTCTATTTCAAATCTGATATTTAACCTTGACCAATATCACAGCTCGAAAAAGCAAGAGAAAGCATTTTTTTCTTCACAAAGAGAAAATATGTCAATCTGACCTCCATATTTTGTTTTTATGCTCTGAGGCAAACTTATTTAAGTTTCAGTTCACAGTTCAAGTCCAGCTTTACTCACAAAGCAGTCAAAACACAAGAAGTTTCTGCAAAAAAATCCAACCCGGGTAACAACAGAATCAATCTTTTCCAAACTCACTTTTCTCTAATTTATGCTGTACATATCAAACTCAACTCAGTCTTCATTATCTCCCACGAAAGCGCCCCACATTCTCTTTCTGACCTCATTTAATCCTTCCTCCTTTGCACAAATAAAGAGGAACCAAACTTAAGTGTATATTCTTCATACCTAGTAGAGTTAATTAGGATTTCATGTCTCGCCTAAAGTCCAAAGATACCTAGAAAAGCAGACTGGATTGGAAAAAATATCATGCATTATGTGAGCCTGCTTCATTGTTTCTCTTTGGCATTAATTTACAACAGTTTCACACACATGACAGGCCAATTCAATGAGATATTTCTATGGGGACCCATTTCAAATTACATTACCCAATAAGAATTGTTGCATTTGAGCCTGGAGGACAAAGTGACTGACATCAGAATGTAAATACTGCATTGATTTTTTCAACTATGGCCCTTATAAAGAGCACGCACACACACAGACATCACAGCCTGGCTGACATTTCATGCTATTCGATCCAGGGATCCAGAGAATGAAAGCTTGAATGAGGGCTGAGATTCAAACAGAGAGAAAAGCAAGCTGAAAGGAGTAAACCTTGGGCACGCACAAATAACATCGTTTGACGGTCTATTTGATGATGTGCTGTAGGCCTTCCAGGAAACACTGTGTGTATATGTGTGTGTCTTTGGGACTGCAAAGTGGGTACTGAACACAAAAACACCTTTCCGTTTTGTAATACCTCTTGGTTTTGCTACATCGAATCAGCAAGCATATGTCTCTTATGCTCATATTAGCTGCATTTTTTTAGATATAGTAAAAACAGTAACATTGTGAAATATTGTTGGAATTTAAAACTGTTATTTTCTATTTTAATATATTTTGTGTAATTTATTAAACTGTAGAATGTAATTTATTCTTGTGATAGTAAAGCTGAATTGAAATCCAAATCTCGTACGAAATGTTAAAAAATAAATACAACCTTACATTGTGCCAATCATGTTTACACACTACCTCTGAAACTTTCATCTTTATTAAAAAAAATGGATCAGGTTTGATTTTCTTTATTTTCGCATCTTCGTGAACATTTTGGACCTTTACCCCAGTTTAATTGACATGATGCTTCATAAATGATTCTAAAATGCTGATCTGGTGCTCAGTTATTAGCAATAACTACAGTATTAGTGCACAAGTATTAATAAATACACTGCTCAAAAAAATGAAGGGAATACTTAAACAACACAATGTAACTCCAGGTCAGTCACACTTCTGTGAAATCAAACTGCCCACTTAGGAAGCAACACTAATTAACAATCAATTTCACATGCTGTTGTGCAAATGGAATAGACAACAGGTGGAAATTATAGGCAATTAGCAAGACACCCCC
>JAUMHE010000051.1:11370493-11397001 GCA_032359235.1 Enteromius mattozi | reverse complement strand
TGCATACATGTAAACCTGTTTTAAGAGACTCATAAAACAATATTAGCAACCTTTAAAATGGCATAATAGGGGCACTTAAAAAAAAAAGTAATGGTGTGGGGTGGCATTTCTTTGGCATTTCATGTGCTTGCCAGAGGTTGCCTGACTTAGGTACCGAGATGAGATCCTCAGAGCCCTTGTGAGACCATATGCCGGTGCAGTTGGCCTTGGGTTCCTCCTAATGCAAGTCAATGCTAGACCTCATGTGGCTGGAGTGTGTCAGCAGTTCAGGCATTGATGCTATGGACTGGCCCGCCCGTTCCCCAGACCTGAATCCAATTGAGCACATCTGGGACATGATGTCTCGCTCCATCCACCAACGCCACGTTTCACCACAGACTGTTCAAGAGTTGGCGGATGCTTTAGTCCAGGTCTGGGAGGAGATCCCTCAGGAGACCATCCGTCACCTCATCAGGAGCATGCCCAGGCGTTGTAGGGAGGTCATACAGGCACGTGGAGGCCACACACACTACTGAGCCTTATTTTACTTGTTTTAAGGACATTACATCAAAGTTGGATCAGCCTGTAGTGTGTTTTTCCACTTCAATTTCAAGTGTGACTCCAAATTTAGACCTCCATGGGTTAATAAATTTGACTTCCATTGATAATTTTTGTGTGTTTTTGTTGGCAGCACATTCAACTATGAAAGAACTAAGTATTTAATAAGAATACTTCATTAATTCAGATCTAGGATGTGTTATTTTAGTGTTCCCTTTATTTTTTTGAGCAGTGTACTTTTTTTTTATAATTTTTTTTGCAACATTTTGTAACATGTTTATGAAGGTATTAATGAAACTTTTTAAAGGCAGTGCAGACTGAACAACAACACTTAAATACAAATTCTTCTGTAGCAGAAGTACTATTGAATATTATTTAATTACTGCTATTTGACCATTAAAATAGCATACTATTAAATCAGTGTTTGAGCACGGCATATAAGCATGTTTGTTTCATATGGATAGATTCAACCGTCTGATTATTTTACTATATTTCCAGCCTTGAAACCCTTTAGTCTAAACATAAGAAATATGATTTTGGGTTCCTGAAATGAACCTCACAGTGAAAAGTTATTTTTTTCTTTGTTTAAAGAATATTTTTTACATTATTAAGAACCTTTTTATTCAATGAAACAGCTAAGATTCTTCATGAAACCAAAAATGGCAATAAAGAACCTCTATTTTTAAGAGTATAATAAATCTGGGCTCATCTGCCGGGACAAAAAAAAAAGCTTGTTCAAAACTAGTACCTAAATCATATTTACACTCAGTACTTAAAAGACATCACATACACTGAGCACTGTGTTGATGGAGTTTCCCTTCACCAAAATGCCACATATACAATTCATGTGACAAGAGCTAGGGTTATCACGAGCTGCAGAACACAGAATAACAATACACCAGCCATCACTGACATTTTGCTATCAGATCAGATAAATGACCTCAAGCTGTTCTGAGGATGAAAACACTCCTCCTGCCATCCAGGTTCCATGAGGGTAATTGGTGCTCCAGTTCTGTAAGGTGTGAGGCAGCTGGCCCTGATGATGTATCATCACATGCTCCGCAGACATGTGCAGGGCAGCTGACGCCTGCTTTCATACACTTTTTAAACCTCTCAGTGTCTGTTTTGTGGTTCATGTCTGCTACAAAACAAGCATCACATCGGTAATTGCCATTTGCATTCAATATTCATCAGAATGCCTTTGAACACGCTGTGGGTGGTCTTTGGTCATAGCGCCTGAAGCTTTCAAGTATAACTCCAAAACATCTTTTCTCTCTTGAACCACTTGTGATTTATGACATGTATGTCAGGATGCTGTTTATTGATGTCGTGAAACTCAAGATATTCTATAAGGACTGGTTTTAGTGTATATAGTGGCATCTGATATGCTATCAGGTGGACCACAGGCATTCAAAATGGGAAATAACCTCATCAATATAAGCTATAAAGACCGACTGTTGCCTTGACCCCAGAGTGGACTCACTAATCATCTCGGATTGTCCTGCAGCCAGATGATAACATTTGTTAATGACAGCTGAGTAACTGAGTACTCAGCAATAACAATGATACTATACATAGGAACAAGACATTAGATCGGATAAACTGGGGTTTCTCAAACCATTCTACTGGCTGAACTAAACTAAACAAATTAAAAAGGATAATATAACAGATTTAATATAACAGAATAATAATAATGGAACACTTTATTTTACAGTCCTGTTCCTCATGTACATAATATGTACTTATTGTAGTAATTACAATAACTAGGTAATAACTAGGTACTAACCCTGAACCCTGAAAGTGCAACCATAATAATAATAATAATAAAACATAATTAATAAAATTATAATATATAATATTAACATAATTATAAAATAATAAAATAAAATAAAATAAAACATTAATTTGAGAAACAGTTTTGCATTATAATTTCCAACTTAACAGTATATAAACAGACTGGTTACACATTTTAGTTATAATGTTTTAGAAATAACGTGTTGCGTACAATTGGAAACATGGTACCAAAAGCTGGCTATATTCATTCATAGTTAGCTGAATCCCTCATCTCAGAGATGAAACATATACCTGATGGTTATAACCCAAGGAATCAGAACCCATGTCTGGTTTAAGTGTATTACAGCATTTACAGTAAGAGGTTTATATAGAGCGAGCAGGCTTATAACTATTGAGTGTTTGTCCAGCACCCAGGGGAAATGAGGGAGAGCAGCTACGGATGCTCTCTCTCTCTCTCTCTCTCTCTCTCTCTCACACACACAACACACACACACACAGTGTAAGTAATAGCACAAGTTGTAGTGCAACAGAGACCACAGTAAAACACAGCAATGAACATTTCTGCTTCTTCACATACGCACTCCTTGCTACTCTACGGTATTCATACATACATACGCACTAACCATAAGTCACTTTCTTTCTCATACACACAACCTTCCAAGCTCATTATGTCTTTGGCGTCAGTACTTCATGTGGGTCACATCCCTTTGGCCCGAGAGACTTGTGGTCTGGTTGGACGAGGCCGTGCTCATTTACCGCCTGAGGGAACAGCTGATGTCAACCCCTCCCCCCCGCAGTCTCTGGTTCAAACCGGGACACTGACCTAACTAACCCTTAATCAGCTTAAAGTGCGTCAGTCTTACTTTACCACTCACCCGATGTAAAGCTCACAGCCAGCGCAGACCTCAATCTCATACCCCCTTTCTTCCCCTCTCTGAGCACGAGTCTGAGTCTTACATAACATGGCAATTCTTCCCCAAAGCCCCCTCATACTGAGGAATTAGACCCCTGGAATGCATTAAAAGCCTTTGCTGAGAGCAATGAAAGACCTGCTGTATCCTCTGTTCAAAGAGATGTAATTTGGCAGAATCATTTTCTCTTTTTTTTGGTTGATTCATCGGCTTTGTGCCTTTAATTTTACCAGAAAGTGTGTGAGTGGGAGAGACTGTACAGTAGGGGAATGATACAAGATGGTATCAGTACATGATTTAGTCATACTTCTGTAAGGAGCATGTCCAATAGCAAAAATAGGGATCCAAAACTTGGTCTGTAACTTTATTATTTATAAATATAAATATTTTTTAGCATAAAAGACATAAAAAAACATATTTGAATGTTAGTGCAAAGATTTTTAAGATTTTTCTGTGTTTTTGAAAGAAGTCCCTAATGCTAAATGCATTTATTATTATCAAAAATACAGTAAAAACATGATTATTATAAATGGTATTACTATTACAATTAAATATAACTGTTTTTAAACTGTTATTTAGAAATACATGCACATACAGTGTTCAAGGTTTAAGCAGAACTGGAAAAAAACGAAAATGACTAGCAAGAAATATTTTTGGCTGGTAAAATTTCCCAATTCACCCACTATTTGCAGGAGTGGCAAAAAGTTAATTTTGGGTCCTGTGCAAAACCCACTGTGCCACAGCTCTAACAAATGACTGTTTTAAACACACAATAGTACCAAAATGATCTTCCTTAGAGGGATAGTTCACCCACAAATGAAAATTTTGTCATCATTTACTCACTCTCATGACGTTCCAAACCTTTCTTCTGTAGAAAAACAAAAAAACTCAATCTTTTTTATTTTACCAATACAATAAAGGTCAATGGAGTCCAGAGTTGTTTCAAGAAAAAAAAAACATTCTTCAAAATATCTCTTAGATACTAGTTTGGAACAATATGTGGGTGAGTAAATGATGACAGTTTTCATTTAGTAGATAAGCAGTGATGAATTAGGATGAGGGACTATAGGGAGTCCACACAACATAATACCACAGCATGTAGGAGGCAGACAGCAAAGAGAGCAAGCCAGACGTCTGGAACCAAAACATCAAGGCTATATTGACTTAATCGGACTCTCTGCTTGCTTCCAGCTCCAAATGAGAGGGGCAAAGAAAGAGAAGCTGGCTGCTGGTTAGGGTGTAGTGGTAAGACTTCGCTGGGCCTCTTTGCTGAAGCTTTTAGGGTTGCGCAGAATTGAACACCCCATTAAGAACTATGGTGAGGAAATAGATTTCTTCCAATGAGGAAAATGAGTAGTGGTGGAAAAAACAGCGAGAGAATTTGAGGCTTTTGAAGTTTGCTCCAAAATCCATAAGTAGTGTTTAAAGAAACACACTAGGAGAGATCATGTTTAGATGAACTTACTTACATTTAATAGGCAATGGGATATTTTCATTGGCTTTAATGAAGTGTCATACCAAGTCTGTGCCTTTTGGTAATGAATTGACCACTGTAGCCTATTAAGGAGGGGTATAGATTGAGTATATACATGCAGAGGGGGACCACAAATAACTACAGAACTAGAAAATGTTCAAGTAAATATGGTCAAATTAACATGATTGAATGAAAAAGACTGTTTCTGTTCTGTGAAGCCACATTACACAAAGCATTAACCAAGGCAATGTTCCACAACAAAACAAGCTGAATGTCAAACAAGAGCCAGTTAATGTTGGAAAAACCTCAAAACAAAGTCATGGAGGAAATGACATTGTCAGTCATTAACATGTTTCATTATTAAAGCAAAATTCTAATTTTTGCACCATTAGCATCACAGAGTAGAACTGCAAAAGTAATGATTATTTTAAAAGCACCACCCTAAAACCATTCTATTGGCTGACCTAATGACCCAATGTTGATTTGTAACAGCTGGACATTATGTGAAATATATGAAACAAAATAAAACAAAACAAAACAAAAAACTAATAAAAAAATAAATTAATAAAATATTCTCTTTCAGAGGAAAAACATTTTATAGTATATTAAACTAAGCATAATCAACAATAGTTTTTTTTGCAAAATAAAAAAAACTAAATAAAATAAAACTAAATAAAATAAAACAACATTTAAATGAAAAATACTTTCTTACAATGGTCATATCAGTTTAAGTTTAAATTTAACATGATGACCTCAGAAATGATGAGGATGCAGATTAACTGCTTATGCTTTACACAAACAGTGTGTCACGGAGATTAGATTGCACCAGTATGAAGAGATTTTACTGGTTTCAGAAGATTACACAAAGTGGACTGATGAAAGAGCATGCTATACATCTGTATGTCATAGTCAGCTTTACTGTTGTTCAGTGACAAGGGCAATGTAGTACTCTTGCATTTCACACACATTCAAAGTATAGCCTACAACATGATATGCCTTGTAGAGTAGTGAAGGCGCATTATACAGGGCTCACTCAGGGATCAAGGAGAGAAGAGGAAATTCAGATGCGCTATTGCGAAACAAGGCTTCAGATTCTTGTTCGCTTTTACTTCAGAAAGCTCTCTGTGCATTTCAAAAGAATGTTAACATGGTAGGTCGCTTTTGTTTCCCACACAAACCAAAGCCTTCACCGAGGACGCAGGAATTAAGTCCAAAAAACGGGGTTTTCCTCTGTGCCTGGTTCAGAGGGAGGACATCATCTTTTAGTGAGGCTTAGATTTCCCACAAAGCTCCCTGGGTATAATTTCGCGATGTAAATCCATGTATGGGAGTACTTTATCCAGGAAAGTGACTGAGACATCCACCACATTACAATGAGCTGATAATGTACTGACGATGAACCTTAGCAGGGTAATGTCACCTGATCCTTTTGTTTTAATTCTAAGCATAAAGAATCGTATTCCAAAAAGGTTTTAATGCATAAAAGATACAAAATATATAATCCAAACACTCTTAGACAACACAATGATGCAGCTAACTGGTTTTCTTAATATATTGTGATTCAGTGTTTAAAAAAGGGATATGACTTTGGTAAAAAAATAAATAAATAAATAAAAAATGGCTCTTTCATAACATAAAAAATCCATGATAAATGGCATTTTATATTAAAAAAAGTACTTTTCAAGGACTGTGCAATGTTTTATTCATAAAATGCTTTACAGTCTGAGATTCTGAGAGTCTGGTCGGTACTCCTCAACATTGTGAGATGAGCGTATGTGTGTGTGAATAAAAATGAAAATTATATTTGCAGAATAGAAAGGAAAGGAAGAAAATTATGAAATTAAGTTAAGTTGTCTTGGAGAATTTGCAGGATGCAGGTATTTGTGTACGTAAGTGTAAGTGACAATGTTTACATACAGACAACATGACTAACAACTACCTTTAATATAACAAAGATTTTAAGTAAGGAAGAATGTGATTTATGCAAGACATACCTCTGCTAAAACAGAGACATTTGTTTTTGTTGCATCTGTTGTGTTTGGTATTCATGCGCCACCAGGTGAATAGATCAATACAAGCCTTCTATCAAAAGAAGAGCCCTGTCAGTATCTGCTCGAACTCTCTGGAGAGAGTACCGGAGGTCAGATGAATGGAAAGAGGGAGGAGGGGAGCCACAGCTCTCAGCCAGACGTCTGTGCTCGCGTGAGAGGTCGGGAGAGAAAGCACGCAATGGAATCCCTCGCCTGAAGTGCAACCACTCGCAACCTCTCTTTTGCGCTCTCACGCACACATACACACACACACATATGAACACATCTTTACACACTGCACGGCAAGGACAATTTGCACTGGTTTACAGTGCAGCCTGTCAGAAGCAGTGGCTTAGCTTGTCACTTTGGCATGATGGCTGCCGCTCTGGGACCTTCTGTCCAATGAATCCTTATGGTCCTGAACCCCTCCCAACCCTGCTGTAGAGGGGTGTTGAACATGCACGCAAGCTGTGGTAAAAGACAGACGCTCCAGTGAAGCAGGAAATGCGTATGTTTTCTCTACAGTGAGGATGGTGTCAGAAAATGTCCAGAGACAGTGTCTATCGAATGTGGTCCTGTCGAGGGACATGACTACAGAAACAAGCAACATTCTATTATAAACGTAGAAAATGCTTCAACTTCACTTTCAAAATCTTTACTACTTTCGTTGGACTTGACAACTGAATGAAAATTAGATGTGAAGCTATTAAATAGGCCCCCATGACACATCTAAGCCAAGTGTACATTACCGTTAAGCCTTGTCTAGACAGACAATCTAGTGGTTGACCCATGTTAGCTGAGTACAGACTGTCAGTTTCTTTGCATAAATTGCATGAGGAAAAAAACTCACTTTGCATCATGTTCATTTTTTACTTTCAGTGGCCAAACATAAGATTTTATAATAGCAAAAAGTGTAGACTTATAAAAAACATTGAATTAAATGTGAAATTTTGAAGTAGAAAAAACACTTTTAAATAATAACATTTATATAAAACCATTTTAATTTCAAAAATTAAAACACACAGACGATTAAATTATTTCACAATGTTGTGTATTTTGACAAATAAAATACGGAGTTTGTTGGTTTTTTTTAATATTATCTAGACAAAGTTGCTATTATACGCCGTCCACTTTATTTGCACCCTGCAAAGTTAAGGCATTTTGCCAGCAACTATCCTTGCTTTTTAGTCATAAACCTTTATCAGGACCATAAAGCATATCAGCTCCCCTCTTGTGTAAACACATCTTAACAATAAAACCCCTGGGCAATCCAAAGCCCATAAAAAAGATAAAAAGAGTAAGCACTTCAGAACCTACAGAAATCCAGAAGCCTTAAAGGTCTCACAGATCTAAAGGCTCTTGATCTGACTTGGTTAAAGAATTTGTGGCGTGGCATACTAGTGAGGTCAATACTGGCTAGATTTCGCTTTGAGTGTCACAGGCAGCATCAGCAGGCAGTATTTTTGCACCTGTTGTCCCAGAGACACTTCAAGGAACATTAAACATGAATCAGTAAGCCAGGTCATTTGAGGATAATCAGATTGATTTCAAGACCAAGCTCATTCTGGTGGTGCCTGTGGGATTCTTGCTATTTTGTCTTCATAATCCATGCATCGAGGTAGGTTAAATTGATAGAAGTCTTGTGAGGGTATTTCAGAATTGCAAGCGCAAAGGTGTGTGCGTGTTTCTGCATGCGTGGCAAGTGTGCTCTCTCTCACTCCCTTTCTCTAGCTCACTCTCAATCCTATCACCTCTCTCCATGAACCATTTACCCACCAATCTCCAAGTCCAAACCAATCATTTAATTGACTGGTGCTAGGCCCTACTAATACTCTCAAGGTATTAAAGGTAAGGTATTAAAGAGGTCTCAAACTGAGCCTCTTATTGTCTTTGCATAGTCGCACCAAGAAGACAGAGGTAGAAGTAAAGATCATTAGAGTAGTTAAGTTGGCTTCCACCATTAACAGTTGGATTTGATGGATTAACATTATCGTTTATTGTGATTGAATGGAATTAAGTAATTTGCCATCTTAGCAATCTTCTGTAATAGAACCTGTCAGCTGGCTTTGGTATGGTAAGCCCATTTGACTTAAGATTGTCTATGGATTGGGTATTAAGAAGGGACATTGTTAATTGTATAAGGAGGCCGTCTTCGTCCCCTTTGTTGCTAAGATGGCACAGGTAGCAAAGAGATGCATTTTAAGTTAAAACTGAAAATGTGAGTCAATGTGAAGAATGAAAAACAAGATACAAGTGTATAATGGGAAAGAACAACAAATTTAGTGAGCTGACAAAAAAAAACAAAACATGAAAGGACGTGACATGTGGCCAGGTATGGTGTCCCATACTTAGACTTTGTGCTAAGTGAGAAGTGGACACACACACACCATGAACACACCTGAAGCAGTGGGCAGCCCGGGGAGCAGTTTGGGATTCGGTGAACCAGAACTTCTTCCTGGAGGACCAGAGTTTAGCTCCAAACTGAATGAAACACACCTGCACGAGCTATCAAGGTTTTCAGACTCTTTAGAAACTTCCAGAAAAGTGTGTTGGGCCTGGTTGGCATTAAACCCTGCAGGATGTTGACACGCTAGCAGCAGGATTGGAGACCACTGATTTAGTTTAGGTAGAAGGTGGACCACCTTGGATCTGCAACAAACCAAAAATCAGCAGGTTGCACTTGATTAAAATGTTCAAGCTTGCATTTTAAACATGGGAGCTGGTCCGCTAGTTCATAGCAAGCTTAAACCAGAGAGTAACCATCTACATATTTGATTTTCCCAACAAGAAAAGCCTTAAAAAGACAGAAAAGTTTTTTTGTTTTGTTTTTCTCAGTGACCACCAATGTCGATATTTCTCTTCCTTTAGTACACCAATGCCGTACAAACTTAGGTGACCTTAGCCCTTTAATCCAGAAGTAAACAAACAAAGCAGATAAATGAGGAAAGATACATTGAAAGAAGCTTGGCACACCACTGGCCACGCACTGGAGCTGCATGTTTCTGTAAGTATACAGTACAAGCAGCACCACATTCTATTCCTGTAGCACTTGCTGTTAATGCTGCAATACGTCATTGAGGGTGCAGCCTGGGAAAGAGCTGGTGGAACAGTGGCCCCAGGACTGAATAGTCTGAGGTTGAGGGGATTTTTTTCGAAATGTCTAACTCCCGACCAGGCCTCACCCTGACGAGACATCTCAAATACTAACAGTGTGGTGAAAGGACGCTAAAACTTGTTATAGGACTTTTTGGGGTGGGGAGCAAAGCATTGGATTTATTGTTTCCAGTTATTTGCATACATATCTTCAGTTTTACTAAACTAGAATTAGCGGTTTCACTTCATTTTGATGGTCCCTTAAATGCATTCTGCTGACTATAAGCAGCGTTGCACCTACATATCTACTAACTCTGATTAGGGTATTAGTAGACTGGTATGGTATGGTATGGTTAGGGTTAGAATAAGTTGACATGTACTTGCAAAGTTACTTATAGTCAGTAGAATGTCTGTTGGGAGTCTGTAGCTTGTTTAAAACCTTCATTAAAATTAATTTTTATCATTATTTCAGAGTAGAACCACTATAAATAGCAATGCTAGTAATTAGTCACAATGATAATAGTACTTGTTTTCTGAAAAATGTATGGAAAATTAAGACTTCATGCTGAAAATAGGAAATGCCAATGGGGTAAGACAAAATAAACTTAATTTAAAATGAAAACAAGGTGTTTTTCCCCACTGGCAGATTTGTTCTTGTTTTAAATGTAAAGTCACAAAATTTTCTTTTTCTTATGTCATTTTGATTTTCAAGTATGTATCTTGATATAACAATATTTAGATATTTGTGCTAGTATTCAAGACAATGCTTAACAGTATTTGTTATTTATTTATTAATTTTTTTTTATATATAATATAATATAATATATAATAACTTATTATATTACAGGTTATGAAAGGTTCGTATTTTGGTTTAGGGAGTCTCAAACAACATGTTGACATGCATGCAAGGAAAAAAAAACCTTTAATTTTCTTATATTATGCATTTATTTTTACTTAATGTTATACCTTTGTTCAATGACTCCCGAACTCAATGATTCATTTTTCCAAACCCCTCCAGTAATTGGTCGATTTCATTTAAAGCAGTGTTTGTGAGCTTTTTCATGTTGACGTCAACATGAAACGGCTTGGGGTCCATTTTTTAAACACTTGCTTCAGATTCAGAGTCGACTTTCTTTTGAGAGACAATAACTTTATACACAGTGCACTTTCAGATTTAAAACTTTGCAGGATGTTTTCATTCACTTCATTTCATTCACACACTCATTTTCAAAAATCCATAACAGCGGCACTTTAAATGTCGCAAACTACTATCTCCATGTAGCCTGTAGCGTATCTAGCTACTAATCTGCAATAAATAGCCTTAATTTTAGTCTAGCTTCAGTATTTATTTTAAACATTTTATTTTGTTTTTTTTAAATTAAGAATTGAATTAATCAACTTTGGTTAATGTTCCCATGCACCACATATTCTAAAAAGTTTGAAAAAGCGGGCGAATAAATAAAGAAGAGCATGAAAATGTTTTTGGTTAGGTTGCGTGCAACGTTGAGAACTGGTGGCTTCTTGGGAGTGCATTCTTCTCTGACAGCATCATTAGGCCAAACGAGTGTGGCCTGGGAGACGCGTTCTATCAATAAAGTACCAGAGACTAGAGGCAGACTGCCAAAGCTTGCCCAAAGAGAGCGGCTGAGCTGTGGGTGCAAGCAGTGGCTGGAGGCTGGCCGAGAGCTACGTCCCCGGGGGGTTTGCTTGGAAACACACCCGGCTCTCACTGCCTCACATTTCCTTGCTCCTTCCTCTCTTTATGACTCAAACTGTCGATGTACGAGCAGAATCCTCCAAGATCTATGTTTATACTACCCCCCTGCAAACCACAGTTTGGTTTTCACCACTGTACATGTGCTGAAAAGAAAAACACATAAAACAGCATAGTGAGTGGATAGCATGACAACAAAACAACATAGCCATAACAGCAAGTAGGGCAGAGTGAAGGTCTGATGAGGCCTTCGTGAAAGATGTTCTCCTGGCTTTGAGAAGCTGCTGGCAGCCTGCTCATTTGCTGTTCAAGCAGCGTGAGAGAGCAGCTTTGATGACAGACCACAGAGTAAATTTCCATTAATCTAAAAGCAAACTCAGCTACAGCCACTGCAAAGCCAACCACAGAAGTCCCCCAAAGTTCCAAAAAGTGTCTAAAAAATCAAAGCGCAGATGGTACATGCTAAAACGATACAGCTGTAGTTGATATTCATATACATTTCTGGATTTTCCCACCCCACAAATTTTAAATCATCATGTGTCCCTTTTATTGGCACACATACAGGGGTTAGACAAATTAATGTGAACTCCCATTTTAATAGAGGTGCATATAATTTGTGCATGCAGTTGTATTCAGTTGTGTTTAGTACATGCTGTGGATGAAATGGAATTGCAGACTTGTAAGACTTCCAAAAAAGGCAAATCAAGGAAACCTGTTTAACATTAACAGTCTAATTTTTTGGAGTTTTAAGTACAACGGTCTTTATTATGACTGCATAAACAAAGCGTAGCACAACATCATCAGCAGAAACAATAGTGGCGAAATATGAAAGTGAATGATAGGGACCATCAATCACTAAGAAGGATTGTGTCCAAATAACACAGAACAAACCTTAGTATTCACCTTGAATATACTTTACACAAAAACTAACCAGAGAGAACTTCACAAAGCCATGAAAGAGCAACAACTGCTTAAATTTTAAACACAAACACCATGTTAAAAATGAAAAAAAAAAAGGTGAGATCATGATCCTAAAACGTGGACAGCACTAAGATGAACTTTATCGTCTGCCCTGGCAACACAAATAATCTGACTCAATATTATCAATCCACTCAGGGCAGTTTTGGAGAAAAGAGTGAGAAGCTATCATCTCTGAAGCAATTGGCGGATTGATATAACTTATAGATGATATTCAACTGACCATTCAAAGTCTTGGGTCATGGGAACACACATTATGGCCAAATTGACAAAACAACAGAAATTCTGCCATCATTTACACAGCTTCATGTTGTTTCAAACTTGAATGACTGTCGTTATTCTGTGAAACACAAAACTGTTATTTTATATATGTGACGTTTTGCTAAAAACTAGTTTCGGGAGGAGCATGTACGAATCAACCGCGGCTGGCACCGCATTACCTAATCAATCTCCTCATTTCATCTGCCCAATCAGATCCATCCTACCCACTATAAATAAACCCATTTGCTTCCCTTCCACATCTCGTCTTTTGTGCATACCTCCTCCACCCCTTCTCCACCTGTTCTCGTGCCTTCCTTCACGGGGGGCACGCAGGGTCCGAGCCGGATGCCGAGCTCTACCCTCGCCAGGGTTCAAATCACTAGGGCTCGGAGTCTGCCGTCCTCCCGGCTTGCCCCGCGGACAGCACGCCAAATTCGCTTACTATTTCATTATTATTGTTATGAGGAAGCACGAACTCGTGAAATACAATTAAAGTCAATGGGGTCCCAAACAACACTGCTAATTTTAAAATGTTAGTTTGTGTTCCATAGAAGATATAAGAAAGTAAGTAGAACAACATCAAGGCTTTCTTCATAGTTCTCATCAATGTTTCTGTTGTTTTGTCTGAAATGTTGCATTTCTGTGCAATATTCTTTATAAAAATGTTCAAAGGAGACCTTTTAAAAGTAAAAAACTATCCTAAGCACTTTTCTATTGATTGTCAGTGTTTGTTGAGCTCATCTCTATTCAGCACGTAAACACACACGCACATGAATACTCTCGCCTAAAGGCAGACATTTCGACACACAGCCAGACATTACACACTCAAGTCTGAAAACAGCACAGAACTACAAGAACAAAGTTTATAATCAGTTATATACAGCTACTTGGCAGAACAGTAGAAGGAGAAGAGAGATCATATTTTTCCATGCTTATATAACTCTGCTGGAGAATGGAGGAGGAGGGGGAGGTAAATGAGACTTTGCTGAAAGTTAGCTCCGACTCTGAAACTGAGAAAAAGTGGAGCAAAGACATGGCGTGAGAATCTGCTGAGGAAGGCAGCCTCAGTCTGAGATCTGCCTGGGGGCCATCTCATGTGGTCTTTCCCTCTTCTCTTCCTCTATCCCTCCACCGTTCTCGTCTGCTCCTGAGGGTCAGGACCATCACAATCCCCTTGACTGTTTCACGGAAGAGGCACTACTCTCATTATAAAGTCTGGGACTGTCTTTTTTCATGTGTTTTTACCACACTGACAAAGCCCTAAGCATAGAGCTTGCCTTTTCGTTCACTTTAACTGCATTAGAGTCCTTCAGCTCAAGGGCTTTGGCTTTCAGAACAGCCAACTACTTCAAATCATCTGTTACAGTAGCCGATAATGAAGAAGCCATTAAAATATTCTGTTTCTGTTGCTATAGCTGCATCTGTGACAAACTTGAATATTACTAGGGCTACCAATTTAGTTCAATTAAATAATCCAATAAAACAATTAGCAATGCCACCTGACCCATACATGTATGTAGATACAATGAAAAAATTAATTGGAGCTATGCAGTCTTGAAGTACCATCTTGCAAGCAAACATACTGTAGATTTTTCTGGCCTCAAACATTCACAACACACACAACCATTCAAATGTCTGGAATAAGCATGCTTTTTCTTTTCATTAATAATTTTATTCAGAAAGTAAGCATTAAATTGTTCTATAGCGACAGTAAAGATATTTATAAAGTACAAAAAAATAATAAATAAAACAATTTTGTAATAAAGGCCATTCTTTTGAAATTTATGTTCATCAAAGTATCATGAAAAATATAAAGTAGCACATCTGCTTAAAAATTCACAATAATATGAAATGTTTCTTGAACACTAAATCAGCATGCTGCTAAAAATTCACACAAAAATCGAAGTTATTTTAAATGATAAATTTTTTTTCAAATTATTACCATTTTTACTGCACTTGTGATCAAATAAAACCAGTCTTAGTCAGAATAAAAGACTTAAAAACATTACCAGCCCCAAAATTTTGAACAATAAAGTGTATCATATCTTACAATTCATATAATGCAGATACATTAGAAATGTAATCAAATAATCCCTCTTAGTTACAAATGCCCTAGTTGTTAGCAAATGTATGTACGGCTTAGATCCTCTTTGGGAACATCATAATTTAAATATACAACAAAAATCAATAAAACATTCTGGCAAGAAACTTGACTGCAGATGCTCCCAAAATGCCAACACTCAAATATCAATTGCCACCATAAAAAGCTATGTCCCAAAGCTTGCAAATAAATTATATCTGCTTTCCCAGAGAAGATACGATCTTTGTCGCTGTCTTGACTCCTGTGGGTTTCTAAAAGGGCACATCTTTGATAACACTCGGCAAATCAGCCCTGGGGTTCTTCATTTGATAATTATCAGGTAATGTCATTGATGTAATTGGCACTCATTAGAGTACAGTAACTCTTTAACTCTCAGCCCTTCTGAACTTTCATTTTAATAACACACACACACACATTCATACATTTGTGGCTGGGAGGACTGGGACCTTAGCGGTGAGGGGGTTATCATAATTACCACCGTAATCAGTTTCTCCTCCACCATGTTATCGTCTCAGTAATTATTCGGGTGCTAATCGGGATTTATAGTAATTAATCATATATCAGCATGCGTCTCTCCATCAATTAATGTAAATAAGAAGCCGTGTGATGAGAGCACAGTTTCATCTGCTGCTTTCTAATCTTTTTGTCTTGTGGTGTTAGGGGTTAGTGAGGAGGCCTAAGGGTATGTAACCCTATAGACATAGCAAAAGAATGGATTATTTTATAAGTTCTCAAAGGCTAATAATTGGTTAGCCAAACCCATAGCTCATGAAGTACATTTCATTTCAGTAGGTGTAGTACTGTATTTCATCTAAATGTGATAATGTGAATGACAATTTTCACTTTCATGTGAACTACTATATACCTTTTACATGCTATGAGAGGGAGATGGAAACAAGTATAAAGATTAATAAAAAAAATACAATAAAAAAAAAATTATAAAAGGAAAATGAGGGGGAGAAAAAGAGACCGTCTACTGTGTGATATCTAATCTGAGTTCTCTCTGCGTGACACTCACATGATCTCTGCGTATACTTCAGGTAATTTTGCACAACATCACTAGTTATAAAAGTCCAAGCTTATAAATTTTACCAGTGGAAAATATTGACAATTTTTTTTATTGATGTTTGATCACCAGGTGGCTTACATTAGCCTTGACAGCAACAGAAGTCAGTCTGTGTTTTACTCTTTATCCATTACTTTTATAGGTTTTTGGGTGGGACACAGAAAATCAGTGTAATAAAATGTTAACAAAACCGCAATTACCCCGAGGAAAGCAGCTCCAAATATTCCTTTACTATATTCTTTTATTTGCGTTTGGTGTTGAAATCTCATAAAATCGTATTTTCCAAATGTAGAAAAGAAACGGACACTTAAAAAGATGTGCATTATTTACTGTCAGGTTTTAGAAGTCAGCAACAGTGCAAATGTGACACCTTTAACCTTTTAAGTATCTGTAGTCAAATAAATGCAACTGCTATGTTTTGTAGCAACAGAGTCCTTTGCTCACCTACATGCCTTCAATCAAAATGATTATGTATCATCTTGCATAGATCTCGAGACATTCAAGGTTGTCCTGCCATCTCAGCGTGACATCTGCTCTTGGTCTGTCAGCTTTGGATCAGAGGCTACAAACAGGGGCATCTTTAATTGTACTGAGAAACTGTCTTCAGCCAGCAGGGCTCTGAAGCAAAGCAGTTTATGTTACCACATCAAGTTATGCCAGTCACTCAATGACTTAAGCAAGTTTTCTAACATACCGAGCAATGCATAAAAAATTGGCCTAAATTTAGGATGTATGTATTTGCATAAAAAATCTCCATCCATTTGGATTACACGGGTTTAATAAAGTAATACACATACATAATGATATATATATATATATATATTTTTAATGCAATTTTATAGAAATCAGTGATTTATTGTAAAATGTGCTTTTATATGGTATGCAATGTTACATTGTTGGTCATTTACATACAGTATTTGTGCAGTACAATATCATTATTTTTAATAATTTCTGTCCTAATTTGTCATTTTAAAAGCATCCTGACACATACTGTACTGTATATACCAACCGGTGCTAATGTACCTTTCAGGTGCTGTTGACGCCATCTGTACAACTTGGTGGCAACAGTACTGCCACATATCTCATATGTTAGTCTGGAGCCCTGCCTAAAGACATAATAATCATTAGAATATGCCCCGACATTCTAATTATTAGCCCATAATTCATTGTGACATGAGTTCCTGGAGCCTCTTCTATTCACTATTATCATCAATCAACACGTCTCCGACTCCAAGGATTCATGAAATTTACAGAAAAGCTGCTGACAGGCCTACAAGACCAAAACTGCCATTCAAAGAAGTAAACACTATTTCAACACGTCACTCACCTTCAGAAACCTGATTCAACCCCATGCCCAGAACAAACCAACTGCTTTGAAAGCCAGACGGCAGCCCTGATTGGATTCAGAGGGAGCCTCTTTCAATTTCTAAGTAATGAAATACAAACTCATTAGCACAGGGAGAATCCCTTTAGCCAACCATGCAGAATGCCCCTATAACAGCCAGTCAGATTAAGACCATAGAGCAGGCCTAAGACCATGCATCATGGAGCTCCAACACTGCCTAGCTAATTCAATAAGAGAGCCTTGAGCTCCTGGCTCTGTGGTTTGGCCTTTTCCAACACTAACTGCATTTAGATTTGCATTACAATGTTGCAACCAAAGAACTACCCATTTCATGCAACCTCCAAATCCAAATGGCATATGGTTATGGAAATATTCACGAGCATTTTGTGCAGCAGTAGAGCAGGGGACTGTGCATCATAGTGGATGTTGAGATACTGCTAATGATAGATGCAAGTTGCTTTTAACTGTTAGAATAAGTTTTATGTCATAAAAAGATTCATACATATATACAGTACACAGCCTCCTCAGGCTGCACACCTGAAAAATCAAATGCATTTCTTGATCAAAATGCCTATCTTTGTGTGGTATTAATGTAAACACAGTCCATTTGTCTTCAGTGATTGTAAATGTGTAAAACAAAAAGCCAGGAGTGCCAAAATATTGGATCTGTGCATTGAGCCTTGCAGTGTAAATTCAGTATAATAAACCTGTTCCTGTCTATTACGTTGTTAATATTAATTAAACACAAATATTGAACAGAAAAAGAGAAACTATTAATTATTTCCTAGTTCTTTGTTACGGTTTATTTGACTAATTATTTGGATTTTTAAATATGTGTTGAAAAGATATATTCCACTGTTTAAATCTAATTTATTTAAGTGTAAAATTCATTTATATTAAAATGAACTTACTTTTACTTACTTTTTTTACTTTTAAACAGAGAAGTGCATTCAGTGGCACATAAGGAAAGGAAAGGAAAGGAAAGGACGTGACATGTGGCCAGGTATGGTTTCCCATACTAGGAATTTGTGCTCTGCATTTAACCCATCCAAGTGCACACACACAGCAGTGAGAAGTGAACAACCACACACACACACACCGTGAACACACACCCTGAGCAGTGGGCAGCCATTGCTGCGGCGCCCGGGGAGCAGTTGGGGGGACGGTGCCTTGCTCAAAGGTCTCACCTCATTCGTGGTTTTGAAGGTGGAGAGAGCGCTGGTTATTCACTCCCCCCACCCACAATCCCTGCCGGACCTGGGACTCGACCTTTGGGTTACAAGTCCAACTCCCTATCCATTAGGCCACGACTGCCCTAACAGCGATTAGTTATCGCTGTTGTAAATAAATCTGTAATAAAAAGTGTGCAATTTCACTGCTAATCAAAGTTCGATATTGTGATACCTCCACATTAATGGATAGTTTGCCTAAAAACATACTTGGGCATTTTTGTGTTCCCGATCATTTACAGTAAATTGAGGTGAAAAAGTATAATAATCTTTCACAAATTTAAAAAAGATATTAATTGATGGACTGGAATCATGTGGATTGCTTGTGGATTATTGTAATGTTTTTATTAGCATTTTGGACTAAGGCATAGGCATGTAGTGTCTAGCACATATTGCTTGACCCTAGTGCATGCAGTCGGTTACTAGGTTTAGAGGACAATGTAGTGGCAAGTCTGAGTAAGAAGAAAAATGATGTACTGGCCTAAATCCACTCTGTCCTCAACAGGCTTACATAATAAACAGAGCAGGACATTCTGAACTCCTGGACTAATTGATACACAGCAGGGTGTGCTACGTACTGTACAACAGAATAATGGACAGGATATTCTTCTAGGCTCCTCATGAAGTGAAGCTCGCTGGGGATAAAGTGACTCTGTTCCATCAGCAATAAGCCATACAATAAAGAGTATCATGTTGCACATTCATGGCAGGAGCTGTTGGAGATGTCAGACCCCACAGGGAGAGGTTTTTATTGTGAGCTCAAGCGCTTCTGTGATGCTAAAACGGCACGCTGCCTCCCAGGCCATTGTGCTCAGCCCACATCAGATGAGAAGAGGCTCTGTCAAGGGTTATCTTACAGTACTTACATAACCACATCGCAGAATGGATGCCTTACTTACAATATGTTCACAGGTGAGGCAGCTGGGAAACGCAACTACTGTGTCAAATATGTTTGAATATAAAAACACTCCTTTGCTGAAAATTAGGTGTAAAAAATAAAAGGAAAAAAAAGAAAAGGAAACCAAGATGTTGTCATATTATAGAAATTCAGCTCAAAGACTTTTACTAAAGTGTTTTATAAAAAAAAAACAAAAACAAAAAACAGATATACTGCTCATACTGAAAGCAAAATTTGCATCTAAAGCAATGATATTCAGGAATTTTTAAGTGTGATTTCAACCCAGCACAGCTGTCATCGTGAGTAAGAGAAAAAAAGAGTGGGTAAGCACTAGAAAGAAAAAGAGAGACAAAACCCTGGAGGAAGAAAATACAGGGGAGCAGTAATAGATACTGAGTGGTTGTGCATGAAACTCGCGGGTCAAATCTGCTTGACCTTTGGCACTGAGGTGAAAACCCTTCAGATGAGCCATGGTCATATGGTCATAGCCATGTTATGGTGTGTGTGTGTGTGAGGACAGCAGGGATGATCGAGACAGCTGGTCAAAGCTAAAGGCTATTTGCCAGGCTGCCAAATATGACCTCATGGCCTCGCTCAGTACCTAGGATGAGATATGAATTACAAATTTCTGTGAAAATATATAACTGACTAGTTTTACTACTTACCAGGTTTGATTTATGACCTGCTAATATGCATAGTTTCGTGCATTTTTGCACTGACCTGACATTTTTTCCTCTTTTTTAATGGCACATTTTTTTCTGTGGTACTTCTATACTTAGTCACAGACAAAATAAAGAAAAACACAACACAACACAAAACAAAACAAATCAAAGATTTGTCTCAAGCAGCAATTTTAAATATTTAAATATTAAATAAATATAATAACGTAAATGGTACAAAGAAATAAAAGAAAAGAAAAGAAAAAAAAGAAAAGAAAAGCTCAAAAAAAATATTTTTAACATTTAGGCATATGAAGAATTAGTGTACAAGTACATTAGTACTACCAGGTTATAAAAATATAAAACAAAATAGAACAAAATTAAATGAAATAAACAACTGTACTTGACTGCATACTTCAAGGTCCTCACATTGTCATAGAGTTATACTTTATTGTTCTTTGAAGGAAATTTGTCTTATACTCAAAGCTGCAGCAATACACATTATATATCCACAAAATATATATTTTTAAATCATGGCTCCCATCAAAACAAAACAAAACAAAAATAAAATAATTAGGGTTAGGGTTAGGCCCTAAACCTATGCCCAAAAACCTATGGATGTACAAATGGTTCTTTTTGTGGTTGCTTGCACCAAAAACAGATTGGCCAATTTTTCATGTAATTTTCCAGGCTTACAACAACTTATTGTCCTGAGGTAGAACTAAAACATGGTATTAACAATCTAAAAGAGAAAAAAGTCATCCATATCAAATACACTAAAAGCATATACCCAGCATTACTACTCCTTTGAGAGCAAATTTCATTATCCATGCTTCTTCACCAGGACAGGGCAATATATACGGATCACACTTGTGGGTGTGTGTATGAGTGTTTATGAGGCACAAATGCATGTTGACAGGGGCAAACAGTGTGAATGTGTGTGTGTGAGAGCAGGGCTGTATTAAGGCTGTGTGTGTGAGGTCTCAGGGGCTCTGTTTGTGCATGTGTGTGTGAGGCTGAGATGTCATTGTGTGCCTGCTTCCATCTTGCCACCCTGACCATTACGATCCCCCGGCTGCCTATAAAGCTTTCCGCCCATGAGAGGAAAGGTGAGGCAGCTGTTTTATTGAAATGTGAACAGAAATTAGAGCTGTTTCTACACATCTCAGCTCAGGACAATATCAGGGCCCATTTCACATCTTCATACAGGCTAACCTTGACCCCTTGCTCTAAGGGCTTGCTAAAGGCCCATAATGTCACACCATTATTCTCAGCGGACTAGAATGAGATGGTATCTGCGACAGTGCAGATGACCTGATAAACTGCGCTCCACACACTGCTTGGCCACATAAAAGCCGTAAAACCCCAGCCCCGGGGCTGAGTCTCGTAAATCACACCGCATTAGGGCCTCAGTCGCAGCAGACAAAGCCTTCGCTGCTCATTTAGGCAACATTCAGCTGAAGTTCTCAGTGTTACTGCTGGTTTGACTTTCATCCCTTCACTCCCTTGCCCCTCTCAGGTAACACGAATGTCACGGCAAACATCTTGTGACAGCTTGTCCCTGTCTCACCCTTCATCTCTTTGCATGCCAGTTTCTGACACTCTAACGTGATGATGTCAAACCTAAGGCTCATGGGTCTAAAGGCAACTTCCTGTTATATTATAGTACTACTATGTACTATAAACCAGGGTTGTTTTCATTAACTAAAAATAAAAGCATAAAAAATAAAACTAAATATAATAAAATACAAAAAATTCAACATATCTTATTTAATCTAAGTGACAAGGCAGCGAAGTACTGAGTTTACTAAAACTGAAAACTAAAACTACATTGACAAACCATTTTAAACAAAGACTTAAAAAAATAATACTACAACATGTAACAAAACTAAAACAACTCAAAAAATCGGATTCAAAATATTAACAAAAAACATAATTGTATATCAGTGACACTAAAATAACAATGCTACAGGCTACCTAACTTCTTGTTAATTTGAACCGCTTTGATAAATTTTTTAAAACTTTTATTAATAATGCTAAATTCTAAATTATTTGGTTTTAAAGCAGAGTCATTAAAACATAATACAATATGAAGTTCTAATGATGCAATATATATATATATATATATATATATATATATATAAAGTTGTTTTTTTTCTCCAGTGAGTACAGGAAATTCAAACTTAAGCTTTAGTTAAATCGAGTTTGACACCTTTGTGCTTGCGTTAGTCTCTCTCTATCCCTCCCTCTCTCTTTCTCCCATTTGCTCGATCATCCACAAGTTCCCAGTGGAAAAGAGTTATACAAGGCCTTGCACTTCAAAAGGCAGTGCTAAAACTGGAAGCGAGGCAAAACAAACAAATGCAACAAATATATGCATTAGAGTTGACACATGCTGATGAAACTGACTGGAAACACTTTCAAAGCTGCAGAAGGTTTGGAGCACACGCCCTCATTTATGACTGACCAAAAAGCTGAGACTTTTTTTTTTAACGAATCTAATAAGCACAAGCATTGTACCATAGTATTACATTAAATTCTGTTATAAAGGCATCTTTTCACACAGAATATATTCTTTTCATTAGATGTTATATATTATTTTTTCTTTTTTTTTTTTAGAAAAGAAAATTGGCTATAATATCTGGAAATTACACATATTTAATAGAATTATACAGAAAACTCAAAGACCGGTGAATGGAAATTAATGGAAAATTATGGTACATAATGGCAAAACATCACTGATTAGTTTATAATTATCAACCCATTATTACTGATGCCATCTACACTCTTTCAACAAAACCTCAGCTGACAAGCTACAAAAAAGTTACAAAACGTCATTTCACAACAAAATGTCACAGAAAATTAACCCTCGGTTTCCCAGACAAGGTTTAAGCCTAGTCCTAGACTAAAATGTTAATCTGAGCTGTTTCAAGTGAAAAATATTAAAACATGTCAGTGCCTTTGTTTTGTCTTAAGATACATACCAGTAATGCTTTATTATTATTATGTTTTTAAAAATTACTTAAATGTCCTAATTCAAACTACTGTATGGCCTAAACCTGGTTTAGACTAAGCCCTGTCTGTGAAACCGGGCCTAGGTGTTTACGTTTGTAAGGCATGAAAATAAATGTAAATTATTAAAGAATGTATGTCAGAAACTTTGAGAGTTATACTAAGAGTGTTTGGCATGTGTGCATAAAAAATGATCTATAAAATCCAAAATCTCAACATAAAAGACATCCCATTGAGGAGAGCAATCTTTTAGTCTGTTGCATCCCAAGATCACATTCATTGATACTCTGTTCTTTCCTGGCACATAAAACAGTTTCCTCAGCCACAGGGATTTTTCTTTGCCAAGTTGAAACTCAGCTGTTTTTCCTTTTTTTTATTTTATTTTCAGCCAATTTCCTTTGTTGGCAAAGTGCCAGTGTATCTGCATATGACATTTCTGCATGCGTGCAAGTAATTTGTTATATTAATTGGTCCGGATTGTCTCTCCAACTCTGCCCCTGAAGACACAGAGCAAGACACAGAGAAAATAAAAAAGAGGAGGGGGAAAGAGAGAGGGAAAGAGTCAAGGTCGAATAGCTGTGTGTTAGGATTTATTTGCTTTTTATGGTGGTATAAATTCTTTTGTGACACACACTTACTCACATTCACAAACGCACAAACACACGCTTACTCTTTTCATGCACTACTGTCCACTGGGCCTTTTTCTTAGCATGTGTGGTTTGTTCGCAATCAAAACGCGAGGAAATCTGTTCTTTTGTCTATATGTAAATCTGACCAAATAAATCCTCATGCGTACGGCATATGATGTCACGGCTGAGCAAACACATAATTGGATGAGAGGCAATGAAGTAAGCAGTAAGCTGACAGCAGCAGAAGCAATGTAAATTCTTAGTTCATTAAGTGCGTACACATAATTTCTGCGTAAACATACACAAATGAAGTACGTACATGCAAACTAGTCTCAATGATAATCAGCTTTGCATGTCTAAGAAGCACAGACCCTAAGCTTTCCCAACTTATAAACTGACCCTGGGGTCATTCACCGTGTGCACAATCAGACTGAAGCTTTTAAAACAGACAAATCTTAGTTAAGCCTAAGACAGCGGCTTTGCTGGTCATATGCATCCCTAACAATGTATATACCTGACAGGCGTGATGTTTTTTAGGTCACTTTTTAATGGAAATCTCTCACGTATCATATGTGAGCAGCTAAGCTGGCAGTGAAATATTCATGTGTATGTACACCAGATACATATAAAGTAGAATTACTGCCTCAGCACAACAGAAGGACTCTCAGGCCAAGTCATTGGTATTAAAATCATCTGCTCATTTAAAAAAAAATAAAAACAGTCTAGTGGTAGAGAAAAACACATGAAACAGACCTTGAGGGAAACCGAAGGACCGCTAATGCACAGCTACCGATAACAAGACAAACATAAACAGTAACGTAGCAGCACCCTTGGCAGTGCTGTCTATCAGGAGGCACATTTAAGGGTTCTCAGAGCGATGGTGAATAACTGCAGGCAAAAGCATTCTCATTGAAATAATTATTGTGAAATGAAATTTTTGCCTGTTTTGAAATGCATTATTATGCTGTCATAAATAAATAACTGCTTATCACTTTATAGTCAACATGCAGACATACTACATACTAAGTCCTCTTTTTTACAGTATATCACATATAAGATCCACAAATCAGAGTCTTTCTTGTCTGTGTTGGATGTTAGCTAGTACATGTGTAGAGGCTGTTCCATCATTTTTAATGTGTGTAAAAATACTGGCCATACAGTAATGAGTGTCTTGGCTTCATGCCTGTACTTTCCACACTGGTCATTTCATATCAAATATTTGAGCAAGATTAGGTGGCATATTGCCAGGATATGGTTCACAATATGTGTGTGTGTGTGTGTTTTGCTAAACTTTAAGGACCAATTTGTCCCAAGGCATTAGCTAAATCTGACACAACCTCCCTATGGGCACATTCAGGGACATGTTCAGTTGGAAAAACAATTAATAAAGTGAGTTTTTATTTTTAACGCTAAAAAGCCAAAGTTTATTTTGGGTTTATATGTTGGTTCTTTTATAGCAGTTATGATTAGCTATATAAAAACAACTATGTGCAGTAATAAACAGCTAACAGCTAAACAATTTTTAGATTAAAAAGGCAGATAAGAAATATCTGACCATGATATTTTTATCCAGTTCAAGTTCAGAGAGATCGTAAATGTGAAAACAATGATTAAAAGGCGAATATGTTCACAATTAATATTAACCCTGCCTCTTTTTTTAAACAATGCAAATGTGCATGTAATAAAAACAACGTGAACTGTGGCTAATTCTACTCCGGATCACCTTATCAACAACGGTAAAACTAGCTAAACTGCTTAAGATTGTCCACGTCATATTAATCAGAGCTTGATTTGCCCTGTGCTAAGAGAAGGCAAGGGATCCTTTAAGGAAGATTAATGTGTTTTAGAGTGCAACTGAGGCAACCTTAATGAGATTGCTATCTCTTTAATGAAGAAATGGTGTAATCAGAGGGAGAAAGCCAGGGAACTAGAGAGAGAAAGGGGGAAAGAGAGAGCATCTGCTCTTCTTAGGCATTAAAGCTCAGATGAATTAGTCCATGGCGCGTGAGGACAGCTTGGCGCTAATATCATGTAAAACATACAGTCAAAAAGTAATCCTAAGTATAGAATGTGATGAATAGTTCCGCCATTCATTATGCCTGACCTCATCTACTCTTATGTTAACTGCCCACTCTCAAGACTCTCAGCGCTACAACTACCCATAATGACCAGGCTTGTGGCCTGTATGACCAAGCAGAATGCCAAATTTGAGCTTGTGCTTGCAAATGACCTTAGATGGATGAAGATAGAGGAAGGGAAAAAAGGGCTGTGGAACAAAGGCCATAGAGTGAGCAGCTCAAAGATTATTACATGGTACATTGAAGCATGTGATTGTGTGCAGCTGAGAGGCTGCGGAAGAAAGCACTGGTCATTTTCACTGAGTCATCTGGGACACCAGGTCAGCCAGTGGGGAATTCCATGAGGCTGCAACATGACCTCAGGAGAGAACGTGTGCATGTGTGCTTGTGTATATATGGAGGTTAAAGTCAGTGCTTGAGGGCATGACTGAGAACCGCTGTGTGTGATGGGAAACAAAGGGACAGAGAAACACACATAGTGAGAGTGAAAGAAAGAATGACAGATATAGAACTGACTTTTCAACACAATAAAAATAAGCACTCCCTCAGCCAAAGCAAAGAAATGTAAAATGATTTTTTTTAATGTGACAGCTCAGCACTTTGCTAAAAGAGAAAGAAGAATGTCTCGGTTACGTATTGTAACCCTCGTTCCCTGAAGAAGGGAACGGAGACGTCACGTCGGTGACCGACGAATAGGAA
>JAUMHE010000051.1:11347230-11370393 GCA_032359235.1 Enteromius mattozi | reverse complement strand
CCCTGTGCACCAGCACGAGCCACACCCAAGTACCAATCGTCCAGCCTCGAGGGTTCAGGACGGGGTGGAGGGTTCCACTCAATCCCGACCCCCTTGGCGGCCCGGGAAAGCATAGCGACAAGCTCCGGATCCGTGTCAGGCACGGTCGAGCATCCAGCGGATGCCGTCCCGGCCGACGCATCATCTCCGAAACCGTCCTCTCCTTCCGATGCAGCGACCGACATCTGCTCGTCGGGAGGAGCACCAAAGAATACATTTTGTGTACAAAGAAAACAAAAATAATGACTTTATTCAACAGTGTATTCTCTTCTGCGTCAGAATTTGAACCACAACGCAGTACCAGTTTAACATTTTGTTCAGCAAGGATAGATTAAACTAATCAAAAGTGACTGCAAAGATGTTATATTATAAACAATTTAGATTAAAAATTGCTGGTCATTTGAAATTTCTAACAAATCAACAATGAAACTGTTGTTTTAAATACCAATAATATTTTACATTATTAATTTATTTGCTGTTTTTTTAATTAAATAAATGCAGCTTTTGTGAGCATGAAGCCTTCAAATGCTCACTAGGTCTTGGGACAGAGCAAATATGACTCATACACGTTCAAAATGCTCTAAAAGTTGAATTTTTTATTGTTGTTTCTCCATAAAGTAGAAGAACGGAAGTCCCTGACAGTAATAGAAATACCATAAGAGTGGCTATGACCTTTCCGAAACTGTATTCGTCATACTCTTCTCCTTGCTTACTTGTATTTGCCCACTTTCCTTTTTGTTTCCCCTCTCACTCTCTCTCTGGAGCTCATGCTAACAGCCACAGTGAATCCATCAGCATTTGACAAGTGCAGTCATCCAAGAGAGAGTGAGCCCGATGTGGCCCCCAAAAGATTGCTCTTTAAATGCAATGTTTTGCCAACAAACTTTACCAAGCTGGAACATATTAGAGCCAAACTACAGAGCTGGAGGCACAGGAGGGGTCAGTTGTTTGCTAAAGCACTCTAGGTACATTACTGGCTGCCTCCAAAAAGGAAGTCATACATAAGCTGATGGGTTATCGTGCGAATGGATGCATTCTAACCTATTTTTTGCTCTAATTGTTCTTTTGTGTTTTGTATAAATCACATTTTTGGCTGTGAAGAGGTTCACTCTGCTTGTAGGCCACCCATTCAGGCTCCTTTTGCCCTCTGACCCCAGTTAATGTAGCCTTTAGTGAAAGAGATGATGAAACTGTTAGAAAAGAGAGCCTGTGCTCACAGTCTCGGCAGATTCTGAGTTAATTTATCCACACAAATTCACAAGGATGTTCGAGGGCTAGTAGTACTATGCATGTAAAATATGCAAGGGGAATCAAATTTTTTCTTTCGTTCATATTATTACATTTTAAAACTGAAAGTTAATACGCTAATGTGTCAATAAAATGTTGTTTTTGAAAGAAATTCATCATTTTATTAATCAAGGAAACATTAAATTGATTTTTAAGTTTACAAATGTTTTCGATAAAAGAAAATGATTTTCTCTTGAACTTTCTATTTACCAGAGAATCAATGTTTCCATAAAATACCAAGCAGCAAAAACATTATCAGCAATGATAAATGATACAGAATGTTTTTAGGCACCAAATTAACATATGAGAATAGAGTAATGGCTGCTCAAAATTCTGATTTGTCTTCACATGAATGAATTACATGTTAAAATAAAACAAACAGTTAATTAAATTGTAACATTTAACAGTATTGTTTTATTTATATATTTTAAATAAACAATTATGTTAATAAATGCAGCCTTGGCTATCACAAGACATTTCTTTCAAAAATGTGTATGTGACAGCCAATCGAATAAAATCACTGTTTGGGGGTAAATGTTTCTGACCATGACTGTTAGTTCTAAGCAAGGCTCAACCTTGCCACTGAAATTATTACACCTAGTCTTGCTTTGGGGCTAAGGTTATGACCCCACAGCAGAGAGAAAAGGTCACACCAGCCCCCATAAATCTATGTATGTGTCCATGGTTGGCACATTTATTAGCTCTAAGTTGTAGTCTGTTACTTCACCCCAAACTGAGCCTCTGTGTCAGAGACTGTGTTGACCAAAGTTTCCAGTTACCTTTTAAAATGAAATTTGACTTTAAATGCTACGTTCTGTCTCAGAGAGAGAAATTGGGTACAAACAAATTTATGTTACACTGTAAGTTAAAGTATTTGTCAGCTTTGTTGTAAACCCATATGTTTATCTATGCTTGCTGATTTACGAACCCAAAAATGCTGTACCGCAAATTCAGAAATTAATGTACATCGTTCATAATTGCTCAAGTTTGCCCAAAGTGAGTTGCTTAAATGCATCAAAATGGAAACCATAAATCCTCCAATGTATCTTCTTTTGCTGAACTGATATAATTCACATTTAATGCACTGCTTTATTATAAAAAGCTGAGGCTAATGTTAACCTCCTAGGACTGCCTGGGACTCCACACATCTAATAGACCCATATTAATTTATATTATATTGCAGAAGTTCAATGACTGAATGTTTGGATGGTAAATAATGAAAGTAAAGGGAGTGTCAAGCCAGACGATCCATAAAAACCAAGTATCATCAGGCCTGGAAAAAAGCTGCATCAATGCTAGTACCTACAGATACAAGTATTGTGAACTATTACTCATTATTTTAGCCCTCACAAGCTTACTATTAAAATGTATAAAGTCCTCATTAACCAATCCCTTTTATCACCCTCTCTTCTTTACACACACACACTTTTATACCTACATCCACAGAAGACAATACTTTCACATCTACTTCCAGAAATGTCTAGCCTCAAAGACATTGATGCATAACAAAATCAACAATCTAGAGATAATTATTAATTATATATTAATTATAATTGTAATTCTTAATAATTAACCACCCAAGCCAGAAAGTTAGCTCTCAGTGCCAATGAAACAAAAATGAATGCAGTATAAAACCCCCTGGGTTCTTAAAAGGAAGCATTGAAGCAATAAGATGATGAGAACCTCTGTTGTCCTACCTGGAGCAGCTTGTATCTCCACAAGGCCTCCAACCATTATAAGTGCCTCAAGAATCTTTACATGATGTTCTGGGTTTACATCCGCACTGGAACAAGAAAAAAAACATTTTAAGAGTATGTATACAGTACATAGTCATGCCATGGTTAAAAGTGAAGCTGGACCTGAACAAATGCTCTAATAACGGTTATAAAAAATGGAAATTCAGACAAAATAAAGTCAAACTTACTCTCTCTCTCTCTCTCACACACACATCAAGAATCAAGTTGGTCATAACACACACAGGTCAGGTCATGAGTTGCAGCGGCTGATGTACTTGGTGAACTGTTGACTGCTTGTTTGTTACGGTCGAAACTCGATTGGATTTTTTGAGGTGAATTTTCATTTGCTTATGTATTCAGCTGTAATTCAGGTCCTGTGATGCCTCAATGACCTCAGGTAGTGTGTGAAGCTGATGACTAACCAGAAATGACTGCTTCTGGCATAATACGCTCTCTCCCTCCTTTCCCTCTCTCTCTTTCTTTCTCTGCCTGAACTGCCCCAGAGCCATAAGACAATTGACAGGCCGCTAAGAGCAGGGAAAGTCCCATTGGAGACTCTTGGCAGAGGGACAGAAAAGCAGCTCACAATCGAATAAGAACGAGGCGACTTAATGGACTACAATGTGCTGACTGAGTTAGCAGTGACTCACTTGCACACTACTCTTTATTATGTGCACTGAAGTCCTTCATTCAGGCGGGTGCTTTATTAAAGGTGTGATGTCACCATCTATTTAACTGTAATGAGATATAAATCTCAAAAATGGCAAACTAGCCAAAAAGTACTATGGTATATATTATTTGGATCTTATTTTTTGTTTTATAATGTAATATATTCTTGTAATGGCAGAGCTGAATTTTCAGAAATTTTGATACGCTGTTTTCATGCTCAAGAAATATTTCTGATTATTATTCATAATAAAATGACAACAATATGATCATGTACTATCGTCTTATACAGAGGTCTGGTACATAATAATAGTCAGGTTACATAAATAGTGAGTTATCAACATTCACTCCTGGTACTCTTCAAATAGCAAGTACAAGGGATTGTAACAGTGCAACACATTTTAATAAGCATTCTCATCTGTTGCATGTTATGTGCTGTTCCTCTCAGGAGATTGTACTGGAGCTGCAGCCATTAAGGGCTGTCTTACAGTGGGCTGAGGGACACATCAGGAATAACAGCTCCCTCATCTCTTTCTGCTCCACTTTAATTGAACTAGGGGAATAAAGATAGGCTTCGACATATGTTCAACTGAGTTTTCTGCTGAAACAAAGAACATGCATGCACATGCAAGTATGAATGTGTGCATGTATATGCCATCAGTCCTTTGTATTAAACTGTTTTTTCCGCAAGAGCAACCACTAGATTGAACGTGATAATATATGTATATAATCAGATGTAGCCAGTCTAGAATGGAAATGACTTTTAACTTAAATTATACTGTAGTTGTTTATTTTGTTACATAATTTGCCATGTTTAAGTTATCTTAACCTCTTATTCTGCATATACAGTAAAAATAGATATATTTTTATTGAAACAGTTTTCACTCACACTTACAAATAATTACAAAAGAAATATCAAGTAATACATTGAATGAAACATGACAGTAGAAAGTAGAAATAATTTCTTGTAAAAAATCTTTATTTACAATTGCCATTATTTTATCTACAAAGATACATTACATGTATTCATAAACTGACAAAAGACTAATATTATGTGGCAAAAGACTTCTATTTCATATAAATGCTGTTCTTTTGAGCATTCTATTCATCACAGAATTCTTAAAAAAAATGTATTACATTTTCCATAAAAAAGCTGGTTTTAACATTGATTATAATATGACACTGAAGACTGGATTTATGGCTGCTGAAAACTCAGTTTTGACATCACATGAATAAGTTATATATATATATATATATAAAAAAATTAAATAGACAACAGTTCATTTAATTTGTAGTATTTTTTTTTTTTTTTTTACAATATTACAATTTTACTGCATTTTTAATCAAACAAATGCCGGCTTGGTAAGTATAAAAGGCTTCTAAATCCTTAAAAAAAAAATTTGGCCCCAAACTTTTGAATGGTAATCTAAAGTCTTGAAGACTTTGTTCAGTTGACAAGTTATTTACAGTACCTGAAGTGGTTGTTTTTGAAGATAGCCTCGCTGTAAGCCAGAGCCAGAAGCCTGGGGCTTGCCTGAGCTGCTCCCCCACTTTGGGCCACCTTACTTAGGTGTCGGGTCAGATGAACCAGGAGCTGGTGGTTAGCCTGAGGGACACTGGGAGAATCAAGGATTCTTTTCAGCTGCTGTCCACACTCCTCCATGCCTTGGGTTTCTAAAAGAGACAGAGAGAGACTGATGACTACAAAAAAAAACAACACATTGCTTCAAGCCCTTATTGACTCTTATTGGCTGATCTATGATGGGAAATTGGAGCAGAAAGAGAATAACATATGTACAAAAACAAATTGGACACTGGAATTCATCTAATATTACATATGAAAATATATGAGATATGAATGTTAAACTGTTAATCTAAATAGAACTCACTTTTGAAGGGCTGTCAATGGATAAGATGTATTTAGCAGCTGGATGATGCAGTAGCATCCACCAGCAGGAACTAAAAGCGAAACATCCACCCTGTGGTTCTAATAATACAGATGTAACTCATCTGAACTCAGACAGCACCATTGAACACTGGAACACATTACAAAACCCATGACCTGGGACTGGAAAGTCAGCTCAGCAGGAGTTAAAGTGCTAGCCTAAAATTGCCCTCGAGTCCATTGTCTATGAACACCCACAAGGACAATGCAGTTATTGCGACAGCTTCCAACATATTGATGAGCTCCTTTGAGATTGGGTTTCCCACAGCAAAAAGGCCAGCATCTGTGATTCAGGCTTATTTGAGCTAAAGTGTACCCTGGTGGCACAGCTAAGATATGAGCATTTCATCCCTAAGTCCCTCACACTGAATGAATATTTGTCTTCATCAGCCAAAGGAACATGGATACGGTCTGGATATCAATGTGGGACATCATCCAGTCTGGAAAGTACAGAACGAGGGGGAATTCACTAAGCGTGAACTGCTGATACTGCTGTTTATTCACTATGCATGCCTGGTTATAATTCTTGTCACCATCATTTGAGGAATTAACAGTCACCATAACTGATAAAAAAAGTACACAAACACCTCTTTCAAACAAAGTTTTCTAAATGTTTTTTGACAGTGTTCTGGGACTTCAAAAATGAAGGAATTTAATACATACAGACATAATATACACATGGTAAAAATTATGATTGTACACCAAAAAACAAACAAAAAAGGAATATATATTATTTGTATTAAATATAATAAATCTAAAAATACCAACAAATCACAGCTAGTGAAAAATATTATTAAAATAAAATTACTTATATAGTAAGCTTATATATCATTTGATTAAATGTTTAACACTTATGCATTATTTTCTCATTTCCCTTTCATTTTTGTTCATTTGAATAGTGATAATTCAGTGTCAATGGTGTCAGCTTACAGACAGGCCAGTCCTGCAACACACTCAGTAAATCTTACCTGTCACAACACTTTCAATGTAAGTAAAGATTACTGCCTAAAAGCTGCTCTCACACTCCCCCCAAAAAACACACAGACTCAATCCCCTGCCAACCGCATTTCCTGCATGAATTATGAGCATGAACAAAGCCATTAAGGTGTTGGCTGGTTAAGGCGCTTCACCCATAGTGCTTATAGAAGATAAGTGCTAAGAGGTCAAAGGTTATGAGCAGTGGATGACAGGGGGTCGAATGATGAATGTCTGACAATCTGTCGATCAGAAAACGGGTCACTACTTTGACCTTGGCCTGAGACTCACTGACCATTGACACTAGAGGGTTTCTATCTATAAGTTCTATGCATGCACATGCACAGACACGCACAGACACCCATGCCCCCATTCTGGAGCCGGACAGTCCCACCAACCGCTGCCTCCTGGAGATTACCGATAGAGACTGACCCCTGTTCAATAAAGGCCAGCGTCATGGGCTGCAGGCCACGGCTGGGAACTTGGCCGAGTCCATCTGGACTCAGCACGACACATCCGGGGGGAGCCCTGCAGACGGCCAATCCCATTCCTGGAAGAGGGCATACTGGCTCCTGGCCAGCCAGATGGGCACCGGTGCTCAAGGCAAGAGAGTTACCACTGAGTAATGCTCTTAAAATGAGACTTAGACAATCAATGGGATTCAAAACTTCTACCAGATAAAAAACTTTTTGCACTTTTCTTCCACTAAATAAAATGATCATGCTTTGGGAAGCAATACATTGTCAAGTAGATTTGTATTAGATTAAAGTTTGAAATTAATTTGGATTTTTCTATCCTTAAGTCATGCATCATAAAACTCGTTGAGTTTTGGATAATATGATATTTAAAAAAAACTGATTTAATAGTTTGAATTGGTGTATTGATTAAATTAAGCATATCAAACAAAAGCATGCTTGATTTCACAATTAAATGGATTTTATCCAGGGAAGAGGGATGTAGAGTTTGGCATTGTTAAGGGTACCCCATGACAAAGGGACTTTCCAGGAAAGCTTACTTGCTATAATAGCCCATTGATTCTTTAAGAACGGTACATGCACAAATGCTGAATATGCCATATGGCAAATCCTACAATGACTTTGCACTTGAAGACTCACTGACCCAATATAAAATGTATTATAACCCCAAGTACATTATAGTGAGTCATTGCTTTGATTTTGGTCGTTGCATCACAAAACTAATGTTACTCCCTCATTTGAAGATAGAAGGCAAGCACAGTATTTCCTTTTAAATTTTGCTATTTGTTTGTGTAACTTATATAACAGTGCCAGCAGAACTGAGAATGGAAAATTGAATTATTAGGTATAAGCCAATCAATCAAGTACTGTATGTTCCTATTGCATGAATGAAACTAATTAAACTGTAATTAGACTTGGGACCAATCATGCAAATCAATCAAGGCAACGAATGAGTATATAGACAATATGTTTAGTCAAAAAGAATGCCCTGAAATCCTAAAATTGAAAGCAATTAAATTAAAAAAAATATATCTTAGGCTGAACACACACTAGAGGATCTCAAATCCATAACCATGGGAAACCACACTCAGTTTCAACCAATTTTTAGCCTTCCACTAGACCAGACTGAGACAACCACACACTTATTGACTGCAGGAACGAAGATGTTATATGCTAGCTCTCCTGGCAAGCTGTCTGCTTCACATTGAAAAACTAAGTATAACAAAGAAAATGGGTGATGTTCTTTCTCAGCACTCTTTTGTGCCATTTTTGTGGAAGCCAAGTTTCAGCTATAGAGGCACACAACATCTGGTAGGTGACGCTTGCTCTCTCTCACTGGTTATCACGTCAGAGGCAGCCCGATCAAGAGTTTGATATTTACGATTTCAGTTCAGGGATGCTGCAGTTAAATAATTGTAAAGATGCCAAACAATAGAGTATTTATTTAGACAAAAATATTTACAACAAGCTTCTGGCCCTAATCATGGGTGCAAATTGGCCTAAAAAAAAAATATAGTGCGTGGACAGCCTTAGTATGTATTTTTGTCATTATGAAAAATACATTTATTTCAATAAATATTCTCAAAAACATCATCTTTTTTTGCATTTCATCCTTAAATACTACTCAACCAATAAGTTGTCTTAAAACCTCAAGGATTTTCAGGCATCAGAGACATGATGCGGCAATACTCAGTGTGGGTCCTTACATAATTCTGTTTGTCCTTACAAAGTCAGGCAACACTTATGAGTAACCAGGCATGTCTAAAAGATGGGGCAGACTCTGTGTATGCTTGTTTCATTTTCAGTGGGTGTAATGCAGAGCGAGGTCAGAGAGAGATGCCGTGAACATACCCTCCGGCATAGCAGCGCCCCCACTAACACACACACACACACACACACACACTCACTCACTCACTGCCTCTTTCTGTAAAACTACTTCTGTTCTCGGCCTCTCTCAAGCCTCTTTCTGCCCACTGAACATTTTGAGCATTTATATGTTGAAGAGGACAAGCACACCCACCTATTTTAGTTGTGCATTTTAACCAAGGACAATTTAAACCTTTAAATTCTGACATAATTTACCTGCTCGTATGTAGTTTCAAGCCTTTATGACTTGTTTGAAGAATTGTACCGGATAGAAATTATAAACAATGGAGACATTCAAGCTTCAAAAGTTATCATAAAAGTAATTTATTGTATTATTCCCTAGAAACAATGTACTTCAATCATACATTTATTGTACCTTTATATATACATTTGCAAAGTTAGAGTTCATGAGACCAGTGTGAGACCAGTGTTGACTAATTTAGACACTGATTTTAGAAATGTTGACATGATTTTAGAAATAGAAGAAAGGTGATGTTTAAATGTTTTGTGCTGAGCTCCAGAGGACAGCTTACCTTGAGCAGTGTAGACCAGCTCACTGTACACTACAGCTGGGATGAGCATGCAGGGCAAGTCCTGAATGTAACTCTTAAGTGTATCAGCCAATGTGGACAATTCATATTGCTCAAAGTCCACCGCTGCTGGGTCTGAGAGAGAGAAAGAGAAAGAGAGAGAATGGTTAATTATAGACACACATAGTGCTTTCTCCATTATTTACCCTTCCAAACCATGTGCCCTTGGCGAAACCCTATAACGATTCACTTACAGTGGTGGTCAGATCCCCTGACCATTTCTGCCCCCTCTGGGGACAATGATCCAGTCACAAGCTTAACAAAGAGAGTAAATTTGAGTGGAAGTCTCCCGGTCAATAACTCAAAGCCTCAGATAATGGCAGCTTGGTAGACGGCAATTATACAGTAGTAATTTTAAAAGGCCCTTCATTGTGCTAAAATTATAATGGCATATCGATGTATTGGAAAGGTGTAAAAGGTGCTGACAGATCTCTACCATATTTCAGATCAGAGCTTTTTCATTTATGGTTTAAGTGTAATTGCAGATTTATACATATACATTTTTACTGTACAGTACACAATGCCTGCAGAATGTTGGACGGTGAAAACAATGTAGGAAAAATGTAGACAATCAGAAGCATGTGAGTGATTTTGACACATTCATTGCACGTGTTAGACATCTGGCTAGTAACTGTAAGTCTCTAGTTGCTGAGACTTCAGCTTAAAAAACTCATTCATGAATCTTTCATGATTTATCTCTCTCTTTACTGTCAAGGAAGTAAATAGGTAGTCTATGTAAAATAAGGACAGTGTTTAAACAGATCTTTTTTTTTTTTTACAAGACTTTTGAAAAAAATATATATACATAGCCAGATTGGGGGCAGTCGTGGCCTAATGGATAGGGAGTTGGACTTGTAACCAAAAGGTCATGGGTTCGAGCCCGAGGTCCGGTAGGGATTGTGGGTGGTGGGAGTTAATTCCCAGCACTCTCTCCACCTTCAATACCACGACTGAGGTGAGACCCTTGAGTAAGGCACTGTTCCCCCCAACTGCTCCCCGGGCGCCGCAGCAATGGCTGCCCACTGCTCCGGGTGTGTGTTCACGGTGTGTGTGTGGCTGTTCACTTTTCACTGTGTGTGCACGTTGGATGGGTTAAATGCAGAGGTCACCATAACTGGCCACAGTTGTGTTAGTTTTTGTTTCATTCATGTTAGTTTTTTTTTTTTTGGTATTTATTTATTTACTCTTTTAATTAATGGTTGTATTTAGAGTTTGCTTTGGTTTGATTAAAAAAAAAAAAGAAGATTATTATTAATAATACATATTTTAGGATAGGAGCTTTTAGGATATTGTTGTGTTGATGTTGTAAAGGTATTCACATTAGAATTCACATAACACATTACACATTCTGACTAGCAAGTTCAAGACCACCTGCAAATGTAAGTTGTTATATTCAGAAATAATTTAGCTCCCTGGTGTTCAGCGCTGGATTATTTAAATTATTTAAATAAAAATAAATTAACAAACAAACATCTTGGCCAATTATGCACCAACAGAAAAGCTCTGAAACAGAAAGAGGTCAAGTGTCATTTGAAAACCTGGGGAGGTGCTTGAAGCCATTCACCTCTCCTCAACTCCAACATCCTATGACATTTCATTAAAAGAAAAGTGGCTGACCCCCATGGCTAACTTGTAATTGCATTGATCGTCCCTGTGAATAATTGTAAAAAAAAGTTACCCTCTGATCAGCTTCAAGTGAAATCAAAAACCTATTAAGCTTTGCTAATGGCCTTCTCTCTCCAAATGTGATTAGTCTGTTGACTTGACATTATGCCTAAATCCAATGCAAATCTTTAGGATATTCTAGGTATCCCAGATGAACCAGATAAGTAATACAATCTGCTTGGGAGGGACTTCCAACGGCAGCAGGTCAAACCATAAAAAGCAATTACCCACAAATGTTAAACATCAAAACATGAATGGAATATTATTTTTTAAGTGTTTTTCATGGAAATACTTTGGTGTAGTATGAAGTAAGTATAGTGAATTAAAACAATTGAAACAATCAAAATTTTATATATTTGTTTATTAGAAATATTTAAGATTTTACACTGTTTATAGGTAACTAATAAAATGAAGTGGAATATGGAAAAAATGCAGATCAGGACACTGCACAAAACGCAAAGATCATGCACAATGGTAAATCTATGGGGTCAGTGCAAGCAAAATATCTTCTTTGTGATCCTTTTAAGAGCTTTGAATCTCTAATTTAAAAGTCGTCAAAACCTCAAATTTCCCTTCGAATTTTCAAAAGACTGTCTGAACCATTTGTCTCGCCATCTTGTTGATTGCACTTCTGAAAATGTGCAATTTATCAAGCCTCTATGACATAGTGTTCTTCTACATTAAACTCACGTGGCTAGCAAAGTGCGCTGAGCTAATATGAGGCTAGATTAGTGCAGGGATTTTCCATAACCCAAGTCCCCCTCTATCACAGAGGAACAGTCATGCGAGAAACTACCACCTATTGATCACAGTTTCTCGATGAATCCCATTTACCGGTCGCGATGTCCATCTTGAGCTTCCACATGTATTTCTTATTTTTCTAATCACCCTCCCAGTGGATGCCCATCTGCCGATCTTTAATTTCTTGCCTGCCAGTGGCCCAAATCGATTGTTTCCCCCTGCTTTGCTTGATCCATATATTGTTGGAGTGTGCTTTTAAATGCCCAGCTTGTAAAGTGTCTAATCCACTACAAACAGATTTGTTTAGGTCATCAAGAAGCTTTTGCCCCATCCCTATCTCTCCACCGACCCTCACGTTTATCCATTTGCATGCCTATCAATTAAATTCATTGTCAAATTCAGCCCTCCGATCTGTCTAGCCTAAAACTATTGATCCACCAGGCTTTTGTTTATTGTGAATGGCACCTTCTGTTGGCCACTGGGACACATAATCAGCTATGATCATTTGGGGCTTTACCCCATTCTCCACAGTGACCCTATGGTACCTGCTTAAAATGTGTGAAGAGACGTCACATGGCGAAAGACCAAAAGGTTGTGATAATAGCTTGAAAACCTTCAGACTGGTTTTAGAGGTTAGTGCTGTAAGTTAAAAGCATTGAAACGAGTCATCACCATGATCCTTTGGGTAAAGGTCACCACTGGCTCTGGATAAAGCTGCCTCAGCTGGTCATTATCTGCTGTTAAAATTTTACAGATGGCTTAGTCCCTGTGGAAGCGCTGACCTACAAAATCTCGCATAGGCTGTGGAGGAAAATAAAGGTGTAAATTATAGTGGTTCAAAAGCAGGAATTCAACGTCATACGTTTGTATTAAATTGTGTTGGAGATGTAACCTTCTGGCCTTGCTGGGAGCAAGACTAGTTATAAAAAGTATTTTGTGCAAAAAACAGTGAAAAGAAAAGAAATGGAGAGATGGACATAACATCTAAATTTCTTCTTTTACTAAATTGTGGAATGTTTAAAGTACAGTTTTACTAAAAGTTTTTTTGGATACAATTTCTACACAAAAAATTGAATAAATATTTGAAAAGCCTCAAAACTTCTAATAAATAAATACACATACAACTAATTAAAAATTGTCACATGTTGATCACTGAACAGATAATGCTTTCACCAACCAGAAATTGCCGCTTGGTTCATTTGAGGTCCATTTAAGCTGCTGTATTGAAGGAGAAAAAAAAAAAAAGGGGGGGGGGCTTGGTGGAGAAGGGATTGTGTCAAATGATCTAATTATTTTCAGTGAAGTTTTCACATCAAATCTAATAATGAAGATTAAAGCTAATGGAATGGTACTGATAAAATGGTCTGAAAAACGTGGATAGGTGAGACAGTGGTGCCTTTTCTGCCTAAGGGAATTAGATTCATAGATAATTCCATTTGCCACATTATCTCATCTTTCACTCAGCTGCGCCATGCAGGCAACCCAGCGCGCTCACAATGGTAAAAGCTGTGACTGTGTTGCATAAAAAAGGAACAGTTGTCAAAAAATCATGGGCCTCTAAATCAAAAAGCACCCCTAAATACATTAACTCCACGGAGAATAGAGATGGAATTAAGTGTGTGTTTGCTCTGTAGATCTTAACCATTCCTTCTAGTCAGGGGAAGGAAAGATTTTTCTCCAGTTGTTTGGCCTGTTCCAAATAACACAGAGATGTCTGCTGACATTCATTTGAGAGAGTCACATAGAACTCTGGGCTGGACTGCAATTTTACAAAGACACAGAACTAGCTTAAGGTTCTGAAACTACTTGCAATTTCGTATTTTTAAAACGATAACTCATGCCTCTAAATATACCTTAGGCATTGTCAGTTTTATTTCAAATCTATAGCTAGATAACACAAAACTCACTACGTAAGCTTTAACTCAAGTAAGGTGGAGAGCTAAAAAATTTTTAAATAAACTTATTTCATTACAGCCCTAACTTACTGTAATGGCTGCTTATTGGCTTACCCAGTAATATTTTTAATAATATCTCAATGACTTCTATAAAGATACCTTGAGCTTGGAAAAGGGACAACATAAATAAAACCACTATTTACCTAATAACACCGAATGTGTGGCTTCACTGCCTTACATCTGAGAGAAACAAGGTTTTCAGAGAAAGTAATCAGATTTCTCACAGTGGGAATCACGGTCGGTGTGCGTATGCATGCAGAATGTTTGACTCGGCGCCGCATTGTGATTTTGTGTTTGAAGCTCCCACACCGTGACAGAAATGGATCTTGGATTTTTCCCTTTTTCTTTTTCTCCCCACTTGACTCACTTGCATTTTCGCCCACACATCAAAGTGTTTCCTGCATGGCTCAGACACCATACTGTGATCTCCTCATATGAACCAGCATTTTTAAAACTGTGATCATGAAATGAATGCAAAAAAGGCAGTTCACTCTGCTATACTATCCATTTCCATTTTAGTGATCCAGACAGGATCTAGTCCAAGAAACCAAATTCAATTTGTTGAACAAAAAATATTTTTTGTTCATGTGTTCACGTTATCAGTATAAATTGTTGTTTGGGCCTCAGCAGGATTCTTAGAAGCTCCTTCAACACTCTTTAACTCTTTTAAATTCCATTCCACAGATTTTACCCCCCTCCCCACAAAATAAATGCAAAAATAGTCCAATGATGGGGCTACTAATAATACACTCTCAGAAGTGATAACTCCCATTCCCTTACGATATTCATGACACTTTTCCAGAATTACACATGCTTGGTGCCAGTCTGGAGCGGAAAGGTATGGAACAGCATACCTGACCCTGGCCAAGACACTTTCTGGCTTCGCATGTGCACATAAAGCCATGCAAACACACTCACACCCTGTCAAAGTATTCTGTGGGTCAATCCACAAATTCATGCTCTACTAAGCCTACTTTAACCCTTAGTGTTGCTCTTTGGTCCATGTTCCGTGTTTACCCAGCACTACACTTGATCCCTCGCTTCAATTTCTCTGTCGCCTCCTCTATCTTCCTGTCACCAGCCACCCTCTGAAGCAACACAAGAGTCCCAGAGGCTTTTGTTTACGATATTTACGGGTGCAAACAGAGAAAGGCATTCAGACACCGAGCTCGCAGAGGACAAGCATGGGGCATTTAAGGCCCTTGTGAATAGAGAATACTCAAACCTCAAAAGGGTCAGTTGGTCTCACAGTTTATTTCAGGTGGTGGACAAGCTTTTTTTAAAATATATATTTATTTCTGTATTTCGCAGAATGTTTTTTTTTTTGAAGTGTCTTAAATTACACTGAGAAAATACTGTGCATGCAATTCAGAAATGAATTTAGGACCTTGATGTAGTGAGTACCATGATCTAGTGTTTGGGCTACAGGAATGGTTATTAAAACTAAACAAAAACAAACATAAAAAGACACTTCAAACATTTAAGGATGTAAGGATGCAGGATGAATAAAACACAAAGAATGCAAATTAATTACCCTTAAATTTTAACCCCATACTGTGCCACTTTTACTAATTTAACAGATTGATTTTTTTTATTCATATCTTCACTGAAATTAACCAGACTGCTATGTTCATAAATGACCTATAGACTGCTATTACTTTATGGTTTAATCAGTTTATGAATTAAGTTTAATAATCAAATCAATTAAATTCAAGTTCTATTTCTATAGCACTATCAATACACATTATGAAAACAGCAATAAAAGTCAATTAATTAAATGTTGCTTGGTCAGTTGCAATATATTTTTAATATAATTTCATAAAAATGTATGTATTTATTTGTTTATTATTTTGTGGTCAGCTGGAATCCTTCACAGACTACATTTTTAGAACCTCTTGTGTATTTAATACAAGGCTAGCTTTTTAAAATTCCAACTTTATATTAACAGTCTTAAAGGAATAGTTCAAAAATGAATATTCTGTCATCATTTACTCATCCTTGAGTAGTTCCAAATCTGTATGAATTTCTTTGCTCTGCCGAACACAAAGGAAGATGTTTTGAAGAAAGTGTGTAACCAGGCTGTATTGGATCATCATTAACTTCCATAATATTTTTTTTTCTACTATGTAAGTCAATGGTGACCCAAAACAGCTTGGTTACACACTTTTGTCTAAATATCTTCCTTCATGTCCGTCATTAAACTTCATACAGGTTTGGAACTGCTGAGTAAATTATGACAGAACTTTCATTTTTCAGCTAACTATTCCTTTAACTACTATGTACTTACATATAAATTAAATTATGTGATGCAACGCACTTATTGTGTACATACATGTTTTTACATTGTACTTCTGTTTAAAAAACTGTGTAATCATGCCTTAGACCTTAACCCACCCTTAAACCTAACTATACCTCAAAACCTGTCCCTAACCTTACTCGTATCCCACCTCAATAGCAGCAAAAGGTTTGCGATACAATATGAACACAATAAGTACATTATAGTTGTAAGTACACTGTAGTTAAGGCCACTACGTGGGACGATTCTTCTTTACAATGCTAGTACAAATGCCTTCGCTGTTGATCTCTTTTGACAGAAATCTCTGTCATTTCAGTGTTTTGTGAAAGGCTAGATGTGCTTTTGTGTGCCTCCGGGAGATGTGTGCTGGATTTTTTTGTAAGCTTTAATGTTGTGTGTTTGTCGTTATGCTGGAGTGATGAAGACGGCTGTTCCAGTAAGGCACAACCTTTAGGAACAGGGAGGGCAAAATAGCTTCAGAGATGACAGCCCTCATTCCTGTGTGACCGCAAGACCCACTGTGGACCTGGCCTGTGAGGCCATGTTCCTCCTAAAACTGAACTCAGTCACCTCCTTCATTGTTCTGTGACCTCACTCAAAGACACCAAAACATCTAGCTGTCATGTCATGGGTGTAAAAATGGCATGAAATGTGGAATGATGCCCATAAATGTAAACATCTGGCACCAATGTAGATCCTGTCAAAATGTCTACAGTCAAAATGAAGGATATTTGTTTCATGATGACAAAGACCTTCCTTGGAACGCAAAACGAGGTTTTTATCAGAATGTATGAGCTGCTCTGTTCCATACAATGAAAGAGGGCTTTCAAGCTACAAAAAAGACAAAGTATCAAAGGGATAAAATTTCTCCATATTCTGAAGTCATATGATAGCTTTCTGTGAAGAATAGATTAAAGTTAATAAATTAAAGTTGCTACTCATTTAAAATATAGTGTTTAAAATGTTGCTTAACAGCAATTTACATTGTGTGGAAAAGTGCAACTTGGAAAATATTTAATCAAAGGATAGCAGTTCTTACAAAAAATAAAATCAGCCCCAAATTTATATTAGGTGGCCTTAACTACAATGTACTTACATTAATAATCCAATACATGTTTTTACATTGTACTTCAAAATACCTGTATATAATTACATCTGTAATTAATTTTTGTAATTATGTTTATAAGAACACTGTTGACCCATCCCTTACCTTAACCCACTCTTAAATCTACCCATACCACCAAACCTGTCCCTAACCATACCCATATCCCACCTCAATAGCAGCAAAATTATTTTAGAGTACAATATAAACACAATAAGTACATTACACAAAATTAGTACAGAGTACAGAGTAGTTAATGCCACCTAATATAAAGCAGGACCAATTAAAATCTAACCTTTTTAAAATTTATTTAAAAAAATCTCTCAAACAACCTGATTTTATGTTCCACAGTAGAGAGTCCTATAGTTTTGGAATTGACATGAGGGTAAGTAGACTGAATTGTCATTTCATTCATCTCACTTTAGTGTCCCACGATAGAATATGGCACAGGTTTTCAAAATCCATGATACTAAGTATATGCTGACAGACTTTGCATTTTTGGGTCCACTGTTTCTATAACTAAACTGCACCGTCTTTCATTCAGCTCTGTGCCGCAAAGCTTTTTTGTAGACCAAAAAAGACATTTCGACACCACAATAACAGTCTTGCCCATTTTGTCAATATATACATATACACTCACAAACGCTGATACAAGCAATGTGCAACAGTACAGTTCATGATGCCTGTGGCACGCCACTGTTTACCCTCTGGGATGGGACAGGAGCGTGGTGACCGTGCATTTGTGTACGTGCGAGCATGCATGTGTGATAGTAAAGAGAAGGTGATGAGTGTAAAAAATGCGGGGGAGGTAAATTGTCAGGTAAATATCAATGAAAGCAAGGACAAGAAAAGCCAGCAGAGAACAGGGACATGCAGAGACTCAAAGCAATCACAGACCTACAGAATTACAGCAGCAAATACAGTAGGCCTCATTATAAACCCAACACACTAAGCGTCCCACTGATTAAAGCTACAGGTCATTAAAGCTGTAATCTAATAAAGTGAAAAGATGGCAACTTTGCAAAAGAATTACATTGTATAAAATTACTCTTCCTGGGCTGCAGATGAGAGCCACAATGTGTTTTGGCCACAGATAATAGACAACATGAGTCTAAAAGTATTAAAATTGGACAAATAGAAAGAGACAAATAAGCAAACAAGACAGCAAAAAAGGAATAAGGCAAGAAAGAAAAAAGGAAAAGGAGAAGAAAGCGGGGCATAGGAGATGCAGACACTTGTATTATGTTATTCAGTTTAAGCTGCTGTGAACTCAATTTAATTTACACTGGTTTGGCATTATGTGTCTACATCCAATCAAGTCTTTGAGAAGGGCATGAAAACAGTTAGGGAGAGGAAATGAGTGAAAATGAATGAATGAAAAGGAGTTGTTCAAAGGAGAGGAGACATACAGTAAGAGAAAGAGGAAAAGCCGAGATGATACAACTGTGGCACTGCAGAGGAAGAAAGCTTCGCCAGTTATATAACATACTTGCCATTGAGGATATTAGGCTTAAAATAACATAATATGGATCATTCCATATGTCTATCTTTCAATCCATGTCTATCTATCTATCTGCTGTCCATTCGTCCATCTATTAATCATCTATCCATTTGTCTGTCTATTTATAGCATTTATCTATGCACACAGGATTTCTACATACATTTCAATGAAACAGAATGCATGTCTTGATGGACTGTTAAAAAAACTACCCTCTTTTAACTTCACACAGCATCTTAAAAGTGCAGCACTTATAGAAAGAGACACTAAAAATAAAGACTATGAAATGCATCACAACGGTCAAAACACCCACATACCACATGTTCATATATAAACAAAACTATATAAAAACAGTGCAGATGGATGCAAGAATGCATAAACGGCCTCTAACTTGGAGGAATCGATCAGAACATCTCTGTCAGGAAACTTTAAAAGCCAAAAAGGCTGAACAAGGAAGGAGTCTGGCCCCAAGTAAGTGCGTGCATGTGTCCGGTGTGTGTGTGAGCAATTGAGGGATGACATCATTGTTAGTGATCACTTCCAAGGCTGTATCTGCAGAAAAGAGGAGAAAGAGCTGGACAGAACAGATGACATGGATGGATTATGCAGGTAGAGTGAGCGTAAACAAAACTAGAGAGGCCATCTTGCAAAAAGGAGAAATGCTGCTGAAATGACCGAAATGAATGGCTGATACAGCTCGAGCCTTTAAGAGCGAACGGTTATGGTTACGCTAAAGATGAATGTGCATGCAATGCACTACCCAAACATACCACATAAAATTTATATGCACAAATGATTGCATCTCTGCAGTCTTTAAATGGCCCGCATTTACAGACAGTATCAATTGCAATGAAAACAATTATAACACCACCCACAAAACAAAGTGTTCCCTGGGGGCACTGAACCATCTCCCCTCAGAAATCTTTAGGACTTTAAGGCGTGTTAATCAAGACGATCGCTAAAAGACTCCAATAAAACAAAGGGGCATAGAAGAGCTCAAGTGGCAGAAGCCTCTTCTGCCCAAGCTGACTGTAAAACTCTGGACTCTAATAGGTTATTGACTATTGCATATGAGACAGGATGACATCACTGGCAGCCAATGGGAGAGCAGGAAGTGTGGAAGATGAGAAGAGTGCTTTTAATTTGTGTTTTGCTTAGCTCAGCTTCTCTAACGCGAAAAAAAAGACGAGAAATGCGTCAATGATGGATGTCGGAATTAATAAACGGAAGGGAAGAGGTGCTTGCTGGCATGTTGTTGAGTGGGCACGGGTCAGCCACGCTCTCCGTGAGCCTGTCACTGTATCCAGGGAGACCGGAGCTGGAATCGCTTTTCTTTTCTTGTCGACCGTGTATGTGTGTGTGAGTTCATGCTTGTGTGCTTTTGCTGTACACCGAATGCATATTCATGTACACATGCAAATGGTTGTCAATCCTCCTTGACCATTAGTCTGAATTTACTGCGTGTGCACTTGTCGATCTTCGATACACCTGATCGTGAGTCATTCCTCTCTCCGCTCCTCTCTACCTCCTACATGAAACCTTTCCTCTTTCGTTCTTTCTCGTTTTGCTAAAATATGTAACCCCGTGGCTAAAATGGCTTGCCATCTCCATGACAACACACTGTTGATCCACAAATCGCTGGTTGGTTAGCACAGGCTTTAGCTGGGTGACGTAATGTTGTCTCTGGTCTTCTGTGGCCACTGGACTTCACCACTTCTTGGCTGGGCTTTTAAATGGCAACCATGGTGCGTGTCTGCCAAAACACTTATGAGAGTGTATGCAATGGTGTGAGTATTTCCACACTGAGTAACTAACCTGTTATATAACTACAGGAAATTGGTGCTGGATACACTTTGCAACGATTCACGGTTGGCTTAATGGCATTCATACCACTCAAAGGTTAGACTTATGGTTAGATGTGAATGGAACTATTTAAGCAAAAAAGGTTATGTAAAAAAAAAATAAAAAAAATATGCACATAGATGCATATAATAAAGAGATGTCAGATGCCACATATATATATATATATATATATGTGTGTGTGTGTGTGTGTGTGTGTCCTTGTAACGGATTAAATGTACTTAGTATTAAAATAACAAAATTATGTATAATTACATTCAAGTACCCTAAGCCAAGCTAAAGTAAGTGTATGTAGTTAATTAATATTATTCAGTACATAAATGAATACTTACACTCAGAAAGGACACCTTAAATCTTTAAGTTGGCACAATAATGACCCAAAACACATACAAAAGAAATCTCTTTAAAAAGGAAATGTGAATGAAAGGATTTGTAATGACCTAATCTAGTCTAAACCTGCATGGCATGATAAGCAACTGGACTTGAAGAACAGTCTGAAGGAGTCTTAAAAGGTAAAAGCTCAAATCAATGCTGAAGGTTGATATGAAAAAAGCTAACACCACTGTAAACTGGACTTACCACATTGTCAGAGCACATTTATTACCAGTCACATCCTGACAACATCTACCCTATACATATAGATCCTCAGTTCATAAGAGTGCTCATGTGTCAGAGGACATATTTCAGAATATGTGCAGCAACTCGTGAAAGACCCTTTGCCCTTTAATGGTTTTGTGCATGTGAGCATAAGTGTGCACCATGTACTCTAAAAAAAAGTGACATGAACATGCCCAGGTCATGTTATTGCAGATGTGAGATTGCCAACTTACACAATTATTTATGTGGTTGTGATGCTTACGTTGTTACAACTAAGGCTTTACCTGAGCACGGGTTTGCCATACACAGTGTCAAGATGTCAGGGGTTTTGCTGGACTACGAATATCTTCACTTCAGTGGCATAACAGATCTCTAACAATCCCTTTTTTAAACTTAATAAAAGTCTCAGTCTGAAATTACAATTGTATGTGAACAACAGTAATATAAGAACTTTTCTCCTATGGGAAATTCATGCTCTACCTAATCATTTTAGTAGAGAGGAAGACGTTGAGGTGTGTGTGAATATGTGTTTATTTGCCTCATCTAATCCAACAGTAGTTCTGAGTTTTTTTGGAAACAGCATCTCCCAAAAAAAGTACGGAGCCAGAGCACTCCCTTGTGGTGCTAAATAAGAACTTCAGCTAAACTTTGCAAACTTTTTCAACAGCAGTGTCCTGGTTTCACACTGCGGAACACTAGACGTTACTTAACTGCTCAAAAAATTGTTCTTTTCGTGTTTTTACATACAATTAGTACTGTCATTCTTCATTTATTTCTTCTGAACCACATACACACGACAGCAACATTTTGATCTCAGATTTGTCTGAATAAATTATATCCCATTCGTGATTACTTTCTCGTTATACTTTTATCCTTTAATTAAGACTCTCAAGACTCCCATACAATCAACACAGGCAAACAGAAACGTAATGGTTGTTTAATAACTAGATACCTATTATGGCACATGGGACTGAATGTACTGAAATTACAGTGTACTAGGGCTGTCACGATATTAGATTTTTCACACAACGGTTATTGTGGCAAAAAGAATTCGCGATATCTATAGAAACCTATAGCAGTTAAATTATTTTTTACTTTTGTTTATTTGGTTTTTCTTTTTTACCTATTCAAAGAACATAAGACAGATAAACAGGGCTCTGGGTTTCTCGGTCTTCTTTGAAGCTCCCTATGAAATTACGAGAGAGAAAATACGGTCAAGATCAACATTGTGATAAATAAATATTAACATCAACTGATACTTTAACATGTTAACTTGTACCCCTATTTTAAGCTTTTTAAACTATGGAATCACAAAAATTAACTGAAATTCTGCATATAGGCTGCTACTTGTTGCGTTTGTTTTCTTTCGTTTTGTTAATTTATTATTTATTTACAAAAAATATATATTTGGCATATCGTGATCCTCACGTTCTGATGTTTATGCGGCTTTTTGCATGTAAAAAATTAATCCCTGGAAACAAATCAAGCTATTTTTTAATGGGTCACAGCCACGTATTAATTAAAATTTATTTTAATTGTAATTTAGCATAATCTTGTCGGTTAATAATGGCTTAACGTCCGTCGGTTATCGGTTATAAGCGAAATTAACATTCCTATTTCCAATACAGTCTAATAAAAGTTAATCAGAAAAAAACAAACAAACAAAAAAGAACAATAATACAACTGCACCTGCTTATGAATAGCCTATTGCTTGATGCTGTCTCTAAATGGTCTATAACAAAGTACAAAAACATGAAAACTTGTTATTTGTATGTAGGCCTGGGCTGGGGGGTTTTTTTCAAATGGATGAAGAACAGACTATTTGCATATGATTTGCGCAATAGGTGAAATTATGTATGGAAACAGCTT
>JAUMHE010000051.1:11333672-11347130 GCA_032359235.1 Enteromius mattozi | reverse complement strand
CTGATGTTCTCACATTACATAGCAGATGGGGGTTGAAATGAGAGGTACGGTGGGATCTGTATGCAAACTATGAGTTGTGCAAAGAGCCAGAAGAGGCAGACATAAACCTCAGCTTCGGCAGGTGGATACCGCAATGGCCCCTGGGAAATCTCGTCGTTTGAGTAAGAGGCGTCAACTTGCTTTGATTTTGCTAGAAATAATGAGTGGGAGATAAAAAGATGGGATGGAGCAAACAGATGAAAAGATTCCAAAGTAAATTAAATGGCAAAGTGCAAAACAATGTAGCGAAAATATCTTACTTTTGTACCAGATTGGACTGTCTTGAGGCTCAGGATGAAAAAAACTAACTGAACTTCAAACATGTAGTCCAAACTAAGATCCAGGTGCCCCATGATACTAATTATTATTCCATTTACATTTCAATGATAAATCAAAGATCACAAAGCAGAACTTTTGATGAAAACAATAACTGTCTGTAGAGAAAATCATGCATGATAGAATATTTTATTACACTGAGACTTCGGTGTCATGGCTCTGGACTAAAAAAAAAAGACTAGGGAGCCAGAGGCCCCTAAAATGAAACATTGAGGAACCAAAGGACTGTAATTACAAAATTATAAAAAAATCACTTGATAAAGTGCTTTGACAGCTTTTCATTAATCTATTATTTGGCTACTGACTGCTTGGCGTTAAAGGCTACAGTACAGACCGTTGCAGTTCATGATTCAGTTTGAATAAAATACAACAAAAAAATGACTTGTTTTACTGAAGGAGTCATTTGTAAATTGTTCTGAACAATTTTCTGAATCTGAAAAGTAATTTGTTCGCAAACTGTACATCATGGCTCCAACTGTGTTCTTGCAAAAAAACTTGGACCGTAAAAAAAAGCAAAAAAGAGGTTTACATGGCAGATGTTGTTTTTGACATGTTCTACCAGGTCCAATCTGTAAAGACTGAGAGTACAATGTGAATCTTTTCAGTGCGGTGTCTATCTGACATTCCAAAAGACAGAGACAGAAAGACTGTATGACTAAGGGATCATCTGTGATAAAAACAGAGAGAGAGAGAAAGAGTGAGAATACAGGTTGTTGGCTATATGTGGGGGACAGACTGTTTATGGAAGCCTGAATATAAGTGTTTGTGTGTTCGTCAGTTCCACTCAACTGGGGTTGTGATTCAGGCCTGGAGGGAGGCGCTGGCTGTCAGCCTTACAGGCCACCGCATCACTGCTTACATAAAACACTCAAGGCAGGGAGAATAAATATGGAGGAACGTCAGTTTATCAGATATCATAAAACTTCTCTGAATATTTGTTTTACTTTTATCTCACATTGAAGAGAAGAATTGAAGAAAGAGAAGAGGTAGAGGAAAGACTGAGGGGATTAGTTTTTAGTCAGAATGAGAAATGAATGAGGGAGAGAGTGTGGGAGGGAAATCAAGAGAAAAGGAGAGCAAAACTAAAAGTTCAAAAGAGGTGAGAGAAATAGCACAAGAAGGATGTGCAGGAAAAGAGAAAGAGGGATGAACATAAAAGAGTGACTGGGCCAGTTCTTCTTGTCCTGAGCCAGTCAGGATCAACAAAAACTGGGAACCTGAAGTGAAAAAAGAGGAGCTCTCTCTCACTTTAATTCATACAGTACACTACCATTACATTTTTTTTTGTTTTTAAAAAGTATTTTATGCTAACCAAGGCTGCGTTTATTTTGAACAAAAATAGTTAAATATTATTACATGTTAAAATAACTGTTTTCTATTCTAATATAATATGCTATTTCATAAAATATAGACTTTACCATATTTTAAAATGTAATTTATTCCTGTTATGGCATAAAAAATAATCTTCATCATTTAAAATCTGTAACTAAAAAAAATAAATAAAATAAATAAACAAATGACTTTTTTTTCTAGAGAGGAATTCCTAAACTTTTCAGTTTACCCCTTTTACCTCAATTCAGTAAAGTTTTAGTATAGATACATATACTGCAGCTTGACAGCCCCTTGAACCTGCACATTTTCTGCTTTATGGAAGTATGAAAATTTGACCAAAAAAATAAATAAAATCCTTCTGACATGAGGGTGAGGAAATCATGACAGAATTGTCCTTTTTGCTTGAACTGCAGCATCCCTTTAACAGGAACTCCAGCAGAAACAGTGGAAAGAGAATGCTTTAGTATAGTTAAAAGCATTGGAAGTCTCCTGCTATGAACAGGTTGAAAGGTAAAATTCAAAGCAAAGAAAATGAAAGCGACAGATGCTAACCAGACACCTTAAAAGCCCAGTGGAAAACAAAGAATTACAAAAACAACCTTCGAGACTTCTGCGAAGAAAGTGTAAATGTATACAGAGAAGGAGCAAACAATTCAAGACTAAAGCAAATAACTGGAGGTTTGAGGAAGAGCAGGACAGCTGAAGATCAGAGGGTGCAGGTGTCCTTGCCTGAGGGTGTTACCGCGCACCCCGTTGTGAGGGCACGTTAAGAGGAGAGCTGAACAGGTGCACGGTCCCATGTATCACTGGTACACACTGGCACAGACCAAAGATACAACATACTGCCCCAGTGAGGCATGACCAACAGGGAATATTGAGAGAGAAACACAGAGACAACAAAGCAAGGTAGTAGGACACTAAAGCAAACGGATAACAGAGATACCATGGAGCAGTTGCAGAAGAATGTCTCCCTTTATACTTTGGGACAAGGATAAACTTCCCTTTCTTTGTCCTTTTCTCCTTCCCACTGATTTCGAACGCACACTCGTGGATCATGCTTTGCTCCTCTTCCTCCATCCCTCCATCCCAAAGTCAGAGCAGAGGTGCAGGGCGAATGTGTTTGTGAATGTAATTAACCTTATCGGTGCTGTGCAGCACTGACAAAGACAGTAAGGATAAAGGATCCCCAGCATTGTTTTACAATTTTACCCGAAAGTTCAGCATGAATGGCACCTTAGTAGAGAAGTGTGTTGGAGTTCAGATACACGTGTGGGTGTTTCTTCAATTTAAGTATTTAATACTCCACACAAAAATGACTGCTATTGTCATTTACACCCTCATGCTGCTCCAAAACTGTATGTCTTTCTCCTGAGAAACATTGAAGACAATTTTGAGAAATAATTTTGTGTTCCAGAGAAGAGAAATGAAACCTCCTTAATCTTAATTCAGTAAAAATAACAATAGACAGATAGAAAACCATTTCAGTATTTACGTATTCATTAGTTATATCATCACAATCCACAATTTTGCCATGTTTTTTTATTAATGTACTTTTATTTTTAAATATAATTTTACTCTAATGTCTAAATGCTGTATTTAATACATAAAATGCAAAATTTGTTGAATCAAAGAGTCCACAAAAAAAAAAAAAAAAGTTTAATTTGTCATCATGTCCATCACAGAATACTATTAAACAATAATCTGAGATGACATTCGGAGAGAAATGACATTTAGAAGAAAAAAATGGTTGAGGAAACAGCCGTACAGTAGGCTATATGTGAATGTTATGCAAAGTGCACCCCACAAATTGCCACAACCTCATCCCATGGGAACATCTGTTTATGTGAATATTTTGCATGTGATCATCTGTTTGTTTGCAATCATGTTTGTTAATGCCATTTCATTAGAGCGTGTGTCCGTGTGTGATTATATGCGTGCCATCTTGAAGTTCCTCCAGTGCACTAGGAACCCACGACTGCTGATGAGGTAATGGAAAACTGTGCTCTTTGGCTTATTGAAGGTCTTGTCTGGATTATTTCCCAGTGTGCTTTACTCTCTTTCCTTAAACAAATACCTCTCATTGCTTGACACTTACTCAATACACTCCTTTTGGCCTTTACTAACAACTCAGACACATTTGTACCTGAGACAAACTCTTTTCACACAACCAAATGTTTAAAATTCGATTTAATATCAACAAAATTATGAATGATTGAACATATACTTGGATGAATCCATGACGTCATAATAAGTGTGAGCTGAGCGTGTGGACCTTAAGATGAGTCTGTTTAGTGTCTAAACTGATTCCAAGCTAAAGCTCCAGTATCTGTTCCAGGTTCAGACCTGTTAATCAATGAAAACTGACAAAAGCTGAAAGGAAGTCTCTGTCCATCTGCAAAAGGATGAGTGGGATTTACACATGCAGAAATGTGGAATAATCTGTGTGCCCAATTACCCTAGGAAATACGTTTTGGTAAATATAGCAATGAAATATGAAATAAATAAGCTTGCATGTAAATGGGCAAACGGTAACAGGTAAATTCATTTTACATGCTGCCTCACAAAAAAATGACCTTTTTAATATGAATACGTGATGCAGATGCAGTTACACATGGAAACAACATATACACATGCAACATTTCACATTATCAAATGCCTGAGGGGAAATTGTCTCTAACTGTGCCAATGCCCTGATGGTTAATATATGCTTCGGCATTCGAGGGAGCGTCTTATTTACATACATATTAAATATGTATATGTACAGTACTAGGTTTGCATACATTGCACTTTCAGATGTGCATTTAACAGGACTAGACATCTGTCTCGGGTCAGCTTGCCTATTTTGACGACATTTACTAGCAGGCATTGGTGACCTATGCAAATGTAGTAATAATACTGCATTTCATGCCCTATCTTTTTGATTAAAAAAAAAAACGCCAGTGTCTGTCTATAGTGTGGCAAATCTGAAAAACCTTATTTAATGATTCTAGAGTCCCCATACTAACACTTGGCCAAGAAAAACCATTAGCCAAAACATACCCAGTAATAGCAAAGTTGATGGATATTTGAAAAATGTAAAGCATAGACCTTCACATACTTCATATGTGACACATTCGAATGTTCACAGTTCTCTGATGTTGGTTAATGGTCATTTCACATGCAAGTAAACAGATAAAATAAATGTTACTGTAAATAAAATGAACCAAGTGGACATTATGTTCTCAAATGCATTAATCTCACAGCACCTGCAGAAAGTTTGTGAGAAGCAGCATTTATTGTGAACTGACACGTAATGTAAGCAGCACAAAAATAACCTTAAATATGACATATATATATATATAGCTTAATGAGTCACTATTTCCACAGCTGTTCTTCAAATTCAGTTCCTGAATAATAACTCCCAAATCAATTTCAATTTAAGAAAGGTAACTATAATTATATTTGATAATTAGTAACAAGACATGATTAATAATTAGACATGAGATATCGCTGTTTATCAGCATGGCTGTGACTCAGCTGTAGGACAAGTTTGTGTAAATACATAAGAAACAACAACAGAGTGTCTTTAAAAATCCTCTTTTGTGCAGAAGTACTTCCTTCCTCCACAGATTCAAATCTCAGTTTGACAAACTGAGCCCAAGCCTCCATTACTAATTTAAAAATGTCAATTTAGAAGGAATGTTGAGTTTTTTGTATTGAGTTTATTGTATTACTCTATTAAAAGTTATGTAAAGTAAGTGTGATTAACTGCATTTGCATACAGAATTCATTCTTCAGCTCAATCTCATATTCGCAATAAAACATTATTTTGAATGCCCATGAAACAATTACATTCTTGCCTAAAAACTCTTGAAACTAGATTCCATGACTAAAAGAAAGTACTAGTCTTTAAATTATGGTGGATTTGGGTGTCCTCACTGAAAAATGATACAACATTTAATTTTAGTATTGAATTCAATTTAGTAGTGAAATATTGCTATCTATCCATCCATCCATCCATCTATCTGCTTGAAAACAATGGCATGTAACATACTGGTCTTACTCCCTCTCCATAGAATGCAAGGTGCTTCCAAAACTTTAGTCTTTTAGCTCCTGACACTGCAGTGAACACAGCACAGCAATATTCCCAGAAGGTCAGGCTACGATACAATGTGATTTCTGCTCTTGTGGGGGTGGGGTGTGGGAATGTGAGAGTTATAGAGGGGTGAGGCTTGCCCTCTGCTTGCCCACCACAGCATGGCTGTCAATCAAACACTCCAGGCTCAGAGCTCATAATTTATCTGAGGCACTGCTAGACAAGCACTTAGTGATGTCAGAATCCTCAAAGGAAGGTCTGCACATAAACGCATGCTCACACAGAATGTGAGCACAATTCAAATGTTTCCATTCTTATGTAACTTTGCATTCATATGAGAATTTCATTAGACTGTATGTACAATAGGCTATGCAGTCAAACAATCGGTTTCAAAAGTAGATGATGGATACCCTATTCACATCTGCTGCAGGAAAACCACACATACTACTAAGTCTAGAACAAAGAACGCAGAAATGCACATGCAAGCAACATGCATTAATGTATAACCTCATCAAAGCTGCAATAGAGTCACAAAACATGCTAATTAAATCGGCAAATGGCTAATGCTACATCTTTATGAGTATCTTAAAATGCTAATTAAAAAAAATGCACAGACAAAGTTCCTTTTGAGCTTCAGACTATAGCTTTACACTACACCTCCGGCTTCTTCTGGAAGAAGAAATACAAGCCAATTAAAACAGCCCCTGAATACTGGACAGCAGCAATTAAACAACTGTCCCAGAATGCCTCATTTTCTAGTCTCATTTTTCTCCCCCTCTTTCTCTCTCCTCATCACTCTCTTGATTTCTTCAACTCTCTGCTCCATCTGTCATTTGACTCATTTATCTTCACCTTCCTCTTAATTGGGTTTGTGTGAGTGCATGTTTTATCTCCCTGCAGCTTCAAGGGCGATTTAAGAGGCATTTGGCTCGGAAATCACATGCTCAACTAGTACATGTGTGGATACAAACAGCGCTGTTTGTGCACATCCCAGAATCTCATTTAGTGCACAGAGCCAAACACGAGCACAAACATACTCACATTATGTGATAACAGATCGGAACTGATAGCACAACAGACCAGTGACCTTTACAATGCAATCCAACTAAAATCAACCTAAGCCATTAAAACATGACATTAACGCTGGCGTTTTTTTTAAATGGAACTGTAAAAATAATGGGTTTCATTCAGGAAGCATGGAACGCAGACATGACAAACAGACAGAATGACAGTTAGGTGGAATGAGAGATAAAATGACAGTTAGATAGAACGACAAATAGAACAGTGGATACAACGACAAAAAACAGATGGAAAAACATTAACTATTGCATTTTTCATTGTAATTTTACTGCATTACATTATGACAGACAAAGATTTTCCAATTTTAGGTAAACTACTGTATACATTTAAAAGTTATGAACTATTGCTTAGCAAGAACAGAACTATGGAAGCTATTATTTTACACAATTGTATTATACTACACAGGCCAATTTTTGGTATTGGTGGCGTTCCAGACATCCCTGCCAGGAGGCTTTTTCATCTTTAAAAGAGCCTAATGCCTAAAGCAACAGAGAATACACCTGGGGCACAGACTGGGTTAATGGCTAAGAAACTTATCATCTCATGACAAAGAGGCAGATAAGCTCCCGCTCTCACGCTATGAGAGTGCAAAATAAATTAAAGCCAGTCCACTAATAGCCTGCCTGCTCAGAGCTGATGACACTGCTACTTCAGTGATCAGAGAACAGCAAACTGCATTATATAGCCCACAAACGTTTTTATGTCTTTACCAGCCTTCTCCAGTTGTCACCATAAAAACACAAAAGAAAGGGAAGCTTGTATGCTTTGTAAAAAAATAAGGCACCAGATCCAAAGAGACATGTACACTGCAGTGGTTTGAAACAAAGCGAGCTGCCCTTCTCCAGCAGAGCGCCATTCAAGCTAAACACACTCTAAAAGGGTCCTGATCGGTTACACTACTTAATCATGCTGCTTCGTAAATGATGCATAACTAATTTAGAAATGGCATCAGAACTTTCATCACCCTGCACAGGACAAATGGGCAGCCAGAAAAGCGATTTTCCACTTCAGATCTCTCAATATAATATCATGCAGTCTGCTGACAGTATTTTTGACCCATACTATCATAAAGTAAGAGCATTTGGGTCTATTGTGATTTTTTTTTAAACAATCAAGATGCCATTCAAATCAAAGTATACATCTTAATAATACAAACCAAATTGTACACTTTTTGAAATTAAGGCCAGTTGAGGAATTCACTGATTAGATATTCATACAAAACTTACAAATATAGTGTATTATTATTGCATTATACACAAATATAGTGTATATATTATTGCATTGCTATGCATTTTTCTGTCCACTTGCATTAAAACAAACACTATAAATATAGCACATGTAATAAATATAATAAGTGCAGTAGACTGTTTTGAACAGGGCTCAACCAATCACAGTTAATGACCAGAATGACAGTTGATGATAGTTATATTACAACTGATAAACAATTCAACAAATCAAAGAGCCATGCTTTAAGATATGATGAGATCAATCATAAATTCCAGATACACATATTAAGACTGTCGTCCAATATGAGGTCATAAAATATACAAAACCTTCAATTGTAAATTTGCATGTATGACTAACGACCAATAAATAGTGCAGAATCCCAAAACTAATATTAAAAGCTGACTTTGAATCCAAGATCTTCCTTTTAAGTGTGTGTTAGCACCCTTGCTATTTTTAAATGACTTTAAATCTCTATTTAAAATCTAATCTCGAGTTAAAAGTTTAATTTTCATGCACTGGGATGGATGCCTTGAGAAAACCCAGATTCATTTGAACTAATTGTCTGATATCAGTTAGTTAGTTGAACTACCTTGCTAAGACGCTTGTCATGTCTCTGTGGGCAAGTTGTGTGTGTTTGATTGAGCGCGTGCAGAATCAGCAATATTCAAAAATACCCTCTTAATGAAATATATCGATGTGCACAGTCTTCTGCAGCAATCAATGCTAATAATTGATCCAATTACTATGACGGGCAGGATTCAGTGACACAAAGTAAATATCCGTGCAACACAGTGTCCTGTGAGAGTACAGTAATACGAACTGATTTAATTGACATGCGGCTCAGTCAATTCTACATCTGCCTCTCTTCCTACCAACAAAACGAACAATAGCAGCACTACAGCTCAACCGATAACATCAGAAATGAGAAAGAAGAAAGAATACAACATCCTTTTCCAGAAGAAGTGTGTGTAATACATCAAACACTTTCCTATTTGGTCTTCCTTACAATTAAATAAAAAAGTAGCTTGTTTAAAACCTGATGCAGACAGCTTATCAAAGGCAACTGAATTTATGACTGGATATTACAATTGAACCAGCCATTGTTCTAGTCTATTCTCTTTATACTGTAAGTAATGTTGTCCTCAATGTCTGAGAGCCATTGAGCTCTGCAACAGGCATCCCATGAGACAGCGCAAGTCGGAGGCTGTAATAACTTCCATTGTCTTACGTTCAGTTCAGCTTAAATAATTAATGGCCTGTGCAGGAAGATGGACATCACCACCTCCTCGTGCTTGTCTGGAGGGAGGGAGCGGCGAATGGGTTGAGGAGCAGTTTGGATGTATTTAAGAGGATTACCACTAATGAGATGAATATCACTAAAGAGATAAAGTTTGATTAATATTGGGAGAGTTTTTGAGAGCTTTGAAAGACAAGTAAGAGGAAAACAATATATGCAAACGCACATCTGCAAATCTCTTAACCCCTATTTCTGATTGGCAGGTGTTTCAAGTATTAATGAGCAAAAACAACATAACTAACCTCACAAATGCCATGGTTTTACTATAATGCAATAGAGACCACACCGAAATAAAATGAATTGGACATATTAGAACTGACAGGACGTTTTGTGTTGATAGGCCACTGCCAGTTTATGGCACAGTCCAGATGTTTGTAAAGGTTAATAGAGACCCTCTACGCATTCACTGCACATTAATGTATGTAAGTGGTAGAGTTACCTGGGGGCAAGCTGTAGGCTGTTGAACCATGGAGCTTATAAAAGCATGGAAGAAAAGGGTGAAGAGATGAGGGGACTGTTTGAGGCCAGAGGGGACGAGGAGTGAGGACGGAGAAATGTGTGGCAGGTGAGCTACACAGAGAGGTTTTAAAGGGCTCACGCCACACATCTAAACACTGATGTCAGCAGAAACCGGGCTTGCAGCTCTGTTGGTGGGCCATAAGTACACAAAGCCTCTCAAGACTTACCAACACATCAATAAAATGCCTTCTTGTACCGTCTCATTTCTTAAGATGACATAAGCACCTGTTTCAACAAAGCCTTAGGACTTAAAATATTTTAAAAGGAGCTGAAAATGCAGAGATTTTATTAAAAGGCTTTATTTAATTATAAATTGTTATCAGAAACTGTCACTATTGTTAAAAAGCTTGTAAGATGTAAGATGTCTTTGAAAGAAATCTTAAGGCTGAATTTACAAGTTTTAGTAAAATTGTAAAGTATTCTTACAATTTTAAAATAACTATAAAATGTATTTTATTTCTGTGATGGTAAAATGTCATTTTTAGCAGCCATTACTTTTTTAATGTCACATGATCTTTCAGAAATCATTCGAATATGCTGATTTAGCGCTCAAGAAATATCTGTATTATTAATATCATCTACACTTTTAAAAATAAAGGTGCTCTTCACAGCAATGCCAGAATCATTTTTGGTTCCACAAAGAACCTTTCAGTCAAAAGTTCTTTAAAGAACCATCTCTTTCTTAGCTTTTTATAAACTGAAGAACCTTCTTTTGCTAAACTTTTCTGGAAAAAAAAGGTTCTTCAGATGTTAACGGTTCTTTATAGAATGATTTAGACAAAAAGTTTCTTTACTTTTAAGAGTGTATGCTGAAAAAAATAATATAATATTGTAATTATTAAATAAAGTAATTATTTGAAAAAGAAATATTTTGCAACACTGCAAATTTCTTTATTGCCATTTGTGATCAGTTTAATGCATCCTTAAAATAAAAAATACAAAATACAAATAAAAAAAATTTACTGACCCCGAACTTTTAAACTTCTATACAATATTCAAGTCTATGTAGGCTACTCTCATTCATGAAAGTATAATATTCACTTATTTCATTCTAAACAGATCCAATCTTAAAAAGAATGTCAGAGACAGAAAGAAAAAAAATACAATTACTGCTCAACAAAACCCAAATGAGAAACATTTCAAATACACATTTTAAATGTAATCTAATATAATAAAAGAATAATTCAGAATTCTGAGAATTCTGTGTGCTCCAAGCCAAATAGCACTGAATAATGGGCACTCAGAATCCACAGAGCTTTCTTCAGAATTCCAAGGGCACATATTCCATGCAACTAAAGATGGCAGACAGATGTAGTTTAATCACAGTACTAAGAGAACAGCTGTTCTTGTAATACAATGAAATGAAATGCGCTTGTAATCAATAGTGTCCTTGGACGTGATATTATATGATTGTGTTACACTAAATCCAGAAAGGTGAAAGAGGAGTATCAACAGTGTTTGCAGAAATAAGAGCATTGATTGAATAGCCCCTGTGAGATTAAATGAAGGTTGAGATTATGAAGTGTGCTCGCCAAAGGTATATTGAGAATATGAGGGATTGTGTATGTGTGCATGATACATGTGTGCAACTTCAGAAGCTGAAATGCTTTTTTTGAAAGTAAATCTGCGGCAAATTTATGGATGAATTCTAGAATATACATGCCAAAGACTTGATGATAAAGGAATAAAACTCAATAAATTCAATCAGATTTAAAGAGAACACTACCAACTAATATGTGTGCAACAGTTCCATCTCGGTATATCTTCAAAAGAATCCAACCTGTTCCACATACAGAAACCAGGTTTCATTTTCATTAATAGAACTCTTTCCGTTAACGATGACAAAAATCGAGTAGACATCTCAGAAGATCCACAAGCTTCAAAGCACAAAAAGGCATGACATCCTGCTGGGAGTGTGATGGAAGAGAAAGAGAGCAAAGGCATGACAGAAACGTAACGTATTCTGCAGAAAACTTACCTAACAGGCCCGAGGCTTGCCTTCGTTTAATAGGCGAGTTTCCAGACACTTTGAGAACAACAATCACCTGTCATCTATGAAGATGTGAGAGGCTTTTTTTTCTCCATGGCACACATGTCCTCATTCAGAGCGAGTGTAGACGGATGAATGGAAGAAAGTGACAGGAAATGTAACAGTTTAGTTAAGTGTTGGATTCTTTCCTCTGAAGAGTGTCGGGTGGGCTGGGAATGTGGGGGTGAAAAAGAGGGTAACCACCAGACAATGGGGGAATGATACAGAGTTTCTTTATCACTGTTCTTTTCTTCAGCGGGAGACTATAATTGCCAATTAAAATAACAAACCGCAGTGCGAGTCTTACTGCGAAAATGGGCTCACTCAACTAAGTCAGAAGCACCTAAGGAACGGCTCACTTATGGCAGCTATCTCCTGCATGCAGGAGTGTAACACAATTTCCCACAGGTCATTGCATAGACTGGATAGTGCACTGATTTAAATATATTTTACTAGTATGGAATTCATTTCTTTGCAGCACCAATTATGTTGCGGAGAAGAACAGAATAAAGAGGAGCACTGCGTTTAAATCTTAAATTAGGAAATGAGAACAAAATGCCTTTGATTGCAAAAGTGAAGACGTTATTATTCAACGTTATTCAATGTTATTTCTTTGTCCAGAATTCTTCACTGTTGCCCAAATTCTTTCACTGCCGGCAGATAACCCTGTAATAAATCACCTGTTCACTGCCGACTGGTAACTGTGCCAGATTAAGGGTTTATGTTTTTGCCCATACAGTAAAAGTCAATGGGGTCCAAAATAGAGGATGGCTTATATGTTACTTTTTACAGATTAACCGTTAAATTAAGCTAAATCTGTGAATCTATTTCATATGACAATAAAATAAAAAACAGTAACAGCAATAACAGTAGTGTATGCTTAGATATATATTTTAAAATTGCAAAATATATGTATGGCGTTATTAAACATTTTAGAAATCATCTGCGATTAATCAACCATATTTTCAGATTTTCTTACATTACAGGGAATTTTTTTATTCATATTACTAATTTTAAAAATGATCTGTGATCAACAGTATGTAATCCCAGTGACTTATCTTTTATTTCGTTCTAACCAGATACTATTTTGAAAGTTCAACAAGACTAATTCTACTTAAAACAACTTGAATCTGAATAAGTTTGAAGTAAATAAAAAAATTGAAGTAGAATAAGAGAACACTCTAAATTACGAAAATAACAAAATATTTGAAAAATCCCTAAAATCTTTCTTTTCAATTTATAATTTATGCGTCTTAGTGAAATTCTGAAAATCTTCCTAGCATTTCTCTGTGCCTATGAGTGTTTGATGTGAGTACAGTGTAAACTTTAATTAAGCTTAAGTTAAAAAATTTTTTTTCTTAAATAACATACGACAGCAAAATCTTCTCCTATTTCAATAATAAAGGAGAAAACCATCCCTCCTGTGAGTCTGTGCTGTCTTCCAATTTTAACTAAAACCCTAATCATTCCCCATGCCAGCGGCTTAACGTGCTGTCTCTCCCATACTTCCCCCCATCCCCACAT
>JAUMHE010000051.1:11322153-11333572 GCA_032359235.1 Enteromius mattozi | reverse complement strand
TTAACTAAAACCCTAATCATTCCCCATGCCAGCGGCTTAACGTGCTGTCTCTCCCATACTTCCCCCCATCCCCACATTTCTACCAAAAAGAGAAAGAAAGAGAGACCTTCACACCATCCCACAGAGGAACGAGCAAAGGCTCTGGTACTGCAAGCCGTTTGATTTTTATCCGTGGTGCTGCAGATCTATTTTGGGATGCGCCTAAGCTAAAGTGATGATTTCTTTTACTTCAAATTCTTCAGAAAAGATAGAAGAGAGAAATGAGTGGGAAAAGAGGGTAAATATGAAGAAAGTACAGACCTCAAAGAAACAAAGCACTTCATGTATTTTATACCTGGAGGTCCCTATCCAATAAAAGTAGTTTATTTGCCCCCAACACAGCTTAAAAAAACACACTGTCACAATATGAATGCTGAATTATGGTCTTTCAACACTGCACAAAAAAACTAAACAAATAGCAAGTCTTTATTTCAGCATGGATATTAACAGGTTACAATATTCACACTGCTTGTGTAATCAGTAAGGTGCTGTGTGTGTAGCTGTGAGTTTGGTACTGAGGCTTTTTCTGCCAAACATGTGCTAAATTCACACTTCTTCTCACACTATAATTATCTATCAATCTTTTGCAGCATCAGCTTTAATGATGCAACATAACAATGCAGTGGTTTTCAAACAACAAAACATAACAAAATAATGGTATTTTCAAACATTAATGTTGTAAATTAGACTTTTTTTCATCTTCATCAGTATGATACATCTTTTTTTTAACATTTACTGTTATCGTTGCAATTTAAATAGCAGAATGCAAAATTAATATCAAATTTAGTGAATGTCAAAAAATCATTATGCTGAACATATTTCATTAATATTAATTCATTAGTTCACTCATTAGCATTGACAGCACTCCTTTTTTCTCTTAAATTTTCTACGGTGCACAGTTTGAAAACCCCTGACATTATGGAGAAAATTACTTATGACTTGTTTGATGTCTGTCAGCAGTATCAGGCACTAAAACAGTACATTTCTTTCATAAATTCATAATTCTAACTGAAACCACACAATTTAAGCAGTACTGTATATACAGTTTGGGATTCGGCTTCTGTTATAAGAAGACTATTTACCATCTGAATGGAAATGTGGTCCTTCCTAAGGCAAATTTAATTTTACAAGCTTGTAATAATTTTTAAAGGCCATCTTTCAATAAACATATTACAATTTACTTAAAAATTATGAAAGGTGCTTATTAAAAGCACTGCTTGCATGTGTGTCTTAGATGGACAAAATTACTGAAAAAGAGCACTGTTTGCAAAAAAGCAGCATTCTGATAATGTCATATAAAGGCTCTTTACGGCAAATGCATGTTCTTGACAAGCCTTCGAATAAAAATAAAAAGCATTATGCCTTAAAAGCATTAATGATCATGTTATGGAGAACCAAAAATTGAAAGCAAAAGTGAAATGGTCGCTGTGGTAAAAAGAATCGCAGAAACAATAAATTATTGCAAGAGGAAAATGTCCCAGGGCCGTTAAATCAAAGAGAAAGTGAAGGGGAGAGAGAAATAGAAAGAGGCCTGTGGAAGGAGACACATGGCTTGGGTAATGTGTTGTGACAGTAATCAGCGGCTCCTGATCCAAGAGCTCTGCTTGAAAAGGAGAAAGCAGGTAAAACAAAAAGCGAGTATGCAGTTGCTCCCATGTGGCTACATTTTTGCTACTGCAGTCCTTCTCTTTTATGGCATACTTAGAGATAGATCAGTATGTCCTCTCAGACGGGGATGGGAAAATAAAGATAAATAGTGGTTGTGGGCCTATATACCCCCATCTATAAATCACAATAAGAAACAAACAAAGACTAGTCTACCCAACATGCACTAATGGAGAAGCAAGAAGCGTATTTCTATTAAATTCTCCTTTTTAGACAATCCTTGATACTTCTGCAGCATCTCTCAATATCCATACACACATTGTTGCAGCTTGATGTCTAAATAAATGCAGTCCTTGAAATTCTATGGCAACAGCAAGAATAGTTTGATCCAAACAAGCTAGTTTGCCAGGCCATGCTTCGGGTTGGCGTGTCTTGCGAAGGTCACGCTGTTTTGAGCAGGGAGTTTCCCCTCATCGAGGGGTATGACCGATGCAGCGTTCCGTTACAGCCAATAAGAGGCCAAAGAAAGGCCAAGGTGGGGCCAGAACTCTGTATAACCCACAATGATGTGGTGCGTATTGGCCCAAACTGTCCATTCACACAAGCCGCAAGTGTGTCTCAGAGCGCTGAGAACATTCCTGCATTACCATGGCAGCCACCATTTACAATCATCAACAACCATCAGCACAAAACACAAAAGGCTAGACTTCTCATCTTGGTGTAGCCGATATTAATCCCATTTTTGGGCTCATTTTCAGAAAGTAAGAGAAATTAAGGTACATTTTTGTACATTATCTATTCACACAGTGTGCATGCACCAGTCAAAAGTTTGCATTACATTGAGCAAAAAGTCAACAGCATGTCATTAAAAGGAGACCGATTACACCCTGCACTACAATTTGTACTATAAGTTTTTAATTTTGAAACTGCCTATTTTGAGTGAAAGCAGAAACCATGTATCTATTGTGCTGAAATCATGCATTTTAAAGCTATATTAGTTGAAATTTCTGATATATGGTTTTCTGAGCACACACATCCAAAATCTGAACAGCTTGTGTTTTCACAAGTTCACAGAGAAAGGCTTTCTAAAATTGATTTGTAGGTGCCCCGGGCCATGATTATAGCACTAAAACATGAAAAAAGTCAGATTTTCATAATATATCACCTTAACAGCTCTTTTGAATAAATCGCTGAAAATACAGCTTTGCTACTGCATAAATGACTATTTTTGATCAAATAAATACAGCCTTGGTGAACATGAGATTTCTTTTCTTTTCACATTTTCTTTTAAGGTTCAAACCATTTACTACAACTTTTGACACAATAAACTCCTAATTTGTTACTTATTAACAGTTAGTTGTTAAGTTTAGGTTTTGGACTAGGGATGTAGAATATGATCATGCAGAATATATGCTTTATAAATACTAATAGACCGCCAATATATTAATAGGCATGCTAATAATCAACTTTTTATAACAGTGAGAATTGGTCCCTATACTAAAGTGTTACTGAGACTTCTTTCAACAACATAAAACTCAAAATCTTACCAACAACAAATAAATAAATAAATGTGCATGGGCACTAAATGTGAATGATTTACACATACCATACATTCTATACTTCTTTCCATCAATATTTGACTTGATGTTCTTTTAATTTTTATCCTTTTATCTTGGGCCAAAACCCCAAGGCAATTGTGGTTAAAGAGACCCAGAAAATGTTATTGTTATAAAGCTAAGAAAGAAAAGAGCAAATAAGATCTTGGTCCTTGTCAACAGGGAACAATAATCAGGAAGAGGACTGCTGTGAACTTTTGTTATTTCTTGAGCTTGATGGTTTAAATGGACTTACAGGGTCCAGAGAGAAAATCTGAGCTCAGACTAATGTCCCCTTGGCAGTGCAACAGCGGGCAGACTTCAGAGGATTATTAGTAGTTTCCAGTGAGTAAATAAATTGGTGATTTAATAGTAGTGTCCCTCTGTCAGCAGCTTAATTTGAATGAGGACCATAAAAAGCCACAAAGAGATGATACACTCATCAAATCCAGATTTTACTCTCTCCAAGAGCTGAGAACTAGAGGAGTGGAACATTCAAGCACCAGGGAGGGGGAAATAGAGTCATACTGCAGCCACAGGATTGGAGATAAACCCATGAGAACATACTGTATAAAATACACAAAATAAAAATAAAATACAATTGTTTAAAAAAAAAAAGACATTGTTTCAAACATTAGGGTATTAAAAATTATATATAAGTGCCTTTATTACACTAATAACAATTACATTATGAAATATTACAATTTAAAATAACTTGTTTTTTTTCATGTAAATATATTAAATCATTAATATGTTGATTTGGTTCTAAAGTAACAGTTCTTATTATCATCAAAGCTGAAAACAGTTGTGCTGCTTAATATTTTTTGTGGAAAATGAAATTATTTGAATTCAAAACCTTTGTAACATTGTCAATATCTTTAGTGCGATTTTTGATCAATTGAATGTGACCTTCCTGGATAACACAATAAATACAAATCTTACCTCAAACATCTGAACAGTGTATATGCAAGGATGAATAGTTAACAACAAGGATAAACTGGGAGGCATACGAGTTTTTATCAAGTTCTTAAGCGTACTGCCATAAATTGATGAAGAACAGACACATCAATTAATGAACAAAAGGAAACATAATAGTCATATAAAATAAAAGATACAAAGATAAAAGTCATATAATTAAAATAGCAAATAAATGACACATTATCATTAAAGGTGAAGTGTATACATCGTATCCGTCTACATCGCTAACTGCATCAGACAAATTGCAGTCCATCCGCTGTCATCCATTAAATACAATAACCCACACACAAAAAATGTTTTGACATTCACCTGACAAGACAATACTCCTGAGAATAGAACAAATTAGCCAGGAGGAAAATAAATATCTATAGACAAAGAATTGTAAAGACAAAAGACAGTTTTTATGCCATGTGAAGGGAGACAGAGGATATCGTCACAAACACCTGACCTTTAACAGCCCTCTGCCATGAAGGGACATGCATAAATTCGACTGAAGTCTGTGATCGTACTGATACTTTGATTTTTCTCAAGCAAAAAGCTTCTGGCATGTGTAGATTCTCAAGCAAGGCTGCATATATATGTCTAAAAATATATCAAACAGCGTTCTGCCTCCTCAATCTAATCTGCAGAGCATATGAGACAACCATGACAAGTAAGAACTAGGTTGCCTTCAGGCAATTATTGCTGTAGCTCAGACCCCAACTAACTTTCAGTGACAGTGTCAGTCTGAGATCAGACATGTGTTCTCCAGTATTTGACGTCGAGAAGATACCACCAACAGAGAATTATTCTTCAGTTATTAAATTCTCTGTTGTCACTGAGAAATGGGGTTTGCTTAACCTAAGCTGCCTTAGCAAACAATTTTGTGTAAAAGTCTAATGCAGGTCGCCCTGAATTAGCCTGGGTGTTGTTTGAGCAAATCAAATACGTTCTATGTTTTCATAAAGGTTGGAGAAGAAAGCTCTTGCCTTCAAATAAGTCTAGCTTTTTTTTTTACGGGATCCAGTCTAAACATTGTGAAGGTTGTGTAGCTCAGGACAGATGTTAGGACTTAAAACAAACTTGCTACTAGTAAAAGAAGAGCAAATTGAAGACGGGGCCAAGGTAAAAGAGCACCACCTGTGTCAACATGGCCCTGTGGGTCATATTTACTGATGCATCATTAATTTCCTTGGAGTGCTGTCTCCTTCAGAGACGCTGCAAATTTCCAGGGAAGATGAAAGAGGACAGAAGGTTAAGGATGGAGAGTAACTATTTAACTTGAGGGCAGCCTGGCAAACTATTAGCTTGTTTAAAGTACTTTTGATGTGTCTGCAAGGACAGGCTACCAAGCCAGTCTCAATTCCTGTGATGTTCTTTTTTAGTTCACAGAAAAAAATTGGAATAGAACTGACAGCTCCTGCTGTCACTAAAGAAATGGTTCACATCAAACCACTGAATAAAATCAAAAAGATAGATATATATCCATCTTTTGTGGCGTGACTTGACTTAACCAATCAATCAACAGAAAGCAGAGGTAGGTAGGCCATGGATCTATTGGTTCTGTGGCTATACGCATGTGTGACAACACAAAAATATGCACAAATAAATTGCATGGAATACAATTTTCAAGTCAATTGAATATGTCCTGCCTCGTATTATCTTGGTCCTGTTTTGGTTAATAATTTCCCTGCATATTCTCATTCTCACTGCATTTGACATCTTCATATGACCCATTTTATACTGGGAAAAATGAATTGAATTGAGAATTACTATAAGAGTGTCTGAATAATGCATGCCGTGTACATTGACAAGAAACAACTGCTGTTTAAAGTACATAAAATTATTTTTATTCAGCAAGGATGCAATACATTGATCAAAGTTGACAGTAAAGATTTTGTCACATTGTTACAAAAAATTTCCATTGCAAATAAGCGCTGTTCCTTTGAACTTTCTATCAGACAGTCCTAAAAAAATATATACCAAAGTTTCCAATATTAAAAATATTAGCAACACAACTGTCTTCAACACTGATAAAGTAATGTTTCTTAAGTCCTAAATGAATGAAGGATCATGTGACATCGGATGTGAAAATTCAGTTTTGATATCACAAGAATAAACCACGTTATATTTTTTTGACTGCAATAATATTTTAATGATCCTACTGTTTTTATTGTATTTTATCAAATAAATGCAGCCTTAGTGAGCTAAAAAAAAATTTTTTTTTCACATGCCCAACCACAAACTTTTGAACAATAGTGTACATGTCTACATGCGTATGGTAATCATTAGTATCAAAATACCATGGTATCACCATCTGATTATATCATTATTGTACCACCACAAACTAGTTAAACCTAGCGCAAATATAGTTTTCTGTGTAGTAGTTTTTCATACTGGGAAAATCAGACACACCATCATTTTATTTATCACACTCCATTCTTTGAGCATGCAAACTTCTACACAACAGACAAAACCACAAGAATGAGAAGCTATTTTGTTGTGAATTTCACCATGAACCTGGAACTCTTGGTAAAAGACAGAACTCACCTCTTGACCTGTAGTGATTTGTTATTTGTTCTTCCTGACAGGATGAAGATCGCTTCTCCACAATATTGTCACAATATGTGAAATCCATTTCTCTGAATCAAATCTATTTCACTACAGCCAACATGGTTATATGCACCAACGTCTAAATTCATAGTGTGGGAGAATTGGTGCTGTATATTGAAAACTGTCCTGATTTGATTCATGGTATGAATAAAAAAAATAAAAATTAAAAAATTAAAAAAAACCTATATATATATATATATATATATATATATATATATACATATACAGTATATGTCACACATCTGTACTGATATACTTCCAAATTTATTTATGACACTATCCAAACACATGCGAAAGCGTATCACATCAACCACAGTTATATAACACTAGCTTCTTGCTGTACAGCCAAACAGGGGCTCTATTCTCCAAACCCCAGCTGACAGTTGGCATACTGGGTATCTCACACATACACAAACATGAAATAGCACTTCACCCACTATACCACGACTCTGAGTCTTAAAATGCCAACACAATAAGAGCATTCAACGTAAGGAATGTTGAAGCAGTAAAAGCTGTAGAGGCCAAGAACACTTCAGAATTTCATCCAAGATAAACCTTAAATTCTGACTGCATGCAGCTCAGGCTTCTGATCTCTCTCTCTCAAAACACCTTTCACTCTCTCCAGAAATGTCTTTGGCATTTTCGAGAATGGCCAAGATTAACTATCAGCCCGTGGCTCGTTGCAACACTCTAATGGGGATCCGATAAAAGGGACCGTTCTTAACAGAGCCTGTAGTGTCCAGTGAATTGGTCCTGCTGCCTACATTTTTTTGCAGCAAATTCTGCCATCAAGGCATGCGTCGGGAATTTCAATGCAAGCCAATCTGCAGCACATCTAATGCTAATAGAAATGCCCATTCCACCCCATCACTCCAGTTAAATGGTTTGAAGTTATGTGCTGAGGCTAATAAAAGCCTGGTGTGTTTGTAAAACTCTATATTTAAGTGTTTGCCTACCTTTGGAGACGATCACCTGAGACATAAATTTAACTCTGGACTGGAGCTACAAGAAAATTTAATCAGCACAAATCGGCAATGCACATAACAATACATAATGCAGTATGAATGAGCTTTAATGACCAACAAATAAAAAACAAACAAAAAAAACTTTACTATGATGGAAAAATCTCAAAATACAGACTACTGCTAAAAGGTTTGGGGTCACTGAGATTTTTTCTAAATAAAACAAATAAATGCATTATATTGAACAAACATGGCAGCAAAGATATTAATGAAATAACAGTAAATGCTGTTTGTTTTAACTTTCTGTTCATTAAAGAATATTGAAAAAAAAAAAAATCACAAAAAATTATTAAGCAGCACAACAGTTTTCAACACTGATAAGAAACGTTATTAAATGTTATATTAGAAAGATTTCTGAAGGCAATTCAGCTTGGCCATCACAGGAATATGTTACATTTAATATAAATTGCATTAAAAATAAAAAAGATTTATTTGAAATTGTGATTATTTTCACAGTTTTACTGTTTGTACTGAATATTTGATCAAATAAATGCAGCTTTACGGTAAGCATGAGACTTCTTTAAAAAAAAAATGTAAAACAAAAATCTTTTGAACCACAAACTTTTGGACAACATTGTTCAGCATGTTATTAGCAAAAAAATTATAAATTAATTAATTAATTAACTTAAACAAAAATAATGCTTGTGTCGAAACAAAGACCCATACTTGTTTATAAAAGGTGGCACACCGTTCATTTTACCCCGTGCATTTTATATCCTTACGTATTATGTTGGTTAAATTACACTGCGATAAATTTATTGAGAGCCTTTCGGTCGCATTTAAAATGCACAGATGAAGGGGACATAAAATACGGACATAAAAGGCATGAGTCTTTATGGGTGCTCATAAATAGCAGGAGAAAGTGTAATATTGAGAAGCAGTTTTAGCTGGTTTGTTCTTTTCTCTAGATTTCAGAAAACCACAGTCCAATCCTGAACCACAGCATAGAAATAAGGATAGAAACAGATTTATGGTGCATCGTTCTCCCAAGTGAAGGCAGTGTTTATCATCATCCCTGGGCTCCATGGAAAACAAGCGAGACAGAGAATACACAACAGCAGGATAAAACGACAAACAAAGACTTGGCTTTCGTCCTCTTGGCATGGTACTGAGTGGGATGGTGGTGATGGATTTTCAGAGAGATATGACTGAGAGGGTCTGCACCAACCGTCGTTGTCATGCTTAAAGTGAAATCCTTCAAACGTCTGTTCAGAAATGCACATGGGACAAAGCGCTCTAATGCTGAACAGCTGCAAGAACAGGGATGCCTACCTGCATTGCAAATGATGTGTAAAATGAAACATGTCATGTAAATGTAAAATGATTACATGCCTGTTTCGAGCTTTGGCAATGCAAAAATGAAAGCTAGTGGGATTTATGCATGTTTCTTTGAAATTTGATTCATTTATTCCACAAGGAAAAAAAAACAGTTAGCGAGATGAAGCTAGCTGTATTGACTGGCCATGTGATCTGAACATGAAGGCCTCCATCTGGTGACCTGTCTTTGTAAATAAAAAGCTTTTATTAGACTAAAGCATCTTCCAGCCTTGTGAGAATGCATGTGATTTTTAAACTAGCAATAAAATATATTATTTCTACTAATGTCTGTTGTTAACGATGTAGCACTGTATAAAGAGCAAAGCACACACAAGTCACCACAATTTCACCCACAAAGATTTGCTATAAACAAAGGTAAATGTAACCACACATTCTTAATAACAACATTGGGAGTTAAAACAATGTTCTACATGTTAAATGGCAAAAAAAGCCAAAATTTAAATACCTTGCTTTTTTCACCCAACAAATTATCATTCACTTCTGTGGCCACCGTTGCTCATGAATAGCAATCTTTTTATTACCTGCTGTCCTCACGGCTACAAGCCATCAATTCACAGCTCATCTAATCTCTAGAAAATGACATTCGAAACACTGGCTTCTCTCTGGCTAAGACAATGAAATTCCACTATACATAGGGGAATAAGCATAAAATCCCTGTTAATATCCTATTTCCTAACACTACAATTGCTGTCAGTGTTTTAGAGTTAACAACTTTTCGCTATGTTGGAATATAAAATCTTCTGTGGTGAGAAAACACACACAAAAACGGGAGCCTAAGATATTATCTGTAGGGCATTAAAAAAAAAGTGCTTTTCAAAACTGCCTTTTAGTTTTAATGTGCTTTGGCCAAGTTTACCTATGCTTGTGCAGGGCCAATTGATTCAGAAATAATGCTATAAAACTACTTTTAAGTCCTAATTGGAGTTTAAAAAGGTTACGTTTTTGAAATTGCTCCACTGCTCTGCAGCTAATGTGGAACTGAGCAGAGCAAAGAAATATGGGAGCCAGCAAGTGTTCTGCCAAAACCTTGGCCGAGCCTGAACCTCCCTGTCACATGGGAGCATGAAGTACTACACAAGGGCAAATCAAGCAAATTCTGGGAGCCAAAAGCCCTAAATGAGGCTTGTAACACTGTGTCTTAAACATAGGGTTTTTCAGCAGTACAATCAGTGCCAGCAATTTCACATAGCCATCTTCCATGGCATACTCAACAATTGCACAGCTGTTTCATATATTACACAATAGGGCTGACAATTAATTACACTGTTGTCAAAACAGACATGCAAAGAGTGTCACTTAGGTGTAAAATTAATTATAATAAAGGATTCCTCGGTTGAAACGGTAAACTTAGTCCAAGGTCCTTAGAGACAAATATGAATGAAAAAAGCCTTTACTTTAGTATGACTATTAAGTTAAGAAACGTACACAAAACAGTGTGTTGTGGCTTAAAAAGCCTTCAATAACCTTCACTAAGGCTTTCAAAGGCATTGGTTTGTGGAAAGTTTATTTCCCTAATAACCATGATTAAATAAAATTCTTTTAATTCATATATGAATCTTAAGGCCTTGGGGTATGAGTTTATTATCCAATTAAGTTCAGTTTCATTAATTTTTGTAATTAATGTATTCAGTTGGGTCTGTTGGGTTTCACTAGTAACTTGTCTTTTTGAATTAAAGTCTATACCTCAACCCCTCTTTCACAGACAAGGCTTAAGCTAGACCCAGGCTAAAACATGTTGGAGCTGTCTTAACTAAAAATATCTTGCTCTGACATATCTTAAAATATGTTTGTGTCATTGTTCTGTGTCAAGATGCACACCTGGAATGTTTTCTTCTAAGGCATTTTTCTAAAAGTTGCTTAAAGGAAATTTAAGCAAAGTCATTTGGAGGTTCAACCACTTAATAACCACGTATAAGTTGTCTTAACTGAACTGTATGTTATCAGTGTCTGCACAGAACCATCCTTTAATGATAAAAATCCAATCAGTGGTTGTCTTACAATCTTTGTAAATGTTTTCCCCTTTCTCAATTGAGCCATATGGTCGGAGGCCCCTCTCACGATTGTTGATTGACAGCAGCATTTCACACAGACTGGACTTACCTCAGAGACAAGCATGACTTCTAAGCAATTGAGGTGGTTTGTTGTTGAATGTAATAATGAACATACCAGTAGTCATTTACCCCCAACATCTAAGTGCCTGAAGACGCAGAGGATTAACGTTTGGTTCTAAAGGGAATGTGCCCTTGATCT